>JAPDSC010051537.1:14124-30317 GCA_026290005.1 Latrodectus geometricus | reverse complement strand
TTAGACTAAAACTGGATTTATTTAAAAACTGTAATAATTGATTTTAAAATTTGGTAAATCATATTTATCTTAACATAAATCTCATCGTTCAATGTGCTTCATAATTTACACTATTGCAAATTATAAAAAAAATTTAAATGAAAGGGCTGTCTTTTTTTTTCTGGAATATTACTCATCACTGATTTTTGTACACATGATATTTACATTTAAATTGAGGATAGACCTTTGGTCTCTGTTTGTAAAGGATACATATATTTAATATAATTGTCTTGCATATTGCTTTTGTCTTGTCAATGAAAGCTGGATATATACTTGATTTAATTGGTGGGGATAAATCAGAAGTGTTGCGTGCCTGATGTTTGATAAAGAATATATACATTTAGTGTAATTGTCTTGCATATTGCTCATGTCTTGTCAATGGAAGCTCCGTATGTATGTGATTTAATTGCTGGGGATAAATTAAAAGTGTTGCTTGCCTGGTGGTTGATAAAGAATACATTCATTTGGTATAATTATCTTTAAGTATTCTGCTCATCTTTTGTCAATGGTAGCTCCATTTATATTTTCTTAGTTAAAATAATAACTATTTTAAGTTACTCATCAAATTTGTGAATTGATTTTTCTGTTTTCGTACTTTGATAAGCGTATGTAGAAAATCTCTATTCATTATTTGCATACAAATCTGTGTGTGTGTGTATATATATATGTAACATGTCTATTTAAATGCACAGCTGGAAAGTTCTGTATATAAAAATTTATTATTCAGTGTTGACTATTTAAAATTGCATACCAAATTTTTTATTTTTCTTATTTTTATGCTTGGATAAGAAGTTAAAAATTTCTGTTCATTTTCTTTATATAAATGTGTGTATATGTGAAATAATGTCTATGTACAGAAAAAATAAATGTTATTTTCCATACTGAAATACTAATGTCTCTCTTTCGTATTTTAATAATTAAGAAAAAAGTTAATTTAAGATTTGTTTATTTACAGAAATTACAACTCGTTGAATTTTAAAAATTAAGTACATAATCTAGTTTTTCGTTAAAAATGTTCTTCTAATGTACATCAAAAATATATATTTCTACTAAACGAAGAAAATGGTATAAAGTAATTTTATCATATAATCGTGGTTTACACCTGAGGAATGAGAATTGATAATGAGTGTGGATTTTTAACAAATACGAATTGTATATTAAAGTAAAATACAATTATCCTTCAAATGAATTATATAAATATATTCTAAAATTTAATTAAATAATGCAAGGCACTGGCAGAGCTAAATTGGTAACTTATTTTTCTTTTATTTGAACAATTTCTAAGTTTGTGTTTATATATAATATATTCATATCCAATTATTTATATGTATATATAAATTGTATGTTTATATTTAGTTTATTGATCACGCGAAGAACATGATATAAAAGTTATTTAATCCATAAATATATTTTTTCTTTAAGTGATATTGATATTATGACTACATTCCATAACATGGTTCATTTTATATTAATATATGCCGACCACCCTTTCTGGTGGTTAGAGTACCTGATTACGGATGGGGAGGTCTTCGGTTCGAATCCTGGCTCGGGCATGGATGTACTTTCTCTCTGAGTGTGTGTGTGTGTTTTTTGTCCTTTCCTCAGATGATGGATGAATGTGGTCCGTCCTTATAAACAGGTTTGTGGTGGCGTGGGGGATGCTACTCGTACCTCCGTAACTTGGTTCACAGGTGCGCACCAGGTAACAATAAAATGAGAAGAAGTTTCCGGCCTTTTTGTGGCAAAGGGGTTAATTTCTCAAGGGTGCCCGCCATTAGAAATAAAGAAAAAAAATATTAAATCATGCTGATCGCCCTTCGAGTATCTCATCTTTTGTCTCTCTCGCCTAAAATCTCACATGACTTCGTGATTTCCGTATGACATAAACTGAACTATTTGCTCATCCATCTTGTGTATGCCCCAACAAATATTTTTATAGATGCTTTTGCTACCAATATAGAAAATAGGACGCAATACATATTGTTTTTCAACAGTTATTTTTATCCCCCTGTGTCAGTCAGTATAAGTTTCACACACCAGTATTTACAGATGGTTCTATAACTGCAAGACATGTTAGTGTGTACATTAACACTTCTTTTTTAGTCAGCCTACTTCCATCATGCTTCATCTTTATGCCGAAGTTTCATTGTCTTACCATGCTCATCATGTGAATACTAAAGACTCATTAATTTTATTTGCACACACACTGAAAGAATAAGCGATACAGATATTTTAGGAACAATTCATTTGCATGTCGTCCTGTTCCGTTAAGAATTTCAGAGCATTGGATTTTTTTTGTTTGGGATGTGTAATTTTGTGTTTGATACTAAGTAATAGTTACGTTGAATTTACTTCTAATATCCCATCTCTCTCACTCTGGTGTGAGAAAAAGACCAGCTGGTAGCCAAATGGTTAGAACTCTGGTTTTCGTTTCAACTATCCATGAGTTCAAATCCCATATTGCACTTCACTGGTAGTGGTTTGGAATCCACTGAAACTTGTAGATCCTGGTCTATTAACACTCGAGTAGAAGAAATGCCCAACCAATAAATAAACTCATGTTTGATGTGAGAAAATGTTTGAAAATGCTGTGACATGAATCGTTGAACATGCAGATTACCATTAAGTTATGTACCATGTTCCCATACATTTCATTCTTAAATTTACTGCAACGAATTGCTGATGCTCCTTTGACTTGCTTTTGTATCGTGCACACATTTAGATATTTGTCTCTTTATGAATTAAATCTATTGTGCGAAACGTGTGAACCCTACACAATTTATCGTACTTTAATTTCATGTTATGATTTTAACTAAAAAATGTTTATATTTGTAGGAGTGATACTTCAACATTGCTTAATTTGTAAGGATAGCTACCCCACAGAAACATTTTAGGTTTTTAAACTTTAATTTATATTTCGAGTTTTTGCAATTACTTTCGATATATTGATAAAATTATGATATTGTTTGTTAATTTTATAGATTTAGATTTTTAATTTTACTATATCTGAATTTTGTGATTTTTATATTTTAACTGCGGTTTCAAAATGAAATATATTAAAAGGTAACTTAAATAAAATGTGTTTTGGTGCAGTTTTTGTCCCTTTCTGGACTTTGCACAACACAAAATTTAACCTATTTTATTGAGCAATGACAAAATAAAGGAATGTTTTTAACGCGAAGATGCGTTGTTTTATAAGTTTAAATCGATTCTAAATATTAATGTGATTATATACATCAAGATGTATTAGAAGTGTGGAAAATTAAATATTCAATAAAATGTGAGTTTAGACATCTTTATCTTAAATTTTTCACTGATCATACTCGAAAAATACTTTAAAAATATTTATGTTAATATTACATCAATTTGGGCGAATGGCAACATTTATGAGTGTACAACTATTCAATAAAATATCTTTGAGATAATTTTGAATTCACCAGTCAGAATTCACTCCCTGCATCGTAACATTCTGTAACGTATCTGCTAAGCATTGGAAAACACCCTTATAGACTTCAATCGGACAGCGCACATATCGAATGTCATCATTTGTGTGATTAGCGGTTCGTACTTGCTCAGGATCAAGCTCACCAAATACTTATTTAAAACTAATTAGATATATTTACTGATTAAATATTTGAAGACTATGAATTAGGCTCGGTATGAACTCCATATGGCTTTATTTAAAATAATTGTAGGTTGCCATGTGTCTGCAATTGCTCATGGGTCACAAATGGTAAACTAATCAAAATAATTTTTGTAAAAGTATTCTGAAGTGCATACAAAACTTATTTGCCGATTCTTGTCCGTAAAAGAAAATATTTCAGTATTTAAAATAAATGTTTGCCTAATTATTGCCAAAAAAGGTTACAATTTAAAAGATATAGACAAGAGTTGTGTGGAAATTCGATTATTCTAAATTTTCAATTTTTACTCAATACTAAAATATTGGACTACTAGGAAATAGTTTCTACATAATGTTTTACACACACAGCTCTCTAATGAATTATTTTAATAAAATTCTTATAAATTAGTAAAATTAAAAGTATTAAAATTCTTTCTTTAAAGTGATCGTTAGCTTCCATACTTTGACATCATATTAACATCACACACACAGGTTTTCTAAATCCACTACTCATACATTTTTGTACCACTAAAATTTATTTAAAAGATTGAAATTTTAACTGTATAAATCTATTTAGTAAATTGTATATCTATTTTTTCCTCTCTTTTTAAATTTAACTAATTGAGTTTTATTGTATGCAGTAAAAGGATGACGATACTGATATTTTTGTTTTGCAGTTCTGCATATACGTTTTCTTATTACTTATTTTGCCAAAATAATTTTCTTGACTTATACAAATTTTATTTTCCAGTTTAAAATTCATTCTGTGAGACAACACAGCAAAAATCAGTATTTTTCTTATACAAGTTGCCTCTCCATGGATAACTTGAAAATTAATCTCTATATGATCACACAAAGTTGAGATATGTTTTATTTCTTCATCTTCCAAATAAATGTGATAGCATCAATTTTAATAATTATAGTTTAAATAAGTATTAATGTTTAAAATTTTCCTACTCACAGCATTTAATTATAAATTATTTATCATTCTGAAGACTTTTTTTCACTCCAATTTCGTTACTTTTATTGCGATCTAACACCCGAATTGTTAACATTAGTTTAGCAATTTATGAAATCAATTCCCATTTCGAACTAGGATGCTTGTAATATTTTGGATCCAATACTTTATGAAGATTCTAGACAAACGGACCTTCATGTGCAAAATAATATCAGAAAACTGTAAAACAAACCTTCGTCATATTATACCACTAATTTAATTCTCAATCATATGTCATCTACAAAAAAAAAATGTTAGATGAATTTAATGTAAAATGCTTTTATGTATTGCGATTTTTCTCCTAATGAATTAGATAAAGGAATATATCGACTCAAATTTGGCACATTAAATTACTGATTTTTAAATATTAAGTATATTTCGATTGTAAATGCGATATTTCTTAATATTACCTGTTAGTTACTTCAAGAACTTTTTAAAACTTGTAATATTGCTATTTGATATAACGTGTTTGAATTTAGTAGCAGGAAATAAAAACTCAAAGAATCATTTGCTTTTCAAAAAATCACAGTGTTTGTTTGATACTAGGTAAATTTAGGATATGAATGTTATAATTTTTTCTTCTGCTTGAATTGTTGGTTTCACAACATCAAGAACGGTAATCATTGAGCGCCTAATTGAGTATGATTTTTAAATATTAATAATATTTTAATTGTAAATACAATATTTCTAATATGTATTACAATATTTCTTACTATGCAAATATATAATTATTATTTTAACTTCAAAATTTTTTCAAAATTATAGCACTATTTTAATATAAGTTTTGAGTTTAAAGGTGGGAAATAAAAGTTCAAAGAATCATTTGCTTTTCCGAAAATATTCACAGCATTTGTTAGATACTAGATAACTTTAGGGCATGAACTTTTTCTTCTGCTTAAATTGAGGGTTAGTTTCGCAACATTAGGAACGGTAATTCGTGGACCTAACAATTAAGTATAATTTATAGTAATAAAAACAACGAGAGAGAGAGAAAGTTCATTTAACTGAACCTAATTAATATTAACAAAACCTTATTAATAATATATAAAAAGACTTAAAGGCTTAACTCTTAAGTTTACTGACGTCACTACTTCATTCTGGAGAGAGTTCATTTGAATGCTGTACAATAGAGCTGATTTTTAGAAATTAAAAATTTACGAATACTCAAGATTTAAGAACTAAATGTTTCCAGACATGGTTCCATGGATATGATGATTTTAACTTTCATTTATATTAATTTAAGTTTTTAAAAATATCTCTTTTTATGTGAACTTTAATTCATGCATGTTTCTTTTTTCTTTTCCCCCTTCATTTTTTATAGTTGAGAATTTTGAGTCTATATGTTTTTATTGTAGAATCATATATTTAACAAACAGCATTGTAATACGAAGTTTACATTCTATACGCATGGATTTGTCAATCCATGTTTTTTATGTTCCAGAAAAAAAAAATCTACGTCATTTTGATTTGCAACCCTTTTTTTTTTTTTTTTTTTTTTTTTTTTTTTTTTTTTTTTTTTTTTAAACTGTGAATGAAGACACTTCAAGTATTTGAAAGAATTTTATCACTCATCTACGAACTTCTGCAAATAAACTTTCACTATTTCTAAGACTCTTAACGCCTTTCTCAAATTTGCTTATGAATGTTTAAGTCATTCATGTTTATCAGCCATGGGAGAGTGGGAATTCTTTGTCCTCGAAAAAAATTATGTTTTAGGAAGTAGTATATGCCCATTAACTTCATATTAATTTATAAATTTCAATATTTTGTTCATTTCTGCTATATGATATTGAAAAATAAGTACCTCAATAATAATTTAAATTTAGAGATAAATGGGTACTTACTTATTATGACGACTACCTTGGTGATAAAAAAATTTTGTGTCGAGACTAACACGATTTAAGCAATATTGACATAATATTGATTATTTCAAAGCCCTCTATAACATGTTAATGCCTAGGTTTCTTTAGGTAGTCGTCATATTACTTTTTTTTTTCTGCCGATATATCTAGGTAGTCGTCAGAGTATCTAAGTAACAAAAATTTTTTTCGTCGCAAGCATTTAAGCTTAAGCTATTATCCTTAGAATATAGTAAGTGACATTTAAAAGTTACAAATGGAATTGATATAGAACATATATTTTCTATTAAAAAGTCAAATTTTACATATTTCACTTGGAAAAAAAGGCGAAGAATAGGTGCAGTTTGGACGAAATTTTTTCACAAAACAGAAAATTGTTTTTAAACAAAAAAATTGTAGCTGTTGAGCAAGTAACAAGCATGTTTTTGTATTACCCGGTAACATGTAACAGGGAAATTTTCCTTTTCTTACTAGAGAATTATATAGTTTAATAGCATTGGGCTTGGTTGAATATTTCATTAAAACAATGATTTGATGCATTGAAAAACCGCTTAAATAATGCAAATTGCTCTAGTGAATATAAATTAGTTGACAGTTTAGAAAAGTTGAATAGGAATTAAAACTTTTATATTAAATACGTTTCTAAGGAATATATTCGCAATTAAATAATTATTTTATTTTAAAATATTTATATATAGGTAAGACAATGGGTTGGCTATTTAGACAAACATATTTTACTTCATATATTTGTTACATTTACTTATAAAATAAAGCGAAACTTTCTTTTTAACTTAAAAAAAACTAAACTTTTTTGTTACAATAAATAAATAAACGAACGCATTAAAATATTTTGCTGTAATTTATTGAGATCGTGTAACATACAATGTATCCAAACTTCTCAAATTTCATTCGGTTGGTACGAATAAAAATATGAAACAGAACAGATTTCGATTCAACAATTAAATTATTTATTAACTCAAATGTTATAATTGAAAGCAGTAAAAATTAATTTTATTTTGAGATATATTTCTCTATTGATATTGAAATTATGAAGCAAACAATCAAGCATAGAATAGTAAGAAGAGTTGAAAAGTTACGAAGTTTCTTAGAATTTAATTTTAAAAAGCTGAAGGCTGTTAAAATATTGTACTCGCATTGACAAGACGAATAGATCTCTCCTCAAGATAAAGCGAATTTTTTGGTCTGTAAGATAAGACGATATAGCCGTGGGCTCAACACTCTTATCTTGCATGTTTGTTCCCGCAACTTGGGGGCAATGTAATTCCATTTGCATTTTATAATTCAATGTCAAATATTATTATTTACATAAAGTTCTGCTTTCATAAATTGCACATTGTTTTGAGAATTTTAAAAAATTGTGGAACTACTTCCATACAAAAGTTTTGTACATCCGCAAATTCAGCCAATCAAATTTCTTCTACCATGTTCCTCACTCCAGAGTTATCCAATGAGGAACGCAGTTATAAAAATAGCGCGCTTTACACATGCTTCTGATTGTAAACAAACAAGTTTGTTGACAATTAACGTTGAACTTAATATTTGAATTTTTACGATGACTTCAATTATGAATTGTTGCTTACATTGTGGGAAGGAAAATCTTGGAATTGTCTCTCCTTTTTCTGAAAAAAGTTGGAGCAAAGTAAAGGATTGCATTGACAAATGGATATTACTTGATTGTTATGAGCGTACAATTTCTGAGAACTTAATGCTTCTGGAAGAAGACGAATGTTTCAGTTTACCTACTGATAAAACTCTTGGATACCATAAAAAATGTTACCAACTGTTTACCGATAAAACCAGAATTTCTGCTGTTGAAAAACGATGTAAGAATTTATCAGAAGGCAATGAAAATATTGCTTTAGAAAACACACCTAACCGTGTAACACGAAGCAAAAGTAATCCTGTTTTTCAAAGTAGATCTCATATTTTGCCAGAAATATGTATAATATGCCAAGGAGAAAAATTTGTGAAAGAGAAATATTCCGGGAAAAGGAAAAGGGAAAAACTAAGTAAATGTGAAACAAATACAAATAATTTGTTGTCTGCAGCAATTGAAAAAAATGATGAAAACTTATTGCATCACTTAAGAAATCAGGATATTGTAGCTATCGAAGTTAGATACCATCGTTCTTGTTACAAACATTATACAAAGTTTTTAACTGTAAAACCATGTGAATCTGTAACTTCAGAAATTCTATATGAAAAGTCTTTTGAAATTTTTTGCAAGGAAATTATAGAAGATAAAATTATAAATCAGCATGTTATTTATGAAATGACTAAACTTACAGATTTATTTGTAAAAGTTGTTCTTAGGGAGGAAAAAGAAGATATAAAAGGATATAGAAATGATAGATTGAAATATAGAATACAAAAAATGTATCCACAAATTGAATTTGTGAAAAGATCAGCTAAATACCTGTCTGAACTTGTTGTTTGTTCTTCTACCTCAAATGTTATTGAATTAAAAAATCGTTCTTCTACTGACAGTGAAGACAATGAATTTTCTTTATTTGAAAATCATGCATTTTCATCAAACATTTTGTATGATTTGTTTTCAGCAGCAAGTGTTATGAAAAACATTATTAATGATGCACCGAGTATGTCGTGTGAATGGCCACCAAAAGGGAAAGACTTGACAGTTGAATCATCGTGTAATTGTGTTCCAATACAACTATTTAACTTCTTAGCTTGGTGCATTGGTGCTTCAAATGATGTTACTCTTGATTATTTTGTAGAAGTAACTCAAGATATGAAGCTGAAAATTTTGTCTATTGCTCAAGATATTCTGTATTTAGCATCCAATGGTAGGAGACAAACACCAAAACATTTAGCTTTAGCCATGACCATTCGTCATTTAACTGGTTCGGCCAAACTAGTGGGATTTCTAAATGGATTTGGCCATAGTATATCTCACAGTTGTGTTTTGGAATATGACACTGCTTTAGCATATCAACAGCAAAAAAGCAATACTCTTTTGCCAGACGGTTTCCAAAAAGGCATTTTTACTACTTTAGTGTGGGATAACAATGATTTTGGAGAGGAAACTTTAACAGGTTCAGGTACAACCCATAATACTAATGGTATTATTTTACAATGGGAGGATATGCCAAAGAATAGTGTTACATTGCCTGAAACTAACATATCCGACTTTCGAAAAAAGTTTAAGAAACGTACCTTAAACCCACCTGCACTAAAATTGGAATATTTTACTGGTAAAAAAAAGTATGGTCCATCTATGTATAAAACACTACCATTAATTACAGAAGAAGAAAATAGACCCCAGCAGAATCCTTCCCGGATTATTGATGACATTTTTTATTTGTCTAAAACCTTATCAAAGGATGTACTTCCAGGTTGGACAGGCTATAATGTTGCTATTTTTAATTCTGTCGAAATACCATGCAAAACCAAAATTGGTTATTTGCCAATCTTAGATGCAAATCCTACACAAATGTCAACTGTAAATACCATTTTGCATCGTAGTTTGCAAATAGCCGATGAACTAAATATTGGAAATTTAGTTTTAGTCATGGATCAAGCTATCTATTCCAAAGCACAACAAATTAGATGGCAGAATGAGCAATTCCAAAAAAGGTTAGTAATTCGCATGGGTGAATTTCATACAACAGTTGCATTCTTAGCTGTCATTGGGAAACGTTTTTGTGATCCTGGCCTGCAAGACTTACTAATTGAATCTGGCGCTGTGGCCCAAAATTCAATAAATCGAGTTTTAAATGGGCATCATTATAACAGAAGCATACGTGCCCATAAACTACTGTGTGAAGCTCTTCAAAGACTGCGCTTTAAAGTTTTTCTAGAAGACCATGCTAATTCTGTAAAAGCTAAAGAAGTTATTGAGAATTTCTGCTTGTCATTTCCAACAGTACCTGTAACGGAAATTATTGAAAATGAGCAAATCCAGAAACTTTTAAAAATGTATCATGAGTATGTCACAGTAAGAAATTCTTCTTGTTTAACGTTTGAGTTATGGAGTTCATATATTGAAATGATCGAGATACTATTATTATTTATTCGAGCAACTAGAGAAGGTAATTGGGAACTTCATTTATCTGCTATACATTCAATGCTACCATGGTTTTTTGCTTATGATCGAATTAATTATTCTCGTTATTTGTCCATATATTGGTGCGAGATGACAAATCTTAAAGACACTCATCCTGATATACATGCTGAATTTTAATGGGCAAATTTTCAGTTCAGCAACAAGATCATTATAATTTTTCCAAGACTGCATGTGATCAAGTTATTGAACAAACTTGCAACAGACATACAAAAACCAAAGGTGGATTAACAGGAATAACTGTTAATAAAGGTGCAGTACATCGATGGATAATTTCACATCATTTGAGGGCAGGCATTTCTGTTGCATGTGAAAATATGGCTGGGAAACGTATTACCAATCGTAATATAAAGGAATTAGATTCTTCTCGTGTAAAACAGGATGAGTTGCACGTTCTTGCTATCTGCGAGAGTATTTGTTCCATGAACAATCCAGTTAAAAATGACAATGACTGCAATTTCCTATGGAATATAGTTTCTGGTAATGTTGCTCCTGAAAATGTGACAATGGACATGAGGAAAGCTTTCGAAATTGGAAATAGAGTTTTCATAACATTTCTTAAAGATAGACTATGTGAAAATAGCAGTATTGATTTTTTTAATCCTATTAAGTGTTTGAAACTTAAAACATTTACCGATATAGGAAAAACTGTTCCATTAAAAACTGAAAATGAAAACAATGCTCTAAGGAAGAATCAATATTTGTTGAGGCGAATCTTAATGATTTCTAAAATACAAAATTTAAATTTGCAAGATTTAATGAAATATTCTCTAAATTCTGTTCCTATAGCACTGGCCAATCATGATGGAACCAAAATGAGAACCAATAAAGCAACTTTGATGCGTTACTTAGAGAAAGGTTCAGAAATTGATTTAAGAAGCTTAAATATAACTGCTTCTGAGTCAGCTGTAATTGTAGATGCCATGGCTTTAATTCAGCAGCTGCAGCATACTGCTAATTCATTTGGAGATTATGCATTGTATATACTAAAATCTCTCATCAAATTAGCTAAAACTTTCAAATCTAATCGTGTAGATTTTGTATCTGACCGGTATCCTGTCATCAGTATCAAATCACCCGAACATGCCCGTAGGTCATTATCTGGTATACAAATAGTTAAAATTGGCCATCATACTCAAAAACTTCCTAAACAAATGAAAAAAGTTTTAGCTTCTGGGGTCAATAAAGAAGAACTGGTTGAATTCCTTTTTCAGTTTTGGAAAAATCAAAATTCAAATTTATTTGAGGACATTATACTTTTTGTCACACATCGTGACAAATGTCATAAAATATTTAATGATGCTGGGACACTAGTTGTAGAAAGTGTTCCTGAATTAGAATGTGACCACGAGGAAGCTGATACTCGTTTATTTCTACATGCTGCTCGTGCTTCAGCCTCACTTAAAAATATCATTATTAAAAGTTCTGATACTGATGTGTTCATATTAGGCATTTCCTTGGCTCGAAACTTAAATTCTCAATTATTTTTTGCCTCAGGAACCACATCTGAATTGAATTTATTAAACATAAATTTAATTAGTGAAAATTTAGGAAGTAATATTTCTGATGCTTTGATAGCTTTACATGTATTTACCGGTTGTGATTCTGTAAGTTCATTTCGCGGAAAAAGTAAAATAAAAGCATTGAAAAATATGGTGAAATCAGAAGACTATACATTTGCTTTTCAAAATCTTGGTAAATCATGGAATCTAAAGACTGATATTATAGAAAAGTTGGAAGAATTTACATGTGAACTCTATGGGCAAGCTAACTGCAGTGACATTGATAAATGCAGATATAATTGGTTACGATTAGGGTATGTAACAGATAACAATCTACCACCAAATAAGGATTCACTAATAAAGCATGTTTTACGTGCAAACTATCAAACTGCTATATTTCGCAGAAGTCTTTTTGAAAAAATAGGCAAGCCATCTCCAATAGGCCATGGATGGAGTATACGAGACAATGTATTATACATTAATTGGATGTCGTTAGAAGCTGTTCCTGCCAGTATCGTAGAGCACATATCCTGTAAATGTAAAAAGACTGCTTGTGTTGTTGCATTATGTTCATGCTACCGTTCTAAAGTGAAATGTACTGAAATTTGTGCTTGTAATGGTTGTAAAAATTGTGAACTAGAAGCTGATATAGATTTTGAGGGTGATGAATCTTGATCAGAATTGTGTTTTACCACTGATAATTTTTTTCTTTTTATTCAAGAAATTATAAGAATTATTTCTGTAAGTACATAAAATTTCAGTATTTTAATCAATGCCTTTCAAATGCTGTATATTTATTTGTTTAATAGTTAATTACTTTTTGGAGTAAAAACACATATTGAAGTAATTTATAATTTAAAATAATGTGTTATTCATATAAATATAATTGTATTCAAAATTATCATTATTTTGAAAAATTGAATATTATATTGAAGTAAGCTTGTATAATTTTGGTATTAATATTGTGTCTGCATTTCAATACTGTATATATTTTCTTCTTCACTTAAAAATATTTATATAATTATCTAATTTTAATTAGTTTTTAAATTATTGATTATATTTATTATTGTACAGTGTCAATCATATTGATATGTAAATTAAGTAAAAGATATATATTTCTTGATTTGGATGATTAAATCCATGATATTCTATATTTTGCTGAACAGTATTAATTCAATCTTTTATTATTTTTGAGGTTAACATTGAAATGTTTTAGACTTTTTCTGTCATCTTCCTCATTACTATAAAGATTATTTGTATGAAATTGCCCTATTTTATTTCACCATGTAGCTATTAGAATAGAACACATTAACAATTAAGTTTATTATGCATTATTTATTCAAACTTCAATTCCAATGTAATTTATCAATTTACATTTTATAGAACCAAATACTATTGTGAATACTAGTTAAAGTAATGTAATAAATAAATTCTATTTTTCTCATAAATATTTAATTTAAAAGTATGCTTCTAAAAGTACAATTTATTTTTTAGATATCATTTTATCTACTTATGAATATTTGTTTACTTATTTATTGCAGTGTAAACTAGGAAAAAAATCAAACAGTGAGGAAATTAATTGCATTTATTTTTCTAAAATATTAAATAGCGTGTAATCAACATCTATGTATATGAAATGTAAAAACTGGTTTGTGTGTTTCTAGTTTTGTTTTTAGCTAAAATGTACATTTTATTTATCTAGTACTTTCTATGTAAATATAAACATGATTCAATATTTATATTTTTATTATGATTTCTAGTGAAATAATATAGTCCTAATACTTATGATTATGGCAGAATTGATTAGTATCGTATTACATATTGTGTTATCGTGTGTATTCTTTTTTCACCGAGAAGTAAACAAACAAGAGTGAAATACTCGCATGTGATTGGCTGAATGAATATGTAACAATGCACGTGTGTTCAAAGGCACAATGAAAAAAGTGCATTGAATTTTTGTTATTTATAAAAAAAGGAGCAACTATTCTTTCCAGAACTTTTTGTATTTATGTTTTTTATATGAAAATAGAGTTTGATTTTATGTTTTTAAATTGCCCCCAAAGAAGTGGTACAAAACTCTATTTTTAAGCTCCTTACTGATTTCAGCCCACGGTCTAATAAGATTAATGCTTTCACTTTGAGATAAGACGAATATTCAAAATCTCTTTAATCACTGTTAAATCTAAATGTATATGATTGCTTAAAAATAAGCGATACTCATTTAAAATAAGTAATAAGTTTAGGTTTTAGTAGGTAAAATAAAAATGCAACCCACGTAAACAATTGAATTGTTACGATAAATAGATGGGGAATTTAAACATTTTGGTTTCATTTTTAACAGTTTGAGTGCGACGAAACTTGTTTTGTTAATTAAATTACTACGCATTTCATTCCGCACTTTTAGCATATGTATAAGAAAACTCTTCAGCACTGAAACAGTTAAGTACTTAGTGCTTTGTATATAACTAGCTCTAATATTTAAATCAATGTAACTTGCATTGATTTGAATATTGGCTTCAAATATTTTAAATAAGGAATTGTAATTTATAAATTACTCATCATTATACAAAATGAAGTTTTGATGCAAAATGCATGTTTTGATTGATATGAAGAAATACATATTCCAAAATATTAAATTTACAAAGCATTTTCTATGTACTAATATATAAATTAGTTCAGTTGTATTTTGTATTGAATGTAGTAGTATAAGATAATGATTGCAACTACATATGTAACTTTATTCTTTTTGAAATGTAAATTCCGTAAACTTGCTCCCAATATTAAATTTAAGTTCTTAATTCATAACGAAAAGTCAAAAATTTAGATTACATTGAAGTAAAAATTTATTAATTAAATAAACATATGAAATATTCGTTCAATATAATTTTGTTTTTCAATTTTAAAATATTATATTTTATACAGAAAAAAAATATGGTAAATTCGTCTAATAAGTAAATCACGTATAAAAATAATGAGAAATATTAACAGCCCTTTAGAACAATGAACTGTACTCAGTATCACATCGCATTAATTAACGTATATCAAATGTAGCAGTAAACAATTTTAATTTGATGACTTTTCCATTCAGAATAATAATACATTTGTAAGAGATACAGAAAAATTTAACTAAAGTTGTGGTATAAAAAATTAATTTACTAGAATCCTAAATATATTTTATATAATTGTATAATTTTCTATTTACCTATTTTATCCTCAGATTGTTGACTCAAATAAATAATTGCTTTTATTTCGCTCTTTTTGGATGATTGTGAGAGAGAACTTTCAACATTTTGTTTAGCGAGTGAAAGGTATTTCTCAAACTACGTTTGTTTTGTTCTTCCTAAATCAATTCCAAATTTTCGAATACTTTTCGATTGTATTATACTGGTAACCAAAAAGTAAGGAAAAAACCACAAAAGTGGCAATAACTTTCCCAAAAAATAAAACAATTTAAATGAAAAAAAATTGGTAAGTAAAAGGAACTGAACAACATGACATTATCGAAAGCAATGGCTCTGCTGTCAGAATACATCATTTGCGAGAAGCATATCAATGGATGTCTCAGAGCAAGGCAAGAACAGTCGCTGCGTTTCTGGGATTAGAAATCTGGTACAGCGAAATTTTAACAATGGCCTCCAGGCACATCAGTTGATCAAATAATTCCAATAGCGAGCGTTTGAGAGACTATGAGCAAGACAAAATCAAATAGAAAATGCTAGATGGCTGAATGTGAGTCCATCTGTGATTCATAAACTTTGGCAACGACTTGTAACTAAGGATACGACATCCAGGAGATTCAGCCAAGGACGCACATACGCTACCACGACTGCTGATGACCGATATTTGTCATTATGGACTAGGAACCGCAAATCCTGCTAAACTTAGATACTCCCTCGTTGCAAGCCCCGGAAGATTGGTAATTAGTTCAACCGTGCCTCGAAGGCTTCTCGAACGTGATCTTCATAAGAGGCGATCAATCATTAGAGTTCCGCTCACGTCACACCATGGGTGGGAACGTTTGCGATGGGAACATAAACATGTCCACTTTATGCGTGATCAATGGGGGGGGGGG
>JAPDSC010051537.1:0-14024 GCA_026290005.1 Latrodectus geometricus | reverse complement strand
ACCAATCTCCTCGGAGTAATAGTGCACGAGGAACAACAGAGCAGTTCACGTTTACCCCTACGATGTGAGCGGATGAGTTCAGAAACCGGTTCTCTCTCAGAGATTTTGTATTCGCGACGTTTTGGCATTTTCTTAAAATTTAGTTAAGTTTCAATATATGGTGTGCATTGATATTATAAATAAACGATTAACCAGCACCCCCTTATCTGGTGACCAAAATTTGAACACGCATACTTGAATTTGAAAGTAACTCCAGCGCTACGTGGGATTTTTGAAACTTCGACGAGTGAATTCCTGTGGACACAGTTTCTACTTCTTTAATCTACAGTTCAATGAGATCTCAAAAGTCAGTGCTGAATGGTAATCATCCATAACTTCTACGATGCAGGTAGGATCTTTCTATAATTTTCTTAAACGTAGCATTAAGTGCTTTGGTTATTCACTGGGGTCAGTTTCTTGGAAAAATTGTGTATATATTTTAAAGCGAAGTTTTTTCAGTTAAATTATTATTTGTACATATTTTCCCCCATGAGTTATATTCCGTTAACTACTCCACAATTTTATCAATCCTTTCGCATCGTGCTGAGTTTTATTATTTGATTTACTATATTGTATTATGAGATATAAAAGAAGCAATGAATATTCATATAACTAATATTTTTTGTGTTTCTTGTATTTCTTATTTATATATCTTGATATTCGAAACTATACGCACTTCCCTATTATTGATTTGTATAACTTGTAATTATTTACCTTATATTTTTTTGCTAAATTTTGACCATGCTTTTATCTGATGATTTTTCCATTACTCAATTCTCCCTCCGAAGAGACACCTCCACAGGTTGCACACGTTTCGGTAAAAATACCTCCTTTCTGGAAAACTAACCCTTCCCTGTGGTTTATTAGGTTGGAATCATAGTTTTTCCTGGTGAATATAACCTCCGATCTAATAAAATTCAATCATGTTGTGTCCTGCTTAGATCCCGATGTACTAAATTCGGTACACGACATTTTGGAGAAACCACCTACTACCGAAAAATACGATGCCTTATAAAAACGCCTGATTTCTGTTCATTACGAAAGCGAAGCATCTAGAATTTTAACCTTATTGCAGGGAGTAGAATTCGGTGACCAAAGACCCTTCCAATTACTAAATCGCATGCGTTCGTTAGCTGGAGATACCGTAGGTGAAGCGCTTTTACGCTCGTTATGGCTCACGAGGCTGCCATATGACACGCAAACTATTTTAGCCGCTTTCAGCGAGGATGATTTGAATAAAATAGCCACAGTAGCTGACAAAATAAGCGATCTAGCTATCCCTTTGTATGTAAATTCTATCACCCCTAACTCTCATGATTCTGTCACGGCTCGCTTGGAACTCCAGGTAGCGCAGTTAACTCAACAACAGTTAGCGAATTAAGCACTGCCCTGGAACGCAGTTCCCGTAGCCCTAGGCGTAATTTCCGCCGATCATTTCAACGCAGCAGATCTCGCGATAGTTCTCGCTCTCGCACTAACTTCAGTCACTACAAAGAACGTACGAATGAACTTTGTTTTTACCATGTCAATTTCGGTGATCAAGCGCGAAAATGCCAAGCGCCATGTTCTTTTCGTCAGTCGGGGAAACTAAACTGGCGATCGCTCACTGGCCAATCTAGCGACCGCCAAGTGAATCGTATTCTTTTGGCCGACCCGTCTTCAAAATTAAATTTTCTAATCGACACAGGAGCCGACGTATCTGTTTTGCCTAAAAAATATGCTCCAAAAACCACACCCTCTGAAAATTTAGCCTTATATGCAACAAATGGCACTAAAATTTCTACTTTTGGCAACAAACGCCTCATTATTGATTTAAATCTCCGCCGAAAATTTTCATGGTTATTCGTCATTGATGACGTAAGCCAACCAATTATATTGGGTGTTGATTTTCTGAAACATTTTGAGTTGCTTGTCGATGTCAAAAATAACCGTCTGATCACTCTCGGACGTCTCTCGTCAAACGGTATATCTTTCAACAATTTTTCCCTAGATTCCATCATATCCGTACTTATCGGCGATTCCAAATTTGAAAAATTACTCGCTGAGTATCCAGAGCTTACAAACCCTTCTTTAGTAACAAATGACCTTAAAACTTATGAAATTTTCCATCACATTGAAACTAATGGACCCCCTGTATTTTCCAGACCTCACCGTTTGGCCCCAGAATTACTCAAAGCAGCGCGTTTAGAGTTCAAATACCTAATGTCTCGGGGAATTATTCGACCGTCCAAAAGCCCTTGGGCCAGTCCTCTCCACATGGTCCGCTAATCTAAATGTGATTCGCGCCCTTGTGGCGACTATAGTCGCTTGAACGCTGTGACAAATCCTGACAGGTATCCCGTACCCCATATTCAGGATTGTACACAGATTTTTTTCGGCAAAAATATTTTTTCTACCCTCGACCTGGCAAGAGCGTATCACCAGATTCCCCCGAAAACTCTCTCTGCTGTAACCACCCCATTCGGTTTGTTCGAATATCTTAAAATGTCATTTGGACTTCGTAACGCCGGTCAAACTTTCCAAAGATTCATACATCAAGTACTTCGCGGATTGGATTTTTGCGTTCCCTACTTCGATGATCTCCTTACAGCATCGGCAACCGAAGACGAACACATTAAACACCTTCTCATCATTTTTGACAAACTCCGCGAATACGGACTAAAATTGAGTCCCTCTAAATGTGTTCTTGGAAAAACATCAGTCTCATTTCTTGGTTGCTTAATAACACCTACTGGCGTAAGCCCTTTTCCCGAAAAGTCAGCAGTAATTTCTAACATCCCTAGGCCTGAAACACGGTCTGACTTTAAAAGATTTTTAGCTATGCTAAATTTTTATCGTCGTTTCTTGCCTTAGGCCGCAAGCCCCACTTCATTCACTTCTAAAAAATTCTAAAAAGAATGACAAACGACCTGTTCTTTGGACAGATGAAACAACTGCCGCGTTTGAAAAATGTAAAAGCGATTTAATGAATGCAGTCACCCTTGGTTTCCGTTCCCCTGATCAGCAGCTATAATTAATGGTAAATGCTTCCAATATCGCCATAGGAGCAGTATTGCACTCCCAAAGTACCGATGGCTTACAACCTTTAGCTTTTTACTCCAAGAAACTGACACCAGCTGAAACCAAGTTCAGCACATATGATAGAGAATTATTGGCTATCTATTCTGCTGTAAAACAGTTTCAGCACGACCTTGAGGGACAAACCTTTTCTATATTTACTGACCATCGTCCACTTACATTTTCGTTTAAGAAAAATTCCAATTCTGCATCTCCTAGACAAATTCGGCAGATGAATTTTATTGCTCAATTTAGCACTGACATTCAACACGTTTCTGGATCAAACAACCCAGTTGCCAACGCCTTATCAAGAATTTTCACCATCAATCGTAATAACACCACCGATTTCTCACGTTTAGCTGAAATCCAGGAAAATGATGCACAACTCAATCAATTACTATCAACTTCAGGTAGTTCTGTAAAACATATATGCATAAAATATAGCGTTTTTTGAGTGTCCTGAAGACCCTACATATACTACTCATAGGTACCCGTTTATAGAGTAGGCAACCATTCACACACAAAGAAAGTACATCCATGCCCGAGCCAGGATTCGAACCCAGGTCCCACCCATCTGTAGTCAGGTACGCTAACCACTAGACAGGATGGGCGGCTAATATCCAGTTAAAGCAATTGAATGAAATTTCTCTCTCTGCAAGTTTGTGTATTTATAAAAGTATTCCACAATATTACAAAATTGTAAACATATATTTTTTTTTATTATTGTATGTATTTATAAATGGAAATAAATGTGTCTAATGTTTTTCTGATACAGTAGAAGCAAGTTTTTACGAATTTGTGGGGACCAGTAAAATATCTCTTTCCATCGAGACCTCGAGAAAAAGAAAATTAAGCATTAGCTCTTAAAATTAATTTTTAACAATCCCATCTTTTTATATATAAAGTACTCAGTTGTTTTGCTCAAAGAAAGTACACCAAATCATGTTAGCTATTAATCTGCTTGTCTTACAGGCGATCACATCACTACGTCATTTGCTTTTCATTCGAAGTTGAAAAGTTTTTTTTCGTGTTTATTCATTGCATTTTTTAATACTTTCATCAGTTGACACTTCTTCTGCAATTTACACCAGAGTCTACTTTCTAAAATTCCTGAATAGAACGTTCGAGCAACAGTGCTTCATTGAAGTTTTCGGAAAATTGTTTCAGGCTGTCTTCAATTACGAAGTTTTCTAAATAAGGTCTGGCTATCGCTTTTTCAGCATCATATCAAGCATTGATTGACAAGCGCTTTGCACTTAAAATATCATTTTCATAATTCAATTCCAATCCATATTCACTTCTGGTAAAAGTTCCTTACGATAACAGCACAGAAAGCTATTAACAGTCAAGATTGGAGTTAGATTGGACTGGAGAAGCTCCACTTATAGGAATTGCTTAATAAAATCTGAGACTTCAATATCAGTTAGTTATCCACGATTCGAAGGATTTACAATACTCTAATAAAAACGTCAACCCAAGTTTCGCAACCATAAAATTAAAAACAAAATTTTTTTTTTAAAAAAAATAAGGTGATAAAAACATTAAAATCAGTTAATAAAAAAATATTTCAAAATTTTAGTTTGTATATAGAAATTACAATTATTGTATCTACGGGACCAGTCATCAGTTCGTTAAATCATTAGAGCCACCTACCCTGTCTAGTGGTCAGCGTGCCTGACTGCGGATAGGGAGGTCCTGGGTTCGAATCCCTGTTTGGGCATATATGTACTTTGTTTTTGTCCTTTCTTTGGATGAATGAGGTGTGTTTAATTATAAAAAAAAATTGCCTCTAGTTATCATCTTCAATGTGAGCTACAAGCATGTTAGCATAAAGTTTCAAAAATGTCCGTTATAACCTAACCTAACGTAACCTTAAAATAGAGGTACGTATAAACGAGTGTCAACTGTAATTACTTTTATAAAACTTTAAATAAAAATTATATGTAATTCTTGGTAATCGTTTACTGAATATATTTTATTAAAATATCTAATTTTAGGAGAGAAAAAATGATCAAAACTTGATTCATAATCGTTTCCTGAAAATGTGATGTAGTGAAAAGATGATAAATAAGAAAAGTATGATATGATATTAGTAATGTACAAAAATATTATGTAGAGATGAAGCGAAATAACTGATATCTTAGACCCCACTGAAGCTTTCCAATTCAAGAGGCCAAAAAGGGTGTAGAAATATTTCCCATACAAGAAATCCTTCCCTGTAAATTCCTAAGCAAAAGTTCATTCCTCCCCGAAAGAGAGAAAAACAGTAAACATAAACACAGATGTTTCCCCCATCATTGCGTTCAAGGCTAATCCCGCACTGACGACGTAAATGAAAACGACCGTTGCAGTGTTCCAGGGGATGGAACACCTTGTTTTATTCAATGATTCTACGTATACTATATGCGTAAAAAATGTAAAGTAATATAGAATAAATAGTTCAATGGACAGGCAACAAAATAACATAGAAATGTTTTTCCAAACATTTATTTTTATATCACAAAAAAAGTTAAGGAAAATTTCTTAAAAATAAAGGGATTTAGATAACGTAAAATAATTGAAATTATTTGTCGTCTTGTGTGGTGCTGCCATCTGTTATCAAAGAAGAACGTTTAAAGAACATTTAAAAAAAAATTTTGACCCATTTATCTCTAAATGCAACGGTTTGGTATGAATTTAAAATTTAATGTTCCATCACATGGAACACTGCGCCAGAAAGGGTTTAGCAATAAAGAGTTTGGAGACACCAAAACTCGTCTTAGGAGCTTATTAGGATTATGCAATTATACAACAAAGATTACATACCTGATTATGCTGAAATCGCCTATCCATTGATGGAGCTCATTAAAAAAAAAGAACCAGAATTGCTCGAATGAAAAGAAATCATGACGTATCATTCCAGAAACTGAAAGATCAACTGATGGAAGCAACAGAGCCCAATAAAGGGGTTCATTCACTTCAAAGTGGAATAGGTGCATGTCTCTCTCAAATAAAATAAGTTGCTATTTGTCCGTGTGTCATGCAAGCCAGAAATTATCCAAACCACAATAGAACTGGCCGATTATAGAACTAAACCTGATGTTATTTTCTTTTTTTTGGTTTTTTTTTTTTGTGAGCGTTAAAGAAGTTTGAGTCATGAACATTCGGATCATTAGTGAAGATTCTGACCGACACAATCCTGTGAAGAATTCTCCACATTCATCAAAGCTTCAAGGGTGTGCTTTAGCTTTAAAAAAATATATAATTAATTTATTCATTGCCCAGAAAGAAACCTGTTTCCCGACCAGTGACATTTGAACATCTATTAGAAATTTTTTTTAAATACTCTTTTTTTTGATTATGAAAATTTTTGTGATTTTATTAGTTTATTACCAGTGTAGTGTTTCTAATTTGAACCATAAATATTAGTACTTTATAAACTTAAATTTTTCAATTAAATACTTGAAATATTTATTATCTTATTAATATTGCAAATATTAATTATTCCTGATTATACATGAACATTTTTTTTAAATTTAACAAAATATGTTCATGAAAACACAAATAGAGAGTACATCTGCTTATATACTTTAATAAAGTACCTTTTAGTATTTATTTAAATGTTAGTTGGAATTTGTGTGCTTCAACTTATGTGTAAGTTGTTGCATAAGTTGTACAATTTTGTAAATTGTTCTATTTGTATGATCACAAATAGACGCCTAGATCAACGCGCTCGTTTTCAGATTGTTGTTACATTACTCAATTAATCAATCTTGTGGAGAAGGTGCAATACCTGGCGACTATTTGGTGTTCTTTCTTTCTATAAAGGTTGCCATATTTTAGGGTAGTACAGGTCCGTGTAAGGGTTGCTAAGTTATGTTAGGAGCGGAGCTCCGAGTTTTTTTTATGATTATTTATTTATTAAATTTGAGTTCGTGAACAAATAAAATGTGCTGTCCAGCGAATACTGATTTTAATTTTCTTGGCTATTCCTCATATAACACAACAACATTATTTAATTATTTATCAAATTTTAGAGTAACAGAAAATTAAATTAGCAATAACCAGTATGTAAAATTATCATCATAAAGTGTTCGGTTACTTATTTACAGACTGTACCTGTTATAATCAATGTAAACATATTTACAGCATACAAGAAAAACTTTGCAATTTCTGTTTACTAACAAAGTTTTATATTTAATATTTACTTCGCACATTCATCCGTAATTTAAGTAAAGGAAATAATGAGTAGCTGAAAAGACTATTTTAGAAATAACATTACTATAGATCGCTTAGGTGGAATTAGTTATAAAATAAAACAAAATTTTCCTGAAAAATTTATCAGTATTTGTGTCTACCATATTCGCTTCCTAAATTTATTTTTGTAAAATTTTTCATTACATATTTTTCTTAATAAAATAAAATATAGATGTCAAATATTCCTTCGCATAGAAATTTTTCAGAAATCTAAATCTTACTGAAATGAGTTCTTATTTCAACATAGACAAGTAAATGTCATAAATATAAGCGTTAACATTCGATTGGAACGATTAAATAATTTAATACGTTATTTACACGATAAAAAAATTTTTCATTTCCAATATGGCGGGCATTGGGTGATTGACCCTTCGCCAGAAATTGCTAGGCAACTATGAGCTACTCACGTCATATCAAACACAAACCCGCTTATAGGACGGGTCACATTCATACATCATCTCGGGAAAGAATAAGAAAGAAAGAGAAAGTTCAACCATACCCGAGCCGGGATTCGAACCCATGTCCTCCCCATCCGTAGTCAGGTAAGCTGACCACTAAACAGGGTAGGTGGCTTAGACAGTAAGATTGATAATACATTAAAATTAAGAAGTAAGCTAACAGATAAAGAAATGGATGCTAATCATTTATGAACTAAATGGTTTTTATTGGCAACATTTAATCTTTAAAACCAATTAAATATTTTAACTTCGAATGAAAGGTAAATGATGATCTAATAATGATTTCAACATGTAACACCCAGAAGAAAGTTTACCGCTGACGTTCTGTTCAACAGTTGGGTTCTGTCAACACTTGGGCTTAGCAGTTTTTAGTGTTTCGGAATTCCCTTTAAACTAGATCCCGATCTAATTAGCCCTCATGCTAAAAGTGAGCATTGAATATAAACAAAACAGCAATTAATTGAGCCGAGAAGTTTCTGAATTTAGAGCCACCTATGCTAGACGATTGTTGTGGAAGTGGAGATACACTTCACGTGTGTATCTCCACTTCCACAACACTTAAATGTTTATTAATATGTCATTTGAATATTCAAAATAGTAAGAATAAAATTCACCAAAATTTGGAAATAATTTCCGAGAAATTAATTCCTAGCATATTCCTTCAATCTTTATATGGAACCAACAGCTGGTAATTGAATGGTTAGAGCCCTGGTCGTTTGTTCAACAAATCATGGGTTAAGTTCCCATTTCGGGCGTAAATATTTATTGTTGTATCCACTTTAAATTGCAGATCCCTGTCCAATTAACCCTTCTCTTCAAAAAAATGACTGCCTTTTGACAATTAATCAAATCAAAACTTGCCGAATGCTAAAAAGCTTTATTTAATAAATTACACAGATCAATTATGAGATTGAATTTTCCATCGGATAATGCCAATTTTTGAATTTCTTTCACATTGTTCTAAGTACGTGTGTTTCAGCAAGAATCATTTTTAGATTTTATCTAAAAAGTAATAAATGAACGATCACCGATTCTTAGAAGGAAGTCTGGGTTCGAATCTCGGTTCGGGCATGGATGTACCTTCTCTTTCTCTCTTGTCTTTATCTTTCCTTGTATGAATGAAGTGTGAATAGTTGCCTACCCTATAAACTATTCCTATGGCATGTGTTTTATTTATATACATAAAATAATCATCACCGGTTATCCTCTTCAATGTGAACTACAGGCATATTAGCATAGAGCTCCAAAAATGTCCGTCATAACCTAGCCCGATTCTCTTTAGTGTAAAGTTTAAGAACAAAGCAATAAAAACAACAAATTCTTTAAGTTAACGTCTCATACACAATTTTGACTTAGACGCTTGTCTTAATTAAATTAGGTTTACCAAATAGAATGAAAGTAGCTTATTTTTTCTTATTCATGTTGTATCAACTAAATTTAAAGGTTCTTTAAATTAAAAACTTATAGGATTAAATAAAAACTTATAGGATTGCGGTTGTTCAATTTAAAGGTTCTTTAAATTGAACAACAGCAATCCTATAAGTTAACCACCCAGGAGAAATATTTGAGTTAAGAATTGTTCGAGGCAATATTTGAGAAGTCAGCTTTTAATATTGCTGATGTCTGTAAAGAAAATAAGCAGAAATAAACAGTGACATAATATAACTGAAAATGACATAATATAACTAATAAATCTGTAGTCAAATAGAATATCTGCTGAAATCGTTCTGAAAATACAGAAATATCAGAGATCACTAATGCTTAATAAAATGTTTACTAAAGTTGGCATTTTTTTAAAACTAAAACTGCATTATTTTTTAGTTAGAAAATAGATTTTAAAATTAAAACATTGTTCTGCTGTAACCTTGTTTAATTATAATTTACTGAGGTTTTGAAGTAATACTATTCGTGTGTATAATTTAATTAAAAAATACTATTGTTAGAATAAAATTTGGAAATAGGGAGTGAGATCATTTTAGAATCTTTATTTCTAATATTTCAATTGGCTATTTTCTACATGAAAAATCATTTTTGAATACATTTATTTCATTAAAGAGTTGTAAACTGTCTTACGAATATAGAAGAGACGAAGTATTGTGAAATTTAATATCTAACTCCATGCTGGCGAGATGATAAAAATTCCTGAAAATGTCATAGACAATTCATTTTCTTCAACTTCACTATGAGAAATTTGGGATTAATAACGAAATTTCTAACAAGTGCTGTGACTAAATGGAAAAACATTTTAAAAGTATGTTTTTTTGAGAAATTTTTATACATTCCGCGATGTTTAATTTGGAATTTTGAAACATTTTCAATGCCTCTATTTTTGACAATAAATCATGTCAAATTAAAACCGACTACACTTTTTTTAATGTTTTATAGAAATCGGCTACATCTAGAAATACAAAAACTATATAACATCTCGTGTATATTAATGGAACGCAGGTGTTAATGACTTGTATTTTCTAGCAAATATAGAAATTGCCAGTAACATTCAGAGTGCTTTAGTGTGATATTTAGACAAAAAATCTTTAACAAAAATATTACTTTCCTCACTCTTATACATTAAAGTGATCTTACCTAGCTTGATAAATATCACTTTATATTTAATATACAAGAAAAGACCAAACTAAATAAAATTAGAAATAATTTTTATAGCAAATTATAAAATTTAAAGTTTTATCAAACTTTACTAATATTAAAATATAAATACTGACTTGTTTTTAATCAAACAGAATGTATAATGGAAATCATTCTATCGTTGAAGGGGCACAACTTATATCCAAGAGGAAAACAAGCATTTGTTTATAAGCGTTTTAAATTTAGATTCAAAATTTGGTTTTCTAAATTCTAATCTCATTATTAAATTGAAAACTTGATTCCCCTCAAACGCAGAGTGAAAGCAAACATTCCTGCGTCGTAAGGTTACTGGATATTTTCATAAAGCAACTTTTGCAAAGATAATTCAAAGAGTAGACATTAATGGACAAGGATTAACACACTGTATAATACTATTCTATTTCTCTTAAAGCTAACAGGATTTATTTCTCAGTAACTATTTAAAATTCGGATTATATATATATATATATATATAATTATTCGACTCATTTTGACATCTGAGCTGTCTAACGATTTAAAGCTGTTGTAAGGCATTTATGGATCCACTATGCAATTGTCTGCCGAGAAGACTTTACATAGACAGAGAGGGAAGCATACGTTAAACTCCCAAGCACTTACCCGACAGATATGTATGTATGACTTCTGATGTTGAGCAACAAGCTGGGATCGAATCCGTGACTCATGGTTCAAAAACCAATACCCTACCACTAGCACGGTGTGTGAACCCTCTTTTATTCTACTTATAAATTTCATATTTAGAAATTATTAAAAAAAAATTTTTTATTGATAGTACTATGCGACCTGCAGCTTGTCTCAAGAGACAAGGGGAAGCTTTGCTGGGATCAGTCCTAGGTGAGCAATAAATCAAACTACTCAGGCTGATCAGTGCATAGAGAGCATAACTGGTGTCTTGTATGCTCCCAGAACTCCGTTGTAAATGTTTGCTCAATACCTTTTCGGCTATCCTGGAAAATATATATTGTAGTATAATATATAATTAGAATATAATACAAATAATAATAGAATATACCATTCCTATTTTAAGTAGTCTAAAATTTATGTTTTAAAGACTCGGGCTGTTTTAAATTAAAGGCATAATATCTAATTGAATTGCATTTGTTTCTTGACAAAAATCATTTTCCTCTATGTATACATAAAGATTCTCAAATCATTATTTTATAATAGCACATAAATCTCTCAACGCCATTAAGTTTGTGATTTATTGCCAGAATATGCGTAGAAGACATTTCACAGTAACACCAAAAGTTCCCTTAAAAATATTGACTACCAAGGAACCGAAAAACTTTCGACTACAGCTCCTGGGTTCGAGCATGGATGTATGTTCTCTTTTTCTCCGGTCTTTGACTGTTCCTTATGTGAATTGTTGCCTACCCTATAAACGGGTACCTATGAGAGTGTACTAAGGAAGTCGGACTTCACACCAAATTACAGTTCAGATCGAAAAGTGAAGCAGCGCAATCCATATTTGCCAGTCTGGCTGGCACACGATAACAACATAGCCTTAATAGGTTTTGCAACCTGAAAAAACTGAAGTAATTACTTTCTTTTTTAAACTATTGGGTATTGTCTCTAATTTATACACTGGCTCCCTAAAACAATTGTTCTTAACTATCACACAAAGAATCAATTCTAACTAAAATTTCAATTGTTTTCGTTTTCTGTACTGACAAATAGGCATTCTCATTTGCCTGTTTTCTTTAGATTCTCTTTTAAATGTTTGCTTGGTACAAATGCTTGCATGAATAATAAGTAAAATTCCTTTTTAAAAAAAGTAACTTTTATCAAAGTTTAATTTAAAATTTTCCCATATCGGAGTATGTTCTAAAGGTTAAATTTTTTTATTTCTTATTTATGACACGACAGTATTACGATTGTTTTCAGATATATAAATCTCTAGCACATTTCAAAATCAAATATTAAAGCTATTTGTCGCTTAAGCGACACAATATCTGCTCTTCTCTTCTCAGCTAATTAGGTTATAAATTAAAGTTTCACTACTATTGATATTAGCTTCCTTGAAATTATTTGTGTTGACGATTCATGTGTGTATAACTTGATATGAGAAACTCACAGGAGTCATCGGAACTGCAAAGTAAACAAGAATGTCCTTGCAATTTTTAATGACGCTAAAGAACGACCTACAGAAAGTGTAGCCTATTGTTAGTCCTCGAAGTGACCACTATCCGAATCCAGCACCTTTTGCTAAGATGTCTCCAGTTATGAATTATGTTGCGGTCAAGCTAGGTGGTTTTGGACACAAAGACATCCCTGAGTGCTGGAATTAATGTGAAAAATATTGTGAAGTTAGCACAAAATTAGTATCGGAAAGAGTATTTTGAATTTCATAACTTTTCTATTTGATAAAATCCCATTTTAAGTTACAAGCCACAAATGTTTTGGGCAAATATATTAAAATTTTAATTATTCAACTATTATGACTAACAAAACTTATAAGAAAATTTAGTCAATAAATTATTTTTAAAAAACATCATTAAACATTGCCCATTATTGAAAGATTGAGGCGATTTTCAATTCCGAAATTAAAGAAAATTATAAACAAGGGGTTGTGGCTTTGATGGAGAAATTTTTATTTTATTAATTACATTGGATGAGTTTCAAATTTCTTATCGTCAATAGTTTTATTTGTAGATTCATAAAATCTGGTCTACACAAAGAATTCTGATTTATAATCTAGGTTTATCGATCGAACAAAAAAATTTATTCACAAAATTAAATATAGCAATAATAAGTTGTTTTATGACTGTACTCACTAAAGTCAAGCAAGAAAACTTTCGGCCAATTCTTGGACTTTGGGGATCATTTAAACGAAAAATCTAAGAGTTAAACTGATAAAACCTTAAGCACAACAGTAGATATTTATTCTGTAATTGCGATTGGAAGTCGTAATCAATTAACTGACTAGGTGAACAAAGAAATAATTTAACTGGTAAATATATCCATTATCTCGGAATATAGCACCGGAATATATCTCGGAATATAGATCGGGCATTGTTTAAATGCTTTATTCCACGAAGTTTTCTATAAGGATGAAAACATTTTAACATCCACAATAGTAGCCGATGGTTGCCTAATCGATTAAATAGTTTTTCTGAAAGCGTTATCTACTTGGAATGCTACTATTTTAAGATTTCCATAATTTCAGAAAATCTAAGTGCAACCTTAAGGCATTCATTTGTTGGATAATAAAAAAATTATTGCAACCTTCAAATCATTTTTTGCACACGAAATGTTTACCAAGATATACAGTTCAGTGTGAAATAGTTTAAAAATAAAAGACAGCTTGGCAAACTACACATTTTGTGATTTTCATTAAATTACATGGTTACAAAATTAAATTGCAATTGACCCTAGTGGATTTAAAATGTCTGATGCCAAAAGTGTAATTGCCAGGTGAGAATGCATCTTACCTCTTCCGATTACGTTGAATATTATAAAAGGCAGTTCACTATCCTGCATGTAAAATTATGCATGGATAATTTCTTAGCTGATTTAGTTGTGTTGAATATAAGGTGACCTGGATCTTATACTAGAACATACAGATCATTTAAGGAAAGTACTCGATGTCCACTT
>JAPDSC010051534.1:0-17496 GCA_026290005.1 Latrodectus geometricus | reverse complement strand
GTGTTGGTCTCTGGGGGCCTCAATTACCAGGACCCTCCTTTCCAGGGCCCCTCAGGGGGTTTACTTTCTTTAAGTAAACACGGGTGTCACAATCCCGAGGTACCCCAGTGATCTGTCCTCTTCTCTTTTTTTCCTCTCTTCTCTTCTCTTCTGCTTTTTCTTCCTTTTCCCCCTCATTGTGGTTGCCTCTTACGAGGTTGAGGGCTCCCCTTGAGCAGCTGTCGCCGCTCTGTTGCTATTAGCTACTCTTGGGGACTAAATCACCCACGTGTTTGCCGTGCGTGGAGTCCCGTGTCCCTGGAAAGGAGGGTCCTGGTAATTGAGGCCCCCAGAGACCAACACATTACTTTGGCCTCTGCTTCAGGTAAACGGGAGGTGTGCTGTGGTCCTCAGCACATCAATCGGCTTTATGGATCAAGCGATCGGTACATCTGCTGGATGACTCGTTAAGGGTGGAGGCCATCACAGGGATGTACTGTGAGCGTATAGGACTTGGCTAGCACTGGTGCAGCTGGTCTGCATCCCCTTGTTGGACTCGGTGGTGGGTGGTGCGGTCAAGTCCCGAAATTTTATATAATATTAATGGAAAACAAAAAATTATCTTTCCTCCCACGGGAGCATGTATTGAATGAATCTAATTGTAAATATTTCATTGTTAAAAGAAAAGTGGGTTCTTTTGAAAAAGTATCCCCTTTTCTTATACAAAAAGGAATATCGGGTTTTGTAGGAGATGTCAGTGGTATCCAAAAAATACGGTCTGGTGACTTATTGATAGAGGTTGCAAACTCTACTCAGGCATCAAAAATAATCAATATGACATTGATGGCAAACATAGAGGTAACTGTTCTGCCTCACGGAAATTTAAATTTTTCTCGTGGAGTGATTTCCGCAAGAGATTTGTTGAACACGTCGACGGAAGAAATTCTTGATAACTTGAAAAGTCAAAAGGTCTGCGGTGTTGAACGCATCAGAGTCAGAAGAGATGGTCAGTTCATTGACACTAAACATCTCATTCTGACCTTTGCAACCCCAGACCTTCCTGACAAAATCAAAGCAGCTTATTTGAATTTACCCGTCCGACAATACATTCCAAATCCCTTGCGTTGTTTTCAATGCCAGCGTTTTGGACACTCGAGAAACGCTTGCAGAGGCAAACTTACCTGCGCTCGCTGCGCGGTAGTTGGCCACGATTCTTCGAACTGCACAGCGAAGGAGGCTTGTGTCAACTGTAATGGTGACCATCCCTCCTATTCTCGAAGTTGTCCTCAATGGGCTCACGAAAAAGAAATCACCACGTTAAAGGTTAAAAACAAAATTACCTATCCTGAGGCTAGGAAAATTGTTACCTCCCGTACGCCACAGCCTGGTATGAGTTATGCTGCCGCAGCAAAAAAAGTCACCAAGTGTTCAAGTACACAAACCGATACCCTGCCACTTCCTGCAATGAGATTACCCCAATCATCAAATGAAAGGCCAAAATTAACATCTACTTTATTTAGAAAATCTTCTTTGGCTAAATCTCGAGGCGTAAAAGCCTCAAAATTAAAATCTGCAAAGGAGGGCCCACGAAAGTCCTCCTTATCCACCCGTAGAGCCACATCATCCCTGGAAGCTGATGCTGTCTCTCTTCATCCCTCGGACGATAATTTATCGGTCGAGGAAATGATAGAAGACTCGCCTTCCAGCTCCGGGGGAGGAGCTTTTCAATTTAAATAATAACTTCCTTTATTTGTTGGAACTGCCATGGTTTGCGTTCACATCTTGATGACATCAAGTCTATCATATCAGCTTATAACCCCGCATGCGTAGCACTTCAGGAAACCTTCCTGAAGTCTACAAATAACATTTCTATGCGTGGGTTTCAATGCTTTAGAAAAGACTGTGGTGACGATGGTGCAGTGGCTGGAGGTGTTTGCATATTAACATCTAATGATTTCCCCAGCACTGTCCATCCATTAAATACAACTCTACAGGCTGTAGCTGTGAGAATTCACACAACTTGCTTGATTACAGTCTGTAGTTTATATTTGCCACCACATGATGTCATCCGCCAAGAAGAACTTGATAAATTAGTTGATCAGCTGCCTAAACCTTGTTTATTGTTAGGTGACTTTAACGGACATAATTCTCTGTGGGGAAGTGATGATACTAATTCTCGCGGTCGTCAGATAGAGCAATTTATTTCTGATAATTGTCTCTGTCTGATGAATACCGACGAGAAGACATATTTCCACCAACCCACAAGAACATTTCATTCTCTCGATCTTGCCATTTGTTCACCTTCACTTCTGCCATTGTCGAATTTAACAGTGGGGAACGATCTGTATAATAGCGATCATTTCCCACTCGTCATCTCCCAGACTGGAGGTAGTAGTTTGCAGCTACGCATACCTACTTACGTGTACAGTCGGGCAGATTGGACGTTATTTACACAATTGGCAGTCGTTGACAATAAAATGGTTACGATCGAGAATATTGATAATGCCGTACATAAAGTCACTGAAACTATTATAGGGGCAGCTGATACAGCAATACCTAAAAGTTCTTCTAAACCAAAACGGCGTTGCAAACCATGGTGGAACAATGAATGCCAACAAGCATATAAAAAACAAAGGAAGTTATGGGGGCTTTTCCGGAGGTACCCCACATCGGAGAATCTTATTGCCTTTAAGAGAGCAAAAGCGTTAGCTCGCAGAGTTCGTCGACGAAGTCAGAAGGAATCCTGGTCTCGCTACGTATCTTCTATAACAACTTCCACATCTAGCAAGCAGATATGGAGAAAAGTAAAAGCAGCAAATGGTATTTATAGAGAATTTTCAATTCCTATTTTAAAAACCAGAGCTGCTACATTCTCTTCTCCTATGGATATTGCTAATGTCTTTGGTGAAACATTTGCTAGCGTCTCAAGTTCTGACTCTTACAGTCCTTCGTTTTTAAGGACGAAGAGTCGAGCTGAGCGAACACCAATCCGTTTCAACCAGAGACAAGCTCTTCCTTACAACTGCGAGTTTCAGATGTTGGAATTGAAGCGAGCATTGCAGCAGGCCAACAATACCAGCCCAGGACCTGACGGAATTAGCTATCAAATGCTTCGACATTTAAGTCCAGACTCCCTATTGAACTTATTATATTTGTTCAATAGGATCTGGTCTGAAAATGAATTTCCAACACTCTGGTGCGAAGCAATAGTAATTCCGGTGCTTAAGCCTGGTAAGGATCCTTCAGAACCTTCAAATTACAGACCTATAGCTCTGACAAGTTGCCTTTGTAAGACTCTCGAACGTATGGTTAACGCCCGTCTCGTGCATGTCTTAGAAAAAAATAAATGTATACATATAAATCAGAGTGGATTCCGTAAAGAAAGATCCACTCTTGATAATATTACATACTTGGAGACCCAAATTCGCAACGCATTTGTGCGAAGAAACCATCTGGTCTCCATTTTCTTTGACATCGAGAAGGCATATGACCGTACATGGCGATATGGAATTCTCCGTTCATTATATGATTTTGGCTTTAGGGGTAATCTCCCGATATTCCTACAGAATTTTCTACGCTCCCGAGTTTTTAAAGTACGTGTTGGATCCTCTACATCCGATACTTTTACTCAAGCCGAGGGTGTACCCCAAGGCTCTATTTTAAGCGTAACAATTTTTAACTTATTCATTAGTAGCATACTTCATTTTCTATCACCTTCTGTATATGGCACAATGTATGTAGATGACCTGCAAATATCTTGCCAAGGTTCGAACATGCGTTTAATTGAGAGGCAATTACAAACATCTGTAAATAAAATAGCTGCATGGTGTGCAGGGAATGGCTTTACACTATCTCCTAGCAAGAGCTGCTGTGTCCATTTCTGCAGGAAGACCAGTATTCACAATGATCCTGTTATCATACTGAACAACACACAAATACCTGTAGTCAACGAGATTAAATTTCTTGGTGTTACATTTGACCGCAAGTTAACCTTTCTTCCGCATGTATTACATCTGCGGAAGAAGTGCGAGCGATCGCTTAATATCCTCAAGGTGCTTTCAAATACATCTTGGGGTGCTGATCGCTTGTCACTCCTTCGTGTCTACCAAGCACTCATTTTATCTCGTATTGACTACGGATGTGTTGTTTATGGATCTGCTAGGTCTTCTGTTTTACGCAAACTGGACACTGTGCATCACTCTGCTTTGAGAATATGTTCCGGCGCATTCCGCACATCACCCGTCCAGAGTCTTTATGCCATTTGTCATCAATTGCCTTTAGACCTGAGACGAATGCAGCTGTCTCTCAATTATTACGCTAAGGTTATGTCTGATCGACATCATCCTTTACGATCCTTGGAAATTTCTCCTGCTTTGAAGAGATTATATGATGCTCGTATCTATAGCATCCAACCTTTTCTCACTCGAACTAAAGATCAACTCCATTTAACAGACCTACATGATGTACGTTTTATTAAAACGGACTTCCATTCACTTCCTCCCTGGTACGATCCACAGATAACTATCATTAATCCATTTGCTCAGTATACAAAATCGGACACAACCTCAACAGTTTTTCAACAGCTTTATCTATCTCATCGCTGTCAGTATTCATCATACACGCCTGTATTCACGGATGGTTCAAAAACTGCAGGACATGTTGGCTGTGGCATATTTTATGCTGATACCAGTCATGGTTACAGCCTCCATACGTCCTGCTCCGTCTTTACCGCTGAAGCATCGGCTATCTATCAAGCCCTTCAGCTAGTGAATACAGAGCAGTTTAATAAAATCTGCATGTATACTGACAGTTTGAGTGTTCTGGAAGCGTTGAGAAGCTCCAATATATGTCATCCTGTTGTGTCCAAGATTTTCAGAGCATTGGATTCCCTTGCTGGCAAGGGTTATGACATCATTTTCTGCTGGATCCCGGGTCATGTAGGTCTCGAGGGAAATGAAAAGGCGGATGCAGCCGCTAAAGCTGCATCGTCCTTACTTCATTCATCTGTCCCTCTTTTCGACGTGAGAAGGGTTGTAAAAAGATTTGTTAACTCTCTCTGGCAGGAGTTATGGAGTATGCAGGTCACGAACAAAATGTGTGCCATATTTCCATCCTTCATTCCATCATCAGTTTTACCGATACGAAGAGCAGATGTTAGATTAACTTGCCTTCGTATCGGACACACACGTTTCACACATAGACATCTATTTCTAAGTGAATTAAATCCCTGGTGTGAAACGTGTGATGTACCATACTCTGTTCATCATATTTTAATTTCATGTCCTGATTTTAACTTGTATCGTTTTATATTTTTTAAAACAGATATTTTAACCTTGTATGATTTAGTGGGTGAGCCACCCCACAGAAACCTTTTTGCCTTTTTAAAGGCAATTGGTTTTATTCATTCCATTTAAACTTTTGACTTTAATTTTATGTGAATTTTATTTTTACTTTCATTTATTATTATAATTAATTAGATTTTAATGTATATACATATACACTAATTTTTGTATTTTAATATTTTAAAGTTGAGTTGGGTTTTCAACAATGTTTTTATTTAAATTTAATGTTTGGCGCAGTTTGTCCTTAATGGACCTTGCGCCATTAAACCCAACAAAACAAACAAACCTCCTTTCCAGGGACACGGGTCTCCACGCACGGCAAACACGTGGGCGATTTAGTCCCCAAGAGTAGCTATTAGCAACAGAGCGGCAAAAGCTGCTCAAGGGGAGCCCTCAACCTCATTAGAGGCAACCACAATGAGGGAGAAAAGGAAGAAAAGGCAGTAGGGTAGAAGAGAGAAGAAATGAAAGAAGAGGACAGATCACTGGGGTACCTCGGGATTGTGACACCCGTGTTTACTTAAAGAAAGTAAACCCCCTGAGGGGGTTAAGGGTGGAGGCCATCACAGGGATGTACTGAGAGCGTATAGGATCTGGCTAGCACTGGTGCAGCTGGTCTGCATCCCCTTGTTGGACTCGGTGGTGGGTGGTGCCGTCAGGTCCCGAATTTTCCATTACTGATATGGAAACAAATAATATTTCTATTCTCCCACGGGAGCACATGTTTTCACAACTTAAAGCTAAGTTTTATATTATCCATCGGAAAGAGGGTACATTTGATAATGTGTCCCCTTTCCTTATACAAAAAGCAATTACTGGCACTATTGGGGAAGTGAAGAATATTAAAAAATTGCGTTCTGGTGATTTAATGGTGGAAGTTGCATCTGACACACAAGCAGCCCAGATAAATAAAATGAGCATGCTTGCTAACCTTGAGGTGTCCGTCTCTCCTCATAATAGTCCCCCTCAGGGGGTTTACTTTCTTTAAGTAAACACGGGTGTCACAATCCCGAGGTACCCCAGTGATCTTTCCTCTACTTTATTTTCTTCTCTTCTACTGCTTTTTCTTCCTTTTCTCCCTCATTGTGGTTGCCTCTCATGAGGTTGAGGGCTCCCCTTGAGCAGCTGTCGCCGCTCTGTTGCTATTAGCTACTCTTGGGGACTAAATCACCCACGTGTTTGCCGTGCGTGGAGACCCGTGTCCCTGGAAAGGAGGGTCCTGGTAATTGAGGCCCCCAGAGACCAACACATTACTTTGGCCTCTGCTTCAGGTAAACGGGAGGTGTGTTGTGGTCCTCAGCACATCAATCGGCTTTATGGATCAAGCGATCGGTACATCTGCTGGATGACTCGTTAAGGGTGGAGGCCATCACAGGGATGTACTGTGAGCGTATAGGATCTGGCTAGCACTGGTGCAGCTGGTCTGCATCCCCTTGTTGGACTCGGTGGTGGGTGGTGCGGTCAGGTCCCGAAATTTTAATAAAAAATAATGGAAAATCGAAAACAATCTTTTCTCCCACGGGAGCATATTATTGATGAAACGAATTGTAAATTTTTTATAGTGAAAAGAAAAGTGGGTTCATTTGAAAAAGTGTCCCCTTTTCTCATTCAAAAAGGGATATCGGGTTTTATAGGAGAGGTAAAGGGTATCAGGAAGCTTAGATCAGGTGACTTATTGATTGAGGTTGCTAACTCTACTCAGGCAGCCAATATTATAAATATGCAATTGATGGCAAATATAGAGGTAACAGTCCTGCCTCATGGAAATTTAAATTTCTCACGTGGAGTGATTTCTGCAAGGGATTTGTTGAACACGTCGACGGATGAAATTCTTGACAACTTGAAAAATCAAAAGGTCTGTGGAGTTGAGCGCATTAGAGTCAGAAGAGATGGTCAGTTTATTGACACTAAACATCTCATTCTGACCTTTGCGACCCCAGACCTACCTGAAAAAATTAAAGTTGCCTATTTGAATTTACCCGTTCGACCGCACATTCCAAATCCCTTAAGATGTTTTCAATGCCAGCGTTTTGGACACTCGAGAAACGCTTGCAGAGGCAAACTTACCTGCGCTCGCTGCGCGGTAGTTGGCCACGATAGCTCGAACTGCACAGCGAAGGAGGCATGTGTCAACTGTAATGGTGACCATCCCTCCTATTCTCGAAGTTGTCCTCAATGGGCTTATGAAAAAGAAATCACCACGTTAAAAGTAAAAAACAACTGTACCTATCCGGAGGCCAGGAAAATTGTTGCCTCTCGTACGCCTCAGCCTGGAATGAGTTATGCAGCCGTAGCAAAAAAAGTCACCAAATGTTCTAGTACACAAACCGATACCCTGCCACTTCCTGTAATGAGATTACCCCAAGTATCAACTGAAAAGCCAAAATCAACATCTACATTATTTAGAAGAGCTTCTTTGGCTAAATCTAGAGGCGTTAAGGCCTCGAAATTAAAATCAGCAAAGGAGGGTCCTCGAAAATCCTCCTTATCCACCCGTAGAGCCATGACCCTGGAAGCTGATGCTGTCTCACTTCATCCCTCGGACGATAATTTATCGCTCGAGGAAATGATAGAAGACTCGCCTTCCAGCTCCGGGGGAGGAGCTCTTCAATTTAAATAATAACTTCCTTTATTTGTTGGAACTGCCATGGTTTGCGTTCACATCTTAATGACATCAAGTCTATCATATCAGCTTATAACCCCGCATGCGTAGCACTTCAGGAAACCTTCCTGAAGTCTTCAAATATCATCACTATGCGTGGGTTTAATTGCTTTAGAAGAGACTGTGGTGACGATGGTGCAGTGTCTGGAGGTGTTTGCATATTAACATCTAATGACTTTCCCAGCACTGTCCATCCAATCAATACAACCCTACAGGCTGTAGCTGTCAGAATTCATACAACATGCTTAATTACAGTCTGTAGTCTGTATTTGCCACCACATGATGTCATTCGCCAAGAAGAACTTGATACATTAGTTGATCAGCTGCCTTTACCATATTTGATACTCGGTGACTTTAACGGCCATAATACTTTGTGGGGAAGTGACGATACCAATTCTCGCGGTCGTCAGATAGAGCAATTTATTTCTGATAATTGTCTCTGTCTGATCAATACCGACGAGAAGACATACTTCCACTCACCCACAAGGACATTTCATTCTCTCGATCTCGCCATTTGTTCACCGTCACTTCTGCCGTTGTTAAATTTAACAGTAGGGAATGATCTGCATAACAGCGATCATTTCCCACTCGTCATCTCCCAGACTGGAGGTAGTAGTTTGCAGAAACGCATACCTACTTACGTGTACAGTCGGGCAGATTGGACGTTATTTACACAATTGGCAGTCGTTGATGATAAAATGGTTACGATCGAGAATATTGATAATGCCGTATATAAAGTCACTGAAACAATGATAAGTGCAGCTGATACAGCAATACCTAAAAGTTCTTCTAAACCAAAACGGCGTTGCAAACCATGGTGGAACAATGAATGCCAACAAACATATAAAAAACAAAGGAAGTTTTGGGGGCTATTCCGAAGGTACCCCACAACGGAGAACCTTATTGAATTTAAGAGAGCAAAAGCATTAGCTCGCAGAGCTCGTCGACAAAGTCAGAAGGAATCCTGGTCTCGCTATGTATCCTCTATAACATCTTCCACATCCAGTAAGCAGTTATGGAGAAAAGTAAAAGCAGCCAGTGGAATTTATAAGGAATTTTCCATTCCGATATTAAAAACCGGAGCTGCTATATACTCTTCTCCTATGGATATTGCTAATGTCATTGGTGAAACATTTGCCAGCGTCTCAAGTTCTGACTCTTATAGTCCTTCGTTTTTAAGGACGAAGAGTCGAGCTGAGCGAACACAAATCCGTTTCACCAAAAGTCAAGCTTTTCCTTACAACTGCGAGTTTCGGATGTTGGAAATGAAGCGAGCATTACAGCAGGCCAACAATACCAGCCCAGGACCAGACAGAATTAGCTATCAAATGCTTCGACATTTAAGTCCAGATTCCCTGTTGAACTTATTGTATTTGTTCAATAGGATCTGGACTGAAAATGAATTTCCATCACTCTGGAGCGAAGCAATAGTAATTCCGGTCCTTAAACCTGGTAAGGATCCTTCAGAACCATCAAATTATCGACCAATAGCTCTGACGAGTTGCCTTTGTAAGACTCTCGAACGTATGGTCAACGCCCGTCTCGTACATGTCTTAGAAGAAAATAAATATATACATGTCAATCAGAGTGGTTTCCGTAAAGGAAGATCCACTCTTGATAACATTACTTACTTGGAAACCCAAATCCGCAACGCTTTTGTGCGGAGAAATCATCTGGTTTCCATCTTCTTCGACATCGAGAAGGCATACGACCGTACGTGGCGATACGGTGTTCTCCGTTGTTTATATGATTTTGGCTTTCGGGGTAATCTTCCGATATTCCTACAGAATTTCTTACGCTCCCGTGTTTTTAAAGTACGTATTGGTCACCTTTTGTCCAATACTTTTAATCAAGCCGAGGGTGTACCCCAAGGTTCAATTTTAAGCGTAACTATTTTTAACCTTTTCATTAGTCACATCCTCCATCTTCTATCACCTTCAGTATATGGCACTATGTATGTGGACGACCTGCAAATATCATGCCAAGGATCGAACATGCGTTTAATTGAGAGACAACTACAAACATCTGTTAATAAAATAGCTGCATGGTGTGCAGAGAATGGCTTTAAACTATCTCCTAGCAAGAGCTGCTGTGTCCATTTTTGCAAGAAGACCAGTCTTCACAGCGATCCTGTTATTCATCTGAACAACACTACAATACCTGTAGTCAACGAGATTAAATTTCTTGGTTTGACATTCGACCGAAAGTTGACCTTTCTTCCGCATGTTTTACATTTGCGGAAGAAGTGTGAGCGATCGCTTAATATCCTCAAGGTGCTATCTAATACATCTTGGGGTGCGGATCGCACGTCACTACTTCGGGTCTATCAAGCACTTATTTTATCTCGCATTGACTACGGATGTGTTGTGTATGGATCTGCTAGGTCTTCTGTTTTATGCAGACTGGATACTGTGCATCACTCTGCTTTGAGAATCTGTTCAGGCGCATTCCGCACATCACCCGTCCAGAGTCTTTATGCTATATGCCAACAATTGCCTTTAGACCTGAGACGAATGCAGCTGTCTCTCAATTACTACGCTAAAGTTATGTCTAACATTCAACATCCTTTACGATCCTTGGTATATACTCCTGCCTTACAGAGATTATATGATGCTCGGCCAAATAGCATCCAACCCTTTCTCAGTCGAACTAAATCTCAACTGTATTTAACAGACCTACATGATGTTCGTTTTATTAAAACGGACATACATTCACATCCACCCTGGTATGATCCACAGATTAACATCATTAATCCATTCGCTCAGTTTAGAAAATCGGACACAACCCCAACTATTTTTCAGCAGCTTTTCTTTTCACATCGCTGTCAGTATTCATCTTACACGCCTGTATTCACAGATGGATCTAAAACTGCAGGACATGTTGGCTGTGGCATATTTTATGCTAATGCCAGTTATGGTTACAGCCTTCATACGTCCTGCTCCATCTTTACAGCTGAAGCTACCGCTATTCATAAAGTTCTTCAGCTAGTGAATACAGGAAATTATAATAAAATCTGCGTCTATACTGACAGTTTGAGTGTACTAGAAGCGTTGAAAAATTCAAATTATTGCCATCCTGTTGTGTCCAAGATTTTCGGAGCATTGGATTCCCTTGCTGGCAAGGGTTGTGATATCATTTTCTGTTGGGTCCCAGGACATGTAGGTCTAGAGGGAAATGAAAAGGCGGATGCAGCCGCTAGAGCTGCATCGTCTTTACTCCATTCATCTGTCCCTATTTTCGACGTGAGAAGGGTTGTAAAAAGATTTGTTAATTCTCTTTGGCAGGAGTCATGGAGTATGCAGGTCGGAAACAAACTGCGTGCCATCTTTCCATACCTCATTCCATCATCAATTTTACCGTTACGAAGAGCAGATGTCAGATTGACTCGCCTTCGTATCGGACACACACGTTTCACACACAGACATTTGTTTCTAAATGAATTGAATCCATGGTGTGAAACGTGTGATGTACCATATACAGTTATTCATATTTTAATTTCATGCCCATATTTTAACATATACCGTTTTAAATATTTCGCAACAGACCTTTTAACCATGTATGATTTGGTGGGGGAGCCTCCCCACCGAAACCTTTTTTCTTTTTTAAGGGAAATTGGTTTCCTCAATTTTATTTAAATTATCAGAATTTTATATTACTTTTATTTGCTTATATATTTTAGATTTTAAAACAAATATATACATTTATTTTTGTGTTTTAACATTTTAATGTTGAGTTTGGGTTTTCTTAAAAACTTATACATTTTCTTTAAAGCTTAAATTTTGGCGCAGCTTGTCCACTTTTGGACCTTGCGCCACAAAACCCAACCCAAACAAACAAACAAACCTCATAATAGTCTTAACTTTTCTCGTGGTGTGATATCAGCGCGCGATTTGCTTAACACGCCAACGGATGAGATTTTAGAAAATCTAAAAGATCAAAAAGTCTGCGCTGTAAAACGCATTACTGTCAGACGTGATGGTAAGGTAATAAATACCAAACACCTCACTCTGACATTTGCGACACCAGATTTACCGCAGCATATTAAAGCTGCGTATATGAATCTCTCCGTTAGGCCATTCATACCAAATCCTTTGCGCTGCTTCAATTGCCAACGATTTGGACACTCCAAAATAGCTTGTAGGGGTAAACTTACTTGCGCTCGCTGCGCAGCAGTTGACCATGAAAGCTCTTCTTGCTCAGCAAAAGAAAAATGCGTCAACTGCAACCCCTCAGGGGGTTTACTTTCTTTAAGTAAACACGGGTGTCACAATCCCGAGGTACCCCAGTGATCTATCCTCTTCTTTCTTTTCTTCTCTCCTCTTCCCTTCTGCTTTTTCTTCCTTTTCTCCCTCATTGTGGTTGCCTCTGATGAGGTTGAGGGCTCCCCTTGAGCAGCTGTCGCCGCTCTGTTGCTATTAGCTACTCTTGGGGACTAAATCACCCACGTTTTTGCCGTGCGTGGAGACCCGTGTCCCTGGAAAGGAGGGTCCTGGTAATTGAGGCCCCCAGAGACCAACACATTACTTTGGCCTCTGCTTCAGGTAAACGGGAGGTGTGCTGTGGTCCTCAGCACATCAATCGGCTTTATGGATCAAGCGATCGGTACATCTGCTGGGTGACTCGTTAAGGGTGGAGGCCATCACAGGGATGTACTGTGAGCGTATAGGATCTGGCTAGCACTGGTGCAGCTGGTCTGCATCCCCTTGTTGGACTCCGTGGTGGGTGGTGCGGTCAGGTCCCGAAATTTTAAATATGTACAAATGGAAAATAAAAACAAATCTTTTCTCCCACGGGAGCAACAATTTAAGAATATAAATTGCAAACATTTTATCATAAAAAGAAAGGAGGGTAATTTCGAAAATGTGTCCCCCTTTCTGATTGAGAAAGGAATATCGGGAATTCTTGGGGAAGTTAAAAATATCAGAAAAGTGCGATCTGGTGATTTGTTAATAGAGGTTGCGAATGCTAATCAGGCAGCCGTTATAATTAATATGAATTGTCTTGCTAACATAGAGGTAACCGTGTCGCCTCACGGTAGTTTAAACTTTTCTCGTGGTGTTATATCCGCAAGAGATTTGCTGTTCACGCCGACGGACGAAATTCTTGAAAACCTGCAGAATCAGAAGGTCTGTGCTGTTGAACGCATTGCAGTCAGAAGAGATGGGAAGTTCATTAACACTAAGCATCTCATTCTGACCTTTGCGACGCCAGACCTTCCGCAGTCAGTGAAAGCTGCTTACATGAATTTGCCCGTTCGGCCGTACATACCAAATCCCTTGCGATGTTTCCAATGCCAACGTTTCGGACACTCGAGGAATGCTTGCAGAGGCAAACTGACTTGCGCTCGTTGCGCAGCAGTTGGCCACGATAGCTCGACCTGCACAGCGAAGGAGGCGTGTGTGAACTGTCATGGCGATCACCCCTCCTATTCTCGAAGTTGTCCTACGTGGGTACTTGAGAAAGAGATTACCACGATAAAAGTGACAACCAATTGTCCATACCCAGAGGCAAGACGGCAAGTTACCTCTCGCTGCCCTAAAGCAGGAGTTAGCTACGCAGCCGCTACAAAAAAGATCACCAAATCAATAAGCACTCAAACAGAATCAATGTCACTTCCCCTTGAAAAATTACCCAGTAATAAAACAACACAAAAGCCAAGGTCATCTAAATCTCCAATTGTACGAAATGCTCCATCTTATAAATCAAAATCTTTAAAGGCTTTAAAATTAAGATCTTCAAAGGAGGGTTCTGTTAGGCCCTCCATATCCACACGTAAAGCCTTAACCCTGGAGGCTGACGCTGTCTCATTACATCCCTCGGACGATGACATTTCGTTCGAGGAGATGTCAGATGACACGCCTTCTAGCTCCAGGAGAGGAGCTTTTCAAATTAAACAATAACTTCCTTTGTTTCTTGGAACTGCCATGGTTTAAGATCACATCTTGATGACATCAAGTCTTTAACGTCAGCTTATAACCCTGCATGTGTGGCACTTCAGGAAACATTCCTGAAGTCTACAAACAAAATTTCTCTGCGTGGGTTTAAATGCTTTCGAAAAGACTGTGGTGACGATGGCGCAGTGTCTGGAGGTGTTTGTCTATTAACATCCAATAATTTTCCCAGCACTGTCCATCCATTAAACACTACACTACAGGCTGTAGCTGTGAGAATTCACACATCATGTTTGATTACAGTCTGTAGTATGTATTTGCCACCACATGATGTCATCCGCCAAGAGGAACTCGATGATTTAGTTGATCAGCTGCCTAGTCCATTTTTGTTACTCGGTGACTTCAATGGCCATAATACTTTGTGGGGAAGTGTTGATATTAATTCTCGCGGTCGTCAGATAAAGAAATTTATTTCTGATAATAACCTCTGTCTGATGAATACCGACGAGAAAACTTATTTCCACCTACCCACAAGAACATTTCATTCGCTAGATCTGGCCATTTGTTCTCCCTCACTTCTGCCATTGTTAAAATTGTTTGTAGGGAATGATCTGCATAATAGCGATCATTTCCCACTCGTCATCTCCCAGACTGGAGGTAGTAGTGTGCAGCAACGTGTACCTACTTACGTGTACAGTCGGGCAGATTGGACGCTATTTACACAATTGGCAGTCGTTGATGATACTATGGTCATGATCCGAAATATAAATGAGGCCGTTCAAAGAGTCACCGAAACAATTATATCTGCAGCTGATATTACAATTCCGAAAAGTTCCTCAAAAACACACAAGCGGTGCAAACCATGGTGGAATGAAGAATGCCAAATAACTTACAAGAAACAGAGGAGGTTATGGGGGTTGTTTAGGAGATACCCCACAACGGAGAATCTTATTGTCTTTAAGAGAGCAAAGGCATTAGCTCGAAGAGCTCGTCGTCGAAGTCAGAAGGAATCCTGGTCTCGCTATATTTCTTCAATAACATCTTCAATATCCAGTAAGCAGTTGTGGAGAAGAGTAAAAGCAGCCAATGGAATTTATAAGGAATTTTCCATTCCTATATTAAAAACCGGAGCTGCTATACATTCTTCTCCAAGGGAAATAGCTAATGTCCTTGGTGAAAGTTTTGCTAGTGTCTCAAGCATCGACTCTTACAGTCCTTCGTTTTTAAGGATTAAGAGTCGAGCTGAGCGAACACCAATTGCTTTCAACTGTGGACAAGCCTTACCCTACAACTGTGAATTTCGGATGTTAGAATTGAAGAAAGCTTTACAGCAGGCCAATAATACCAGCCCAGGACCTGATGGAATTAGCTATCGGATGCTTCAACATTTAAGTCCAGATTCCCTATCGAATTTATTGTTTTTGTTCAATAGGATCTGGACTGAAAATGAGTTTCCATTTCTTTGGAATGAAGCTATAGTCATTCCGGTCCTAAAGCTTGGTAAGGATCCTTCAATGCCTTCTAATTACCGACCAATAGCTCTGACGAGCTGCCTTTGTAAGACTCTCGAACGTATGGTCAACGCCCGTCTCGTGTATGTCTTAGAAAAAAATAAATGTATACATATTAATCAGAGTGGATTTCGTAAAGGGAGATCCACTCTTGATAATATTGCATATTTGGAGACCCAAATTCGCAACGCATTTGTGCGAAGAAATCATCTGGTCTCCATTTTCTTTGACATCGAGAAGGCATACGACCGTACGTGGCGATACGGTATTCTCCGTACATTATATGATTTTGGCTTTAGGGGTAATCTCCCGATATTCCTAAAAAACTTTCTACGCTCCCGTAATTTTAAAGTACGTATTGGAACTTTTACATCCAATACTTTTATCCAATATGAGGGTGTTCCTCAAGGTTCTATTTTAAGTGTTTCTCTTTTTAACATATACATCAGTAGCATCCTCCATCACCTTTCACCTTCAGTTAATGGCACTATGTATGTGGATGACCTGCAAATATCTTGCCAAGGATCAAATATGCGATTAATTGAGAGACAACTACAAACATCTGTTAATAAAATAGCTGCATGGTGTGCTGAGAATGGCTTCACATTATCTCCAAGCAAGAGTTGCTGTGTCCATTTTTGCAAGAAGACTAGCCTTCACAATGATCCTATTATCCATCTGAACGACACTACAATACCCGTTGTCAACGAGATCAAATTTCTTGGTGTTTTATTTGACCGAAAATTGACTTTTCTTCCGCATATTTTATATTTGCGGAAGAAGTGTGAGCGATCGCTTAATATCCTCAAGGTGTTGTCAAATACATCTTGGGGTGCTGATCGTTTGTCACTCCTTCGGGTCTACCAAGCACTCATTTTGTCTCGTATTGACTACGGAAGTGTTGTATATGGATCTGCTAGGTCTTCTGTTTTACGCAGATTGGACACTGTGCATCACTCTGCATTGCGAATATGTTCAGGAGCATTCCGCACATCACCCGTCCAGAGTCTTTATGCAATTTGCCATCAATTGCCTTTGGACCTGAGACGAATGCAGCTGTCTCTCAATTATTACGCTAAAGTCATGTCTGACATTAAACATCCTTTACGATCCTTGGTATATACTCCTGCCTTGAAGAGATTGTATGATGCTCGTTCCTATTGCATCCAACCCTTTCTTACTCGAACTAAGGCTCAACTCTTTCTAACAGACCTACATGATGTCCGTTTTACTAAGACGGACTTACATTCACATCAACCCTGGTATGATCCACAGATAAACATTATTAATCCATTTGCTCACTTTGGAAAATCGGACACAACATCAATGGTTTTTCAACAGCTTTTCTTTTCACATCGCTGTCAGTTTTCATCATACACGCCTGTATTCACAGATGGATCTAAAACAGCAGGACATGTTGGCTGTGGCATATTCTATGCTAATGCAAGTTATGGTTACAGCCTTCATACGTCCTGCTCCATCTTTACAGCTGAAGCTACCGCTATTTTTCAAGCTCTTCAGCTAGTGAATACAGAGCAATTTAATAAAATCTGCGTGTATACTGACAGTTTGAGTGTATTAGAAGCGTTGAGAAATTCTAATTATTGTCATCCTGTTGTGTCCAAGATTTTTGGAGCTCTGGATTCCCTTGCTGGCAAGGGTTATGACATCATTTTTTGTTGGATCCCAGGTCATGTAGGTCTAGAGGGAAATGAAAGGGCAGATGCAGCTGCTAAAGCTGCATCGTCTCTGCTTCATTCATGTGTCCCACTTTTCGATGTGAGAAGGGTTGTTAAAAAATTTGTAAATTCTCTCTGGCAGGAGTCATGGAGTATGCAGGTCACAAACAAACTGCGTGCCATATTCCCATCTTTCATTCCATCATCAGTTTTACGATTACGAAGTGCAGATGTCAGATTGACTCGCCTTCGTATCGGACACACACGTTTCACACACAGACATTTGTTTTTAAGCGAACTTAATCCATGGTGTGAAACGTGTGATGTACCATATACAGTTACTCATATTTTAATTTCATGCCCATATTTTAACATTTATCGTTTTAAATATTTTGGAACAGACCTTTTAACTATGTATGATTTAGTGGGGGA
>JAPDSC010051533.1:607884-651675 GCA_026290005.1 Latrodectus geometricus | reverse complement strand
AAGGGGGTGCTCGCCAAAGGGGGTACCCTGCCGGGTCAGCGACTTTTGGCGTGCGGGTTCAGTTTTTTTATGGTTGGCTCTGACACCATTGTTTTTAAAAGTGGGTGGAAATTTAATGGAGGGGTTGGAGGCCATTGTTTCTAAAAGGGGGTGGAAATTTAATGGGTGAGTTGGAGACCATTGTTTTTTAAAGGGGGTTGGAATTTAATGGGTGAGTTGGAGACCATTGTTTTTAAAAGGGGGTGGAAATTTAATGGGTGGCGTTCACACCATTGCTCTTAAAAGTGGGTTGGAAATTTAATGGGACGGGCTTATGGCCTAAAGGTCACTGCGCCAGCTCTCTCATAATCACACTACTTATATATATATATATATAATTAAAATTAAATGTATATATAATTTTATTAACTATTAAAGAATGATGAAGTAAAAAAAGTAAAAAATTTCAATTTTAACTCAGCAATATATCTCATTCCGAGGAATATTAATATAAGAGAAAATTCACATAAATTCTGTTTAAATCTTGAAATCACAGCATAAGTTCTATTTAATTGAAAGTTTTCTCCATAAATTTGAATAAATCAAAGTTTTATGGTTTCATCATGTGAGTCATTCTTGCGTATCTAATAATTTATGCACTCAACAAGTCCATAACTTCAATAATTAAAATCTGAGAAATTTCTAGAGCTTCTCAAACTAATAGAATCATTGAGATAGAATAGATCGGAACTATTCGGTAACATAAATATTTATTTTCGGCTGCAAATCCAGAAGTTAAACAAAATCGAGTGGGAACAGAACAATAATCTTCTTAAGGGAATAAGGGCTGAGAAACGCCACTTCAAGTTGTGATTCGAATTTTAAAATATATTTTCAATATTTTCTGAGCTTTACTTGAAATTTATTTTAAAATGACATTAGATATTTCTCATTATCTTTAGAGCAATTTTATGTATAAAATTGTAATATTTTATGTAACCTGCTATGAGGTTTGCCTTATTCTTCTATCTATGATCATTTTTTGTACATTTTAGAACAGGTAATTTTAAAAGAATATGCACTTTAAAATAGATTCTGATGTATTGCAAACATCCACGAATCGAAGTGGGAACCGAACCTATGAACCGATGGCCACAACCAAGGTGTCTGATGGGCACTACTAAGAGAAATGCGATCGTGGTTATTTTAACACAATTAGTAATATTATAATTAAGAAATGATTATATCCTTCATAAAAAAAATTATTTCATTTTGAAATAAATATATGTGTTTCTCATAAAATTACAAATTTAAGTTACTTAATAGCGAAACAATTTAGAATAATTTAGGAATAAAATACAGGCTGTATCAATTTAATTTATAATAAAAATGTATGAAATTCATAATATCATAAATCCCTTTCACTGGGAAATGAAATAGGATGGAATATGGTACATTAATTTTAAATCTGACTTATACAGACTCATAATTTGATTATTGATGATAGATAATAATTTGATTTACAATATATTTCATTTAAAGATAAAACTAATGGTAGGAAAGGGATTTCTAGAGTAGAAAATCGTGAATTTGAATCCATCTACTGTTTAAGAACAAAGATGTACGTTGTGTTTCTGCATATACGTATCAGAGTGGATACTTGAGAATTTTCCAAGTTCCCTCTTTTGTAATACGAGAATAAACCAACTATCTATGAAAAGTAATCCCATAAAACAACGTGTTTATTCAAATGCTTAAAAACAGCTTATAACCCTTAGTCTATCCGTTACACAGTATACCAATATTTCATAAAACTGTAAGTTGAGGGGAACTGATTTCATTCAATTTCAAAAAAAGATTACGAATTAAATCATTTTTTGATTGCACAAATAACTTTTTCTTTTACGTGTGATTTTGAAAATACTCCGAATTCAATTAAGTTTACATTTTAAAATCAATTTTCAATATTTTCATTAATTTAATTTTTTAACATACTAATCAATTGATTTTTAATTATAATCTTTTTTTCAAAAGATTATTAAATTTAATTGATAAAACATGATTTTTCTTTCCAGTTCAGTGAATTTTATTTCATTTTAGTAACTAAAATATTTAATAAATACCTATAATAACTTTAAATCGAATTATATATTTAATTTTTAATACATCTAACATTCAATATATATAATTTTTAATATATCTAATGACAATAATATCTAATAAATAATATGTGTGATATTTTGGTACAACTAACGCCATACCAAAATAACACTCACATACATCTCTCTACATTTTACAATGATATATATAACTTTAATGTGAGCAATATATGAGTAATACTATATTACATATGGTACATTACTGTACTTGCCATTAAAAACACTATACCACGAAGAAATGCAAATAATAAAATATTGGACAAATATATTATGCTAAGAAATTTTAGAAATAGTTATGGTCTGATAGTAAAATTATCAAGTTGTAGCTAGTTATTGATGGAAAAAACAACTAATTAATTTTTCAAGAAATTTGTAAGCAAATTTCCTGAGAAGTCAATTCAAAACCTCTTCTGCAGCAATAATAGCACTTATAATGATTGACATCGAGTTAAAAAGAGATTGTGGTTGATATATATATAGGTACAGTTATCGAGGAAAATACGTAAAATACCAGCAACATGAGGTTGCGTATTATCTTTTGATAGATAGCGTTTCTCAGAGTTCAAATAAAAAGGTAAACCTTGAGCCCTAAGACATTAAATATGTAATGGCCACTATTCTAAGCGATATCAGTGTGAATAAGCATTGGTCGAGATGCCTGCTATACAGGACAACATGTAGTATCATGCCAAATTATGGACTACTTTACTATATTGAATACACATCGCTAATGTGCGTTCTCCATGTTGCTGCCAAACACGAATACAATAATCACAAACCTGTAAACAGAATTCGTATGAAACCATGATGACACGCCATTCCTACGTACACAAATGGCTCATTCATCACACTATTGAAGGCATTCTTGTCAGTGATGTACTTCGACGGTAACTGAAAATGTGGTCACCGAGTTGACAGTCCATGCTGCTATAAATACTGTCTAACAGTTTGTCCAGATTGTATTGCAAACGACCACATATATCGATTCAGGGTTTGTGATGTGACCCTACGATACATTAAAACTATGGGGATAACATGTCTGTCTTCTTTACTGTTAGTAACAGAATATCTTTAAAATCAAGCATATTGTTCTGTATCTTAAGCAAATAAATTTCATATCTTGAATATAGTCACTGCATTTTCATCTCGACGCGAGCAGAAATATGTATTTGTGATACGATAAACTCCAATCACTGAAAGTTACACTTCTATCAAAGTCAGTGCTGGTAACCACTTTTATTCTTATACGTGGCAGCACAAAAACTTTTCACAAGACAACAAAGTTAACATTCAAATTTTGAACGAGGAACCAATTGCAAAATTTTTTCATTTAAATGCATTGTGGCTTTCGCTCTACCGCCTATTTTCCATGAATGCGTTGAAAAGCTATTATTTCCATATCACATCATTTTGAATTCTGCCGTGTCAATTTCACGTGCATAGCATATCATCTTCTGACGTTGCAATTTTAACGCCTATAAGTGTAATTACTTTTTAGTACAGAAGTTACAATTTTTAATACAGAAAAATTAGTTTTTAGGATATGAAATGAACTGTTAAAGTTCACAACATTATTTTGAAGTAGATGAATGATTCTGTTATAAGGATATACCACAAAATATACCAAAAGTATCAGGTGAATTCTTACCTGTTCTAGCATTTAATTAAGAGTTCATGGGTTGGATTATCATCTCAAGCTTGAATGTATATTTTTAGAATCTAGTTTAAACTATAAGCCCAGTTAACAGATCAAACTATATCACAGTTGCTTAAATGTGAACATTACTCTTTCTCATTTAATATTTTTAATGAAATATATGTTACAAAATTTGTGAAATATAAAAGAAACTAAGTTACATGCGAAAATAAGTTATATTAAGACTTTAAAACCAATGCCTTTGCTGGTATGCATTTCTTCTGCTAGTGTTTGCAAATTGGTTGACATTTCTTTTTACTTTTAATCACTGTATCAAACTATACTACCACCTTTCTTGTCCGAAACTTAACACAATAACCTTTTGGTAAAATACCGAAATATCTCGCAGATCTCTTTAACATCTCATGTTTCTTTTCCCTCACTAAAAGATCCTCCAAGAGTTTGATTTCTTTAGGGATTGTTAAGGATATAAGAATTTGTGCTGAATTATGTGATGGATTACTGGTACTGATCTGATATATGAATGAACGTGTGTATAAAAACTTATCAAGTGGTATTTTTGTATGTTAGGATTCAAATTCATGATCAACTTTTAGCACGGAGATGTTTGGGTATAGCAATTCCATTTCTCTTAACGATTAAGAAATGGGTAGAGTTCAGTGTAAGATATGCAATTAATTTATTCTTCATTTCGTATAATTTATTCTTCACGCTTCCTTTTATTTTATATATCTCACTTTCGAATACTTATATTTCTGGACCACTCCACAACCATCCGTTAAATTACTACATATATCTCATAAATCGACACTATTAACAATTATCTCTCTAAACACACACACACAATAAATCTTCTAAGTATGAGGGCCTTCATTCAGAACAGGTATCGAACTCGCAATCCACTTGACTCGAAAACAATGATTATCTACAGATGGATCTAGATATTGATGTGTATAATTCTTCTGTTTGTTTTGCGTTTAAAAATTATGAATCATTGCTTTTTAGCATTTAGTTTCTTATTTTAGTCAGCTCTAGGGTAGCTCAAAAATTTATTTTAATTACATATTATTTTTAAAACTTATTGAGATTGGTTATAATTTTTTGCAACCCCTTTAAGGTAATTTAGTTTTGTGGAAAGCAAAAACTTAAAATTTTTTAAGAAAGCTTACAGAACAGATTTTTTTTCCTGATATATCTATATCAATAAAATCCTTATTCGGTTTGTCCAGGTTTTAAATATAAATAGTTGCACTGAATAGAATGAAATTTATACCAATTTGTTCGGCTAAATTAAAAAAATAGTCTATGATTCTTTTTGAATTTCGAATTACAAAGTTTTTAATTAATTCAAAAACAATAATTAATGTTGATTGGTACTTATTTAAAATTGCTTATGCCACATGTTAATTATTTTTAATAATAGAGTAATTATTATTTAATGATGCTACGTGCAATTCAACAGTTTTGATTGCTTCAAGAAAGAACACGTGTGAATTTTAAAATTTCATCTATGCGTAACGGTTGGAGCAGAGAAAAAACACATACGCCGCCGAACATCTCTTCTTTCTACATTCAACCAATTCCTTTCAATTGTATTTACTATTCTTTCCGAGTTTTGAAAAATTATTGCTATGACAGATTTTGCTCAGTGCAGCGAACGTGTTTACATTTTTTCTATAGCAAATGCATTAGAGCGGGGAAAAAGAGAGACCTCACTTCAATAATTAATAATTTTGCACCTAAAAAGAATTTTCAAACGTTCTAAACCTCATTAATAACCGAAATTTCACTTCATGGTGCAAAGCAGCGTGGGCGTGAACAAAACTAAGTAAATATTGTTCCAAATATATTGTTAAAATCGCAGTTTCCCAACATTTCCCGTGAGCAATGTACACACGTTTCCCACTGAATGCTAAGACCCGCAGTGTGTTTTAGTAAAGCTATCTTATGCACCAAATAATTAATAAATATTAATCAAACCTGATTTTAATGTTTCTTTTAAAATTTTTACATAAATTAATAATTCATTAAATTGTGGACTTTCTAAAACCCGCAAACTCAAATTAAATGAATAATTAAAAACATAACTTTTAAAAGAAACAAAAAATTAAGATATTCAAAAAATTTCTTAATTAAATTATTTCTCGGTTATTTTTTCTTGTTTTAATCCAAACAAATCTTTTATAAGATTTGTAAGCTAATTTTTTATCAGAGTTTTTTTTATGAGAGCAAAAAAAGATTTAAATCAAATAAACTTTAAAAAATGCATTTTATTCAGATGTTATTCGTTGTTGGAGTGTTTGCTTTTTATAAACTTATAATTAAGACCATTTTATTAAACAGGCATATTTTTTCCTGGCTTATATCTAATCTCTGATTTAAATATAATATGCTTGAACTTGTTGTGTGTGTATGTGAATACATTTTTAAATGTATATTATAATGAATTTATCATAGCCTACATTATATCAATTAAAGAAATTCCCTAGAAATAGAGGGCATATGTGTGGCTTTTTAATCTCTTGTTTGACTCCTTATTTAGTTTTCATAAATATAAAAACATATATATTAAAAGTAATGAATATTCCATTTCATTAAAAGTAATGAATTTTCTGTTTCATTTGAACATAATATTTGTTTTAGAATTCAGAAGACAATCCAAAGGATTTATAAAAATTTAAATAACAAATAAGCTTCTTTTTTTGCGAAATGTTTATTCTCAAATATTCTTTTGTATAAATGGTACTTTTAAGTAAATTTTAAACTTTCTTATGCAGCTCTTTAGTGACATTATAATAGAAAAAAAAATTAAAATTTTATGGGAATTGTTTCAAGTACTCTCTTTTTTCTTTAATTTTTAATTTGTCTGATGACATTTTGAGCTATTAAGCTATAATTAAGAAAATTTTGTATTCCAGTCAGTTGTTCGAGCAAATAGCCAAATGGTTAGCTTTTTGGTTTTTTGAGTAACAAGTGCTGGATTCGATTCTACTTTCAAGCTTGGATCTTTTCAACACATTGGGAGAACAGAAAATTTCATCCAGCCAAATGAACTTTTCATGGATAGCAGTCCGTATTTACGTATCGTAAGAGTAAAAAACCCGAAAATTTCATCAGCACAATAAAACGGTAAACCAGCTAATCACTTTTCTACGGAAAAGTACATATCTGTCAATCGAGAGAATTCCAAGATTGATTTAATATTAAGGAATCTGAAACAGTTGTCATTTAAAAATATGTATTTACTTCTCATTTACTTAAAACATTTCTCCATTATTGTATATTAAGTTTTTGTCTTGAAGCTATTTCTAATAGGATAGAAAATAAGCAATTTTCTTAATAGCTGTTTGACTGCAAATAATCTGATAGTTATTTTTTTACTTTTTGGTATCAGCTTTAGGCATTATTAACAAAGAAAGTTTTCATTCTTATTTATCATAAAAAAATATTAACCTACCATAGATAAAAGAGGCAAAAAATTTATTGATCTATTATTACTATAGTGGTCTAACAAAAATGTCCAAAAAATAGGATAATAAGTCCTGATCTTATTTCAATATATCGGTTCCAATTAATATCTAACTTTCCCGCTGAAAGCCTACGTGCCAAGTTGAAAATGATGGAGCTGAGGACATAAAAGTCATCTACAGGATCATATTTTCTCTTTTTACATGCTTATACTTTTCACTCCGAAGTCACGTTTTTGGCATTTAAATATATATTTGGCTTTATTATTTTGTGCTTTTTTTTCTCTTACGTAAAAGAGCTCATTCAATATTTTGTTTTGATTTCTAATTCTTAATCTTTATTAAAGATCATTGATCTGTCATAAAAACAAAACTATTGTAAAGGATAGTAAGGAAACAAATATAACAATAAAACATTTTATTAATAATATCCTTGATTTATAAAATTTTTTAAAATTCTTCCTTTCCTCGTTTTTGTAGGGAAAGTTATAAATAGCATAATATTAGAGTTGATTGATTAAGAAAATTACGCACTTTTAACTTAAGAACGACTATTTTGTAGCTTAATGAAAGTATAAAAATATTAAAAATGGTTGTTTTAAAAATTAAAAATTTTTTGTAACTAAAAATGCCAAAACAAATGTTTCTTGCGAAATAAGATTGATTAAATTTAAAAATTGGTTTGTAAAATATGCTTAAGCAGTTAAAATGAAAAAAAATATATTTAAGGTCAAATAATCAACGAAGTTTGAAAATTTTAAATTATTTAATAGTTCTTACGAAAAACATAAAAGATTAATAATTTTATTTAAAACGGATACATTTTAAAATTTAACAAATATTTTTTCTTTTAATTTCGAGTTTATATTTCATATGCATATCTTAAATTGCGCAGAAATCTGTGAACATATAAAAAATGAATGTCTGAAATTTAAATAATGATATAAATTAAAATATCATATTTAAATATGTTACATCAGTTTTTTTCCATAATCAATAAAAGCTTAAATTCATCTGTGAATGAAAATGTTGGGGAAAAATTTTATCCGACATTATAAAGAATTCAAAATATTAAAGATAATTTTTGTTGCATTTCGTAAAGTACAAGTTTTAGTATTGTAATTGTGCTATAAGTAATCTTTGAATATTCTTATCAAATTTTATTTTTTATTATATTCTTGTTAGTTTTTATTTAAAATTATACTCTTTTCAATAAGCATGGCTTATTCTTTATAGTTCAACAATATGTATATTTGAAGCACAATTTTTTCAAAATTGAATGTACTTGAAATTTGAATGATTAAGGAAATATATAACTTTCTTAATGTGTGCAAATATGGTGTATAATATTAAATAAAGAAATAATTCTGAACAGCCAGCTCATTCTTATATTATGAAATAAATTACTTTTTGCTATGACTCTGATATGATAATTACTATTCATTATTCCATCAATGTCATCAACCACGCATTCAGTGAAAAATGTTACAACATTTTTCACTATGTGCGTGAATTAATTTAAGTTGTTTTTCAAAGTTCTTCTCTTTTGGGGACGGAATTTACTCTCTTTAGTTTAGTTTTAATATCTCCTTAATTTAAAATGATTTTTTCTTGTCCTTGCAAGCATGCTACTTCTAGCAATACAAAGTTTAGATTTGCTTATATAATTTTAGCAAAGAGGCATAAAAAGGAACTTATATGGTATCTTTTATAAAAATATCACCATTTATTGTTACTTTTCTTATTTCAACTTGTTCAATTAGATAATTCTAAATGCATTCTTACATCTAAATTTACCTGGAATAAGAAAATAAATCGATAGAATTCTTCCATAATAAACTTCAGTGTGACACAAACACGTCATGACAATAATATATAACTTAAAAAAGGTTTCCCCTGGCCTAGAGTTAAGCCTGCTTTATTGGGAACTATACCCTCCCTCGTATTCGATATTTCTATTCATTGAACAGCGGGAGCTCTGCATGCACATCTGCCTGGTGCGTGATATATAGGAATATTTACGAAGCATCCATGCTGTGAAGGTGAATTCGCAGTGAAACCTTACAGAAGCCTTACGACAACATCTAACTTTTAGGCTGTTCACTAGGCGGAATAAAGAAGCATGCTTAAATGAATTCACAAAATCAAGAGTGGACTTCTCTAATGAAATTAGTTTTAATGATTTTCGTCTAGAGTGGAGAATTTTATTTTATTTTTTAATATTATCATTTAAAAATACTTTTTTTTTTAATGAAGAATGGAAGTAAAGATATATTTAAGTTAGGAGAAACACTTTTTCAGTTATAAAAATTATGAATTGTGAATGAGTAGTTAAAAATTAGTGTATAAAACCACTCATTAATTATATAATGAGTTATTTTAAGTATTAATTAGTATCACTGATTAAGTATATATTTTAAGTGAAAGTAAAACATTTCTAAAAAATATTTAAAATATTGAAAAATAATATAAAACACCGAAAAATGCGCGAAATAAGTTCAGATATTGTGAAAAACAAGTAATTTAGCAATGATTTAGCCAAATGAACATCAAACATTTCGATAATTGTTAAAAATATTATAATTTGACCAAAGCCTATTAGACATCAAATTTTAGCGATCTATATTTCGAATTGGATATTTCTAATAAAATGACAATAGAAAAATATCACACACAAGAGGAACATCATAATTTTACAAATGAGACTGTTCATATTATGTTTCACTTAAAGTATGTATTTAATGAGTGATTTCCTTCAATCAAAAATTCTTTTAGAAATGCTAACCTTCTTATGAATATCAGTATCTTTATTAGAATTACTTGTTTGCAAAGTACCATTGAAGATCATTCTTCATTTACGAGGAACATTTTCTTGATCAAAATTTTTACTTTCATTATAACCGCATTCTGCTTGGTAACTTATAAATGCATGCCGGTGGTTAAGGTATTTTAAAGATGAAATTTTCTGCTATAAAATGCTCGTATCATAACATAATTATGATGATATTCAGTATTTATTCAATTATATATAACCTGGGCCTACCTTGATCTCATGTCAAAACTGAACTTTTCACAGCAGAAAGTCCAAGGCTCGATCCCAGTCATTGTTGAACAACGGAAGATGGATGTTGCGGTTTTACCTTTTACATGCATGCATATCGATTTTCATGTATTTTGGTGCGTGGTACGTGGGGGCTTTCTGGGTTTCCTCCGTTGTGAAACGTTTATATGTCCTATTATCTACGAAAAGAGTTACCAAAAGGCAATTTGCGCGGTATATATGCCAAGTGTTTTAATCTGACAACAGCCTCACGCTCTCAGGCTGTTGTAATCAATTGATCTATCATTAAACATTTAAATGTAATTTACATACTGAAGGAAATATTATTGCAAATTTTTAATAGAAATACATTCCAGTTAAAATCAAAATTTACATTTGTGTAATATATAAGTATCTTACATATTATTATAATTTACAGAATAATAGATAAAATAGTTTACGAATGGTTTATAAAAGCAGTTTATTCCTAAAAAAATATATTAAAAGATATTTCTGTACGTTGTTCGACTTATAGAGTCAAAAAACCAAGAATCTTCAAATGTTCTAAAATCAACTGAAAGAACTGTATTTTAATTAGAAAAGAAAACTTATTCTATTTTAATTCTTTACATGGAATAAAATAATATTGAATGATCACAATATTAAATATATTTTCAAATTGGATAAGACAGTTTGTTTTGAATATGCAAGTAACAACTTACAATCAATTAAATTCTACATATAATAACAGAAATATTATAAAAGTAAAATCTTTTCTTAAAATTGAACCCCTTATGTACAAGTTGCAACAAATATATTAATATTTTATGAATTTCAAACGATTTTTAAATCACGTTTGCACTTCATATGTGTATTTCTTTGAATAATTATTTCTCCTTCCGAAAATGAACGATATTTACAACTAATTTTGTATTTGAATCACTTGTATTTCAATTTTATCATAGGGATATAATGCGAATTCATTTATAATTTTTTTGAACTATGTATCTTTCGTGTTCTAAACATTCGTTTTTGAAGCAACTCTTGTTTCTTTTTCGAATAGAGAAAATTAATTTCATTTATTACAAAAAGCTGAAAAATCTCCAAATAAAAATTTTATTTGTCATAAAAGGTAATCTGTATATTTTGTATCTGTATGTTTATTTTGACTTTAAATATTATCTTCTTTATACATGTATGTGAAATGTAAATATAAAGAATATACTATGTACTATGTTGGAAACATTATAATTTATAAATTCAAGTAACGAAACTGATACTTGAGAGCTTTATTAGATATTTTCAATATTTATGAACTATCAAGTCTTGATATTTTTTTTTAATATTTCATTAAAAAAATCATTTTATTTAGCAGTGAGAGAAATAAAGTCAAGAAATTGTAGTATTTGTGTTGTATTGGAAATGTAAATGGGTTGTTATACATCTCAAAGTGCGTTTGATGTCAATAATTTTGGATCAGAAAATTCTAAATTTTGACTCTATAGAAATTATATAAAAATTAAATAAAAAACCTTTTAACAAGTGTGCTTTACTGATGAATTTTATACCTTTTCTCAAGCAAATTATCGTAATTCCATAGCATTTATTAAAAGAATTATGAGAACTTCTTGTTAAAAAGTCGCTTAAACTTGTTTAAAATGACATATATAATTTTATTTTTCTTATAATTTGCTGTTTTCAATAGCTAATCATTAGAAATGATGAAGCACTGAACAATGATTAATAGAATATTTTGCACTCATTTGATTTCATTCTTATTTAAAAATCTTTTTTTAAATGTTTTAATTGAGTCTTCCATTAGAATAATTTGCATAGTAACTTTATTTCAAAATTATTGCATAAACATAAAATAGTAAAACTGATTTTAATAAAAAAATCTGGGATGAGTGATATGCAATTTACATTACACATTTTCATTGAGAACATCTAAAGAACAAAAAAATTGCCTTGTAAGAATACGTTACCTAAATTTCTTTTACCTAAGCCCCCAGCAAATTTTCAGTCGAAAAGATATCCAATTTATAAAAGAATGATGGCAACACCTCCAGTTGAAAAACTGGAAAGCATGCGCGAAAAGATAAAAATATTTGCTAGTCTTGTTTGAAGTGTTCCGAATAGACTGTTGTAAAGAAATGCCAAGCGTAAAAGAGCAAAAATAAAAAAACAAGTAAATTTTTTTAAAATAATAATGATGGTTTTATGAGATTTCGGTCTTCTGAAGATAAAATATAAGTAATAAAAATGATTTGTTTAAATTGTTCACTTTGATTAAAATTATGAAAAAATTTTCATTGATGTACTAAACTATTTTCTTGCAATAATCTTAAAATAATAAATAATAATAATAATTGTCATTTAGAGGAAAAATAAGAAACGTCATTTCATTTATGTGTTTTCTATAAATAATATCTCTTTCATTATTTAAAAAATAATTAAATTTAATGTCACAAAAGTGTCACAATAATAACCCAATTCTTAAACAAGCTTCATATAATTTAAATTTATATATTTTTTTTTATCTCAGAACATTTTTGGTTAGTCTAAATTGTCACTCAATGATCCTTTTTTGTGCTAGGAGGACTATTTAAACTAGGGCATACAGTCTAAAGTGAACACCGAACTACTACACACATACAGACCCAATGTGAGATTCAAATCCACAAACTGTTGAAAAAAAGTCAAGAGCGCAAACCATTTAGTTCCGTCTGTTCTGGAGTTTATAAAATTGTTATAAGGAAATATATATCATAAATGTACTACGATATGAGAATGTTAAAATCAATTCACAGCTAAAATTTTAAATGTTTTTGTACAATTCTTACTTTAGGAATAGATACAGTTCACTTAAATAAATTTCTTCGATGTTTTTTTACAAATTGGCTGATATTCTGAGCAAATTAAAAAGTTTTTACATTTATTATTTTATATCAATTCAAAAATGAGTATTTTCACTAAAAGTGCGTAATAGATCAAGTTACTGGCATTTATTTAAATTTGTGTGATGATAAATACATAATGTGATAATTATTTCAAATGTATATTAATTATTGAAAATTAAATATATTGATTAGTTAAAGAATGAAATAAATAAAATTTTACATGAATATAAAGTAATTATGCATCTGCATTTCCTTTTATTTATAAAAATCAATTCTAGAACCCCTAATTTTTACCTCTATATTATAATTTTCTTACAATTTATCATTTTTAATTATTCCACCGATGTCAAAATTACAGTATGCAAGTTTATTTAATACAAAGATATACTTATTTATAGTGCCTTTAGAGGAATTTATTCGGGTTTCTTTATATTTGCCTATATTCGAAACAGTAACTTAAAAATTTAAGGAACTGTATTCAAACAGTTTTGAAAGTTTAATTATTCCACTATTCGATGCACCTTTTATAATCGCATTTCTAATTTTTATTTAAGTTTTCTTTATATTTAATTTTATTTTGATGAATCACTTTATTTCCATAATCAACATTTGTTTAAATTTAAAATAAAAACGAAGTTCCATTGTTATTTCAAATTAGCTATTATTATGTAAACGTTATTTATGAATCCTCAGAGAAAATGAAATCCTCTTTTAAAAAGTAAAAATAAATAACAGTAACAAAGAGATACTGATGAAATTTTTTACTGAAAGTCGAGAACTTTTGTCAAAGCAATTTCTTTTATTTTTTAAAATAAATAGCAAAAAGAAGATAGGAATATTTTATAAATATAAAAAACTATGTGAATAAAAATAGAGTATAACTTACCGGTTGAATAGCAGCTAGACAACAGTTCAGCTAGTAGAGCAGGAATTTATCCTGGAGTCTCATATTATTTCTAGAGCTGGGAATATATTGTCCTAAATTCGCTGCCTTGAGTGTCAGTGTTTTTATAGAAAGTAAACGTGAAGTTGGAGCAGTAAGTTTGGTAGTTTTTCTTGTTTTCAGTTCATTATAACAGAATAGGATCCTACAGTTTTGTTTTAGTTCTTCTCCCCTACTGTTATATTTATTTTAAATATTCTAGCTCATGTTGAAATAGTATTACAGTTCTCTATAGAATTACTTTAGTAAGTATAATACCTATTTGTAAGTATTTCAAATAGCCCTCATTCACTTTCGGATATAAAAGTGATGCAATGATATGGAGGATCAACAGAAGTATTAAAATATTGAAACGATCAGAAAATAATCTCCAAAGGTAATTGGGAATCATGTTAAAGAAGATAACAATTTCTAGAAATTTTTTTTACAAATTAGAGTTTGAGAAGATTAGGTTTTTCTTTATATTTTTTAACAAAGTATTGCGTATATCAATAAAGAGTGAAATAAAAAGTATTAAAAAACGTCTTTTGAATCAGCAAAATGAAATGGATTTCTAGAAAAAGTTTACTATTTATTTTTTTAATTCGGATCGCGGAACAAATTCATCACGTATTGCAATCGATTATCAAAGTAGATATTTCTGGCTAATGATCACGAATCAGTAAATATAAGTCCTCCGAAAAGCTGCTCTAATCATGCTTGAAGTGAATTTCTCTTCAAAGAGGCTCTTCAGCTGTGTACATAAGATCCAGGCGGTCAAGCACGATCTTTAACAGAAATTGAGCCGCGAAGAGTGTTCATTCAGGTTTAAAGTAAGGCCGCAGGTGATGGTTATCCTTCCGGAGGTGTTTGCGATCGCTTCGTTTTTCTGGAGGAGCAAAGAAAGATGACAGGATGAGTAAAAGTTTTTCCAATCTATGACGTCACCTTTCACGGCTGATGTCGCATCGAGACAGCAGGATGCCTCAGCAATGGCTCCCATCCGGTTGAAGTCACCCATGAGAATGCGAGCATCACACAAGAACACGACCTCCACTGTTAATTAGCGGTGCCCCACGCGCCACCCCCTCCTGGCGCCCAAATAAACACTTTTGTTAGTCATCATTATCATTGCTGATTTCCTCTCCATCTTCCGAGACGGAACTCCGCTAGTTTTGCTGGAAGTGATACCGCTTTTTCTTATCTCCTATTGAGAGGAATGTAATTGACCATCATTTCCGATGGTCAATATTTTCTTCAGCCTTACCCTTGCTGGCAGCATCTCATCTTTTTTATCAAGACCTTGAGATGAGAAACCAAGTCCTTGAATTATTCTTGAAGAAACTGTTTCTCGTCACGCGTAAATGATACGGTTCTTTACATCTAATTGAATTAAAGTAGAGAAATCGGCGAGTGTTGATAAGAAGTCGGAAATATAAATATGACAAAGGAATGATATAGTTTAGATTTTATTATTATTTTAAAAGAATACATTCATAAAGTTATATGAAAGAATATGTTTTTGTAAATCAGAATTTTGATAAGAAAATGGCACTTTTCCTTAAGAAATTATTAAACGAAACTCGATCATTAAACTCTTTTTTATTTTTTATGTTATTCTACTTTTGTAACGATAAAGTCGCATTTGTTAAAGTATTTTTGTTTTATTTATATTAGTATTATATAAAATATTGATTAAGAATAGCAGGTTTTTTTAAGGATTTTTTACATTGACTGTAGTTATAAAATTTAACGAAAAACAAATTTACTCTGATAAAATAAAATTAAAATGGAAATTATTAAATTAATAAAAATGGAAATTGTTAATTACATATTTATACCTCTATTTCTACATTTTTATTTAGTGAAAATAGTTTAATTTTTTTTACACATTAATAAGACATATTATAATTTTCTGTTGTTTTTAACAACAAGTAAGTAAATAATATAAAATATACCTATAGTATAGTATGTTTGTGAAACTGTGTTTTAGATATTTGTTGTATACATAGTTGTTTCAAAACAAAAATATGTGTTAAGGTAAGTCTAGTGATGGGAATGTTCTTCACGGTGTGCTAAGCGAAGTGAGATGATCCTGGATCATGAATTAGCAATAATTTTACACCTTTGGCCGCTCTGCTGAAAATTCTTATAAACACAGGCAAAAAATAAGTTTGGTAAATAGCATCCACAGGAATATGATTAAAAGGAATTATGTTGATGACATTCCATGCGATTTACATCTGGTGAAAATTTCTAAAAGGTTCATGCCTTGTAAAAAGTCATATCTATGTCTTTAAATAATTTCCTTTTTCAGAATTAATTTGTCAAAGATCACATTAAAGAATTTTTGGAGGGCGCAACAAATGGTTTTCATGGTTCTGCATGGATCCCTACCGCTTGAGACTAGTGTAATTACCAGCCCAACGTAATTCCTATCTGAAGACATGGTGTGGATGTTCAAATACCTTCAGCTAATCTAAAATAATAACAAAATTTCGAATGACATTAATTAGTGTGTTCACAAATAGGAAATTTTTGTCAGCAAAATTATTGGTTCTTTAGACATATTAAAAAGTTAGAATTTACATCGAAAGTTTTCGCTATCAAAAGACAATTTTTTAGAAATTGAATGGAAAAGAGATTATCCATTTTAAACACAATTTCTGCTCTTTAACAACTCCATTTATTTTCAACAAATCAAATCCAAGATTGAGAATTAAAAGATAACTGTCAACAAAAATAGTGAAAGAAACTTAGTTTCTGATAATAACTAGAAACAAGAAGTCAATTAAGTAATAATCGACGGGAATAGGTATATAGTAATTAAGAGAATAATAAATAGTTCATGACTCTCGCAATCAGAGCTCTCATTCTAGGGTTTCATTTCTGATCACGGTTTTTTAGAGAGGATATTTGGGTAAATAAATATTTTTCTCAAAAAATTATCCCTTTATGTGGATTTTTCGGCAATTTTTGATCTTAAATCAAAGCTGGTTTTCTTAAAAAATCATTTTAAGAAATTTTGTTAATTTTATATTAGCTTACAATTTTCTTGATGTTTAGTTTTAATTGTAACTTTACGAATGTAATTATAAATTTTGTCTTAACCATGATGTCAACCCTTCTCACAGAGAGTTCTTGGTTTTCACTCTATTTTTGAAACCACATTTACTTTTCCGTATTAGTGGGGAAATTATCTTTTGACTAAGGTAGCTCAAATATTTGAGTACTGGTAGTAACTATGAAATGAAATCTATCATGTATTATTTTGGAAATGATAATTTTGTGATAATTTATGATGTGCATTAAAAGTGAGTTCATGTCGTTGTTGAGATAGGGTATATCATCGGAGGTCATTCTTCTGGTCTGCAGATTCGTCTAGGAATTATATTACAACTAGAAGTGTATAGTAAAGATATCAATGTGCTATATTCCTCACAAGTGTAAGAATTATACAATAAATATTTTAAGTACTGTAAAATATAAAATTTGCAAATTATCTCAAGCAAATTTTTTTTTGTTTACAGCAAAATGAAGATAATTATGTGGATGTAATAAATGCAGATCTAATAAAAAGAATCCTTTAAACAGTAATATAATTATTGAACAGTTTTATAAATTCAATGTGAACCCAAAACTGATAGAGAAGAGAATATTTTTAATAAATTTCTTGTTAAAGCAACTTGTTTTTATGATATATGCTGGATAAAAAGATTTGCATGGTTATTGATTTTCAAGTCAAGCATCTATGATTGCGCTTAATTTCAATGGAGTATGCAAAAACTCATAACTTTTTCTTCTTGTAAGAAACAAAGTTATATCATCACGTAAGCTGCACTAAATAGGTCCAAGAAATGCAATTAAACTTAAATCAGCGGATGAATTGTTGTAGAATTCCACTTTATAACCTTTATTAATATCAATACCACTAGTTAGCAGTGTTTTAAAAATTATTGTTAAGACTATTTCATTCAATTTTGTACGGAAATAAAAAAATGTATTCTAAATGAAGATAGACAAAACATAGAACCTTAATATTCTTTATCCAAAAATAGTAGCCGATAGATTCAAATCTCTCTTTTCAAATTACTTGCTGGTAGGGCAGCCCCCTTTAACTTGTTTTTGTAAAAAAAATAAATATTTTACGTGTGAGAAGCTCATTTATTTTAAATTGAACGTTATATTTCTTCTTTAATACAATCACTAATTTTTAGTCTTTAGACTGACAAACTTGGCATGCATAATACTAATTATGAGAGTTTCATCTGATTCGTAACAAGCCTAGATAATCATCTAGTGTAGAGAGAGGCAATAAAAATATAAATAAAGTAATTTTCCTTAAAAATATATAATATATTAATTTTTGTTGATTTAGAGTAGATTAACTCCTTTAAATAAGCAATGAGTAGTCAGCAAATAGTAAACTACATAATATATTGAATCAATAAACATTACTATTGATATAAATCTAAATTAAAGTTCATAAAAGAATTCTCAAAGAATTCCTATCATAAAATATATAAAAAACACTCATATATAAAATTATGAAAGTAAGGGCCACGGTGGCTTGGTTGGTTTGGTCGTCTGGAAGGAAGTAAGTTCGAATCCCGGTTTATTCATCGTGTTCACTAATGGGGACTGAGGTACGTAAAATATGTTGTAGTTATAATGCTCCATGTTCTCGTTCCAAATTAATACCTTTGGGGGTATTAGGAGCCAGGCCTTGGGTCTTCTCTGGCTTCCTATCTCTAAATTGGAAGACACAGATGATGCTACTATTTATGAGCCAAAGTCGTATTTCCACCCTCGTAAGGAGGAGCTGTGTTCAAAAATGGAAGACGCTCTTTCTGATTTCATTCGCTCAGTCCCTGACTGGGGTGGACTTGGCTTCGCCAAATGTCAAAAGTATCAACAACAACATGATGAAAGTATTCCGAAAAATAAACGTGGAAGTCTTTGAATAGGATCAAAATTTTAATTAATTGAGAGGATATTTAAACGCAAAGAAATAAATTTTCTGATTAAGATTTAATGTTTACTTATTATTTGGTACACGCAACATTTTTATCGTTTAATTATTATTTTAATTAACACTTTTATTATTTTTTTTGAATAATAGTTTTTTGAAAATTATTATTTTTTGATAAAAATCTAAAAAAAAATATGTCGCAAATTTTTTATTGCGATGGAAAATTTTTTTGTTGTTTGTTGGAAAAATTTTATAATGTATATAAAACTGCTCCAAAATCACTGATTTCTTAAATCAAAAATATTAGATAAAAGTCATTATACAAATATAAATTGTTAATCTCAACATGTAAAAAATATTTAAGTAAGTGCATAACTCAATAAAGCACTTACATTTTTTAACTATAAAGAAATATGTCTGGGAACTAAAGAAATAAATTCCTATTTACCATGAATTTTTTTCTCTGAAAATACACAATAATAGTTAATAGTTTACAATAATAGTTAATTTCTAAAATTGAAAATATTAAATAAAAGTTTTAAATTAATATTAAAAGGTAAGATATTTTTAAATTCATTAAACATAATATTTTACATTACATTTTTTTTGTGAAGGAAGGCAGTATTGAGGAACAGAAATAAATGTAATTCTACCATGATTTTATCTGAGAAATAAATAAATTTGCTACAAAAAGTGCTTCTTCAGAAACAACCATCAGTATAGATTTTATTTTCATTAAATTATGTTCTTAGTAAATACACTCCAAAAATTACTTTTACATAACCCTTTTTTATTTATTGTGTTATTGCTACTTATTTGTTCACCTCATCGACAGTTTATATTCCTTGTTAAATAACTTTTAACAAATTACTTTCTCATTATCAGCAGTCTCTGTAATTCTAGACACAAATATTAAAATGGTTAATTACAGACTCTAATCAAAGCCTTTAATTAACTACTTTTTATTTATTATGCTTCTATAACTTATTTTTTCTAAACCATAGAGCAAACTTAAAGTCAATGTGGCATTTTTCTTCCTCCACTTTCATTTCTCAGAAATGGAAAGGAATATGTAAACATGTTTTTAAAATAATATTAAAATCTCAGCTAATAATGATATTGAATAGAATCACTTTTTTCCATAATGAATTTTAAGTCAAAAAACGTTTTTGCATAATGTTGGAGGAAATTTGATCACAATTCTTTTGAATAATTTTACTTTGAATCTCGATGATTTAAGTTGAAAATAAAAGATCTGCATTAAAAGTGAGATTGAATTTCATTTATATTAATACTTATTTAATAACATTGAAAACATAATTTTTCTAAATTAAATTCGTTTTAGTTTAAGTATTTGTATATCATTAATATTCTTTACGTTTTTTGCCGTATGAAAAATCAATTGTCTGCATTGTTTGTAGGAAAAGATTGCAAATTTATAACTATACTCCTTTTTTATACACGAAAAAAGTTGTTCTTTGTCGCTTTTTTTATTTAATGATCAAATTAAATTTATTCATTAGAATTATTCTACGTAGTTGAAACTTGTGTTCTTGTTTCAAATAAATGATTAGAGAGAAAAGTTTTAATATATCTGAAATTTCGTCTTTCAAATTTAGAGTTTTGATTTTTAAAAATGAAAAATGATAATTAAATACACAATATATTTTAAAATATTCAGACCATAATCAATATACAAATTAAATGAAAAGACAATTTTTGCATCAATTTGCATTTTGTATTCGCATATTAAAAATTATTAAGAGATTTCAACAAATGATTGCCTCATTTTCACAGTTGAATAATAATTGATAATTTTCGGCTCAATATACATCAATTTAAGCTGTTGATGGACATCCGATAAAACAGGATTTCAAAATACCACGCTTTGATCACCAATTCATACTTTACGATTTCCTTCAATCCAGTTATTTTGAATGGTCCGTTGATTTTGAAAGCCGCTTTTGACAGCATCACTTCATCTCATTTGCATTTCACTTTCTAACACATTCACCTAGAAAGGTGTGCGTCATTCAGAATAAGCTAGTAAGGCACTGTCCATACAAAGAACATTATTTGCATTCTGTCTTTTTTCACAGATAAATATGACAGCGACTTCATCTCTCTGCAGGAAATTCTTGTCATAAGTTTTGTGAAGATTGTCTTTCATTTAATAAAACAAATTAGCAAATTTTAAAGAAATTTTTGGAAATGAATGGTTTTATAACTTAGGTAATGTTGAAAGACAAATTTAAAAATGACGTCTGATGCCTTACAACAAAGCTCCTACTTGATAATTTCTAATTATAAATTAATCTGTTATATTTAATTTTTGATAAATCTTTAACAGATAGACTTTTGAAGACTCTTCTAAGGGACTTTGAGCATTCACCGCATTTTGCCCTCATGTAAGAATTTTTATAGATATTTGGCTGCATTCATGTGTCCAAAGAGAAGAAACTTTTAAGACTTTTCTGCTTATAAAACTTTATAAACTTAATCTGTCCGTATAAATATTATTAAACAACAAAAGGTAGAAGTTGCATAACTTCTACTTTTTATTGTTCAATGGTGACTGGTATCAACTAAGACTCTTTATTCAATGTTAAAAAAAAAATTTGACACTATCTTCTATATATACTTGCTATCTTATTTTGCTCTAAATTTGGATTTGAGTTAATAGGAAGAAAATATAATATAAAAATAGTGATTTGATAAATTCAAACTTTTCATAATTTCCATTTTCTTTGTATTGTACGCATACATCATTCATACATCAATCATTACAGTATATATATATATATATATATATATATATATATATATATATATATATATTTGTTTTAGAATCACACAAAATGAACTGTTAGAACCAGTTCTAAGATAATGCAAATGACAGTTTTTAAGCAGAAAAAGTGCAATACCAATTAAACATTTCCCTTAATTAAACTAAGTGATATCTGGTTTATCTGAAACTGTGGATTCAGATAAAGAGGTTGCTTGTTATTGCACACTTGGTGGTGTTTTAAATTATCTCACATTTTCGATTGCATATGTATAATGCAATAGTTTAAACATAGGTCAATTTAAAGCTGTATCTTAAGCGCTACATATACGTTAAAATTTATTTTGTATGCTATGTTAATAATAATTTGTGGTTATAAAGGGATTTCAGAAGTTTTAAAGATTGTTTCTTATCATCGAATACCAATTTAGAAGGACACTTTGAATAAAGTTTACATATGTGTGAAATTACATGCTTCAGTATGTTTGTATGCTATTTTGCTTATGTAATTTTATATAGTTTGATATTTAAAATACTATTGTAAAGTGTTGAAAATCTTCATCTAACAAACGGTATAAATTAATTTGATTATAAGCTTGAATGGAATTAGAAGCAAGTGATTAACAGAAGTTGCCATTATTTATCAGAAAGTAGAAGTTTTTTCTTCAAATATAAATAATTGCACTATTTTCAAATAAGTTTTATTTTGTTGTCGCTGAACTGATCGCTAAGTATTTAGAATACTTGGCACCCGTTCTATAGTTCGTAAATTCGATTCTCCTTTTGGGTATGGATGTTTGAAATAATTTAGATTTCCCTTTACGTTCCAGTCAAATCATGTCTTGTGTCGAGACAAACTAACATTTTTAATTTAAAGTTTAGTAGTTTATATCCTATCATATAGCACTTTTTCAACAAAAGAAAATTTAAGATCACGAATAATCTACTATTTTTATCAACTAAATTAAATAGAAATATTTTTCTCATGTATCATATAATAGTGAAACATATTTAACATTAAATGAGCCAAGTTATTCTAGAAAAGTGACGGTGAGACGTTGGATTTCTGATCTAGGGTTCCCTAATTCAAATCTAGGTTTCAATGGTCAAATCTTTTTGATTCTCTGTTCTTATTAGAAGGTTCTAACAAGTTCTAAAATTATGAAGAACTTCTCAAATATTCTGTTGTATTCTATACTATTCACAGCGTTTATTTAAGTCATTCTAGTAGAGGGATTTAAATTTCTTAGAGTTAATTTGCATTGTATTTCAATTTCTATGATATAATAAGTTAAATCTAAATTTTGGATTCATTTTCGAGTTTGTCCTTGTATGTTAACCTTAATTTTAGATCCTTAAAAGTAAATTTCAGTGAGAGAATAGTATGGTAAAATTATTCAGAGTTGCATTTTTGTAATTTTTGGTTGCTATTACTGGTTACTTTTATTAAAATTAAAGCCATGTATAGCTGATGAAATAGGGTTATCGTTCTTTTGTATAGATAAACATTATATTTTACTTTTTTTAAATTTCAATTTTTATTAAAGCTTTATTTTAATGTTTTTTTCATTTTTTTTATGAAATTTTGGCTAATAAATGTTTGAAATAAAGCAATTTATAGATGACATAAGTTCAAAGTTGATCCTTCATAAACTCTAAAAATAAGTAATTTCAAATTGTTTTTCCTTACTAAACTTGTAGCTCGCATATGAATGAGAAGGTTTTCTTGATTCGGATAAAAAGTTAAGAAAAGCTTTTTTTTCACCAATTATTTGTTCGTTCTTATTCTAATTAAAATGTTCTTATCTTCGGCTTACTGCTCGAAAAATAAATTGGGAAGGACATCCTGCCTAGACGATTAGCGATGAAAAATTTCCCAGCAGATTCTCTCGAATCAGCCCCATTTACATGCAGGGCACTAATTTATTGTCCCTTAAAATGTCCATGTCCAAGTGACAGGGGTGCTGCAAGACAAGGGCTCATTGGTGCATAACGCAGATAGCCGGGAAGCACACCTCAGTCGCCCTTGAAACACGTCATTACCCAAACGAAGCAGGGCCACCCAAAACACATCACTTGATTTTTGCGTGGTCTTAGATGATTTCTTCCTGAAAATATCGTCTGCTTTCTCAAGTCACGTGCCACTTCGGATATCAAGGCCTCTAACACGCTACAGTGCTAACTTAGTTTCTGTTTCTAGGTCTGTTCCACCCCTTCTCGCTGCATGTATGCTTTCCCTACGCAGAACAGTCCTAGGCAAGTCACGCACTCATGTATTTTTAGTCTCCTAAATAATACGTCTGCAAATTATATAGAAAATGCAAAGTTTCCTTCAAGTAAACAGGTTATATTCATCAATGATTTCTCATCTATTCATGCAAAATTTTATTTTAAAAGTCACTTTACAAGGTCCATTAAATTTGAATGAAATATTTACAATTACTTAGTCTTTTTCACATTCTAAAAAAAATTCGGAAAATGTTTCTAATTTAAAATTACAAAACGATGGCTTTCTTGGAAAATATTGGCTAACATTTTAAAAGAAAAAAGTAGTTTTTTTATTGTTTAAAAAATAGTTAATTCAAAAGGAAATTATATATTTAAGCCTCTTAAATTTTGAGTTCTTATTGAAAATATTTATCTTCATTCGCAATACAATATAATTTCACATAAAATATTTCTATTCAAGCGGACTTTTATTTCAATATATTTATTCGAAGTAAGACCATAATGAAACGTCCTAAATATAGAAAAGGATTTCAACTGATACTATTGTACATTATTGACATTATTCTCAAAATAGATAACCTTTCATATTCTACAGAAGTGGATTTAAAATTCAGGTTTTATTAAAAATTTAACTTGTAGTATGGAATAGTTGAAATTTGTTATCTTTTTTTTTATATTAGATGAAACGTATTTATATATTCACTTTATATGTATACTTTTCATACCAAAACTAAAAATTCATAAGAAAAATATAATGTTTTTTAAATATCGAAGAGTGAATATTTTTATAATTGTTAGAAGTGTAGTTGATTCATAAATATTCAAGATAAAACTTTTTCAAACATAAAAAAATTACTAAAATATAAAGAATGATATTTCTTCTGTGCTTTCATATTTGTTTTTAAAGTACTCTAAGCAACCTCCTAACTGATTTTTATTCACAATGTTAATTAATTAAAAAGAAAAAAAAACTCTAGTATTGAATAAAAAAATAGGAAAATTGGCATTCATATAAATAAAATAATTTCTTTTTACAAATCATTTGTCAGTGAAAGTATTTTCTTTTTTAATAGAGTTACACAGAAGTCAATTAGAATCTTTTGTTTTGGTTTTACTTGCTTTGAATATATTTAGATTCAAAATATTTACAATTGAAATCGTAAAAATAAGTAAAACTAGCGCAATTAAAATTTACAGTGAAAATTTTATTGTGATAGGAAGAATAAATATATAGTCGTCGCATACAACACTGATAACAACTTAAAAATTAGTATTAAAAATTATAAGGGTGTACATATATATATTATTGTATAAACTGTTGTGTACATGTAGTGCCATTTATCTATATAATATAAATGTATACTTTAATTTGTTTAGTTCATTTAATATATTATTTACATAAGTGAAAATAACAAATTAAGTATATTTGAATGAATTCTAATGTTAATCTAAAACAGATTTTATATACATCAATGTCTCTATTCTTAATTAGTGTATTAATTTTAGAATGTTTTGTAATATATATAAGCTAACATATGAATAGTTTTCACATAAGATATATTAATTTTAGACAATACTTAAATAAATCTTACTGGAATCTGGTCAAAAACTATTCAGACTATTGAAAATTGCTTATTATGATATTAATATTTAGGGAAACTATATATGTTAACTTAATAGAGTTAATATTAAATTAACATGCAAAGTTTCTACACAAATTATAATCTTTTTTTTTTCAAGCAAGACAAAAATAAAATAAATATTATTATTTAATGGTAAAAAAAATATTAAAATTAGTGAGTAAATGTACTTGTAATCGCATTAGTTGCAAACAAAAACACCTCACTACTAATACATAACATCGCTGCTTGAGAATGATGCATACCCTTTAATATTTTCTAAAGCTTGTTATATTTACATTCATAAAGATAATCTGAGCAAATTGCAGTAACATCCGATTCTACTCTTAAACTTATTGAACCACCTCCAATGACAGCTTTTGAAGAGATATTTGAATATGCAGATTTAAAGGGGTGGAATAAATGCACTTGTCATCAAAGGCGGAACAGCAATCGAAGCGTGACAATCCCTCGCCAAACTAAATACCCTCTTAACACATCTTTCTAAATAGCTCTATCGCCATCGAGACGTCGAATTTCTCTTCAACGCAGTCATGTTTGTGTTATGCTTTCAAACAGCTAAATAAATATGACTTACAGATAACAGATTTAAGTTTATCCTCTTAAATGCATAAACTGTCCATTGAAGCAAAAACAAATATTTCTATAAAATACCTCTTATTTTATAAAAATATTTGCTATATATTTTATCATCGATTAATAATGTATGCAACATGATACATTTTATTGTTGATATTTTCCTATGTATTGTTTATTTTATTTTAAGTTGTGTTATTAGAATTGAGTCACACAAAGATATTTACGAAGTCTGATTTACGTTATTGTTCAAAGATCTTAGCGATTACGGTGTGAAAGAATGATATAAATGACGTTAACTAATCTGAAAGTACAAATAAGATTTTGAAACATAATCATTAAGTTTGCGTAGCTGAGAAATGCACATAATAATTGAATTAAACTTGATTGCCATAAAAATAAATTTGAACACAACACTGAAGGGAAAATTTTCCCCAATTCTTTTTGTAAAATAAGAAAGAATGAAGTCTGTAAACTTGTAATAATATCCAAAATAACCTATATCCCAATAGATAATCTTAATCACGTGTGTAAAATAAGAAACTGAAATTGTCTATATATTTACTTTGTTATCTATGAAAAAATTGGAACTTAGTTAGTGAACTTTTTGGAGGAAAGTAATTTTTCGGCATTAAGTATAAAAATAAATAAAGTATAAATATAAATAACATTAAGTATAAAAATAGGGTATATTTTTCTAATTCGGGTCTTTTCTTCATGCTAAAAGAAAATTATGTGCAAATTGTAAATTGCATATAGCTCAAAATTGGGACAAGTTAACAATTCCTAATTCAAATGTTTCATGCTGTGTTAACTCTTTAAGTCAAATTCATAAGATGCATTTTTTATAAAAGTACATGATGAACAGGAATTAAACAAAAAAACCTTCTTTACATTATTTAAACCCATAAATATACCTGTGTGATAAATAACACATCCAGAGATGATAAATGTTTTCCAAGTGAAAGTAGTAAAAGAAGCTCACAGATTTTTTTTTGCCTTCCCATCCAAGATTATAAGACAATGCAGCTGTGTAAAGTTTAATTTTGAACATTAAGCTAATTTTGAACTCTGTATTAAGTTATCACTGGTCTTAAAACTTACATTACAAATGATATATATATATATATATATATATATATATTTGGTAATTTTTAATAAGTTCTCAATATAAAATTTACTGTTGTGAAATGAGAAATTGGGAAAAGCACTATTTTATTCATTTATTAGATCACTCGTTTTCAAAAGAAATTTTCCAAGCTTAATCATATTATTTAAAAAAATAAATTAAAAATATTTAACATTCTTATGCACATAAAATATTATAATTTTATTTTTCCTGCTATTGTGTGTGGCAAAAGGCGGAAAAAGCTGAATACGAAAAATATGTAGATTTTTTTGTTAAAAGAATGTCGTCGATTATTTGTGAAAAAAAGTAAATATTTTGGAGAATATATAAGAAAACATTTTGTGTTTCATTTTTATTGAAGAAAATAGTGAAGAAAATTTTGGAAGTATATGCTGATGTCAAAATGATTTCCATTTTTGGCGATGTTAGCAGTTTTTGTTAACTTTCTTTCATGTTTGTTTTGAAGTGTGAAAAAATAATTTGTGAAGGAATGTTTGAAAGTTTTATATTTTTATTGCTACTGTGTTGAAGTATGTGTAGATGAGCGTTAAATAGTTGTGACCCTTCTTAAATAAACAATTTTTTATCTAATGTGATAAAAATTGGAAATATTTGTTAATATAATTAGTCTAAAATAAAAATTTTTCAATGCACGAGTGAACTAATTAAATGTCAACAAATTTATACATATTTTTAAAAAACTATTTTACGTTACTTTGTTAATGTTTTTACAAACACTGAATAACATAAAAATTATAATATTCAGTATTTGTATAAACGCAAAATTTTAAAAACTTGTGTAGTTTCATATTAAGCTATTTGTTTTGTATCTTTACAGTGATTAAACCAATATAATTATAAATTTGTATTCATTTTTGGGCTCATTTATTTGCAATGGAGGAAAATATTCAACCTATCATTCAAAGTTAGTAAGAAATTACAAAATTTTATCGATAAATAGCATTGAATTTTACTCTAAAATTATAAAAGAAATGTACTTATATGTTCATCAGAAATTATTCTTAAATATTGTAATAATTTTTAAGTCCATCAATTTTTATTATGAGAAATGTAGTACAGCGTCTGTGTTTGATTTTGGGAATTGTGGAATATCATTAGAGAGCTGTTGAGCTTCTTATTTTTGATTTCTCGTTTGTGTTAGTGCGTGAATGCTTAGAATATGCTTAGCAGTGGATGCTTTCCTTATTAACCTCCTGTCTACACACAAGCCGCCTACTCTGTCTTGTGGTGAGCGTGTCTGACAGTGGATAGGGAGGTCTGGGTTCGAATCCCGGTTCGGCCATAGGGATGTACTTTCTCTTTCTCCTGTCTTTGTCCTTTCCTTGTATGAATGATTGCTTACTCTATAAACGGGTACCTACAACATGTAAGTATTGAGGAATTCGGACTCCACACCCAATTGCGGTTCTGTTGAAAAAAGTGGCGCAGAGCACCCATACTGCCCGTCTGGCTGGCACTCGACAAAAAAAAAAATATTCACACACAAATATGGCCCACTATGTTAAAAGTTCTCTCGGAAAACATAGAAAATGACTTAAGAAGGTTCGTTAATTTATATTTAATAGTGATCTATAATAAATATATTATATCGGAAACATTGGTGATTACATGATGTTCCTTAACAGAAATATAGGCGTATATTGATGGCGACTGAATAAAACTTTAAAAATTGCTTTTAGTATAAAAATAGCAAATGAAATTAAATTAAGGCTAAAAATATCATTATTTTTTATTCCTTAATTCTAAGGTAGCTAGTCAAGTTCTTTATAATGTACAAAGCAATCTATCATTCCATTATAATGTACAAAGCAATCTATAAAATATTTTTAACCTAATGATTTTCATTTTGAATTTCAGAGCCTGCCAACTTTCTGAAGCTGTGCAATTATCTTGCTGTGAATTCGAAGGTTTTGGATTCAAAGAAGTACGTGACTGGAAGTGTGCTTCATTAGCATGAATCTCCCCACCTGAAACTAATGTCTTGAAGTATGTTTATTCAGAGGAGGAGCTCGACCTTATCGGTGACTTGATACTTCAAATAAACCACACATCATTGAACGCGCTTTTTAGATTCTACCAATTGTCTTCTCTTATTTATGAGTTACGATAGCTGAAAGTGCGTGGTTGATCTACTTTTATAGCTACTAGTATTCACACTCACAATTGATAAATTGTTGAACCACGTGATACTCTGTTTTCCACATTCCTTTCATTCACTGTCAAAGTAAAAATGCTGAAAAAGTCAAAGTAAACAATCTTATTCTTCTTTGTCTTAATAAATACCAATTAATTTGTAAATTTCATATCAGTTTAGATTTGTTTAATTGAAATGAAAGCTATAGTATCAGAATCAATTATATTTCCTAACTGTAATAAATATAATTCGAAAAACAAATTATATTTAACTTAATTTTAAAAAAGAAAAAAGCATCTTTCGTTAATAGCATCCTCAAATAAATTATAACTTCTGTTGTATAACACTACGTTGTTGAGATGAGTATATTAAATTACCTTTTTTAATTGATACAATTTAAAAATGACTTTATTAACATTGTTTCAATCTTGTCTAGAATTTATAAAAAGATAAGATACGGCTAAGTGAATAGCTGTTTAATGGCATAATGAATTGAAATTGTAAGGTATTTTGAAAAATTCACTATGACTTGCTTTAAAGGAGATTTTTATTGTATAGTAGAACACATTCACATAAAGAATATAAATTTGGAAAATACTAAACACCCCGACAGATGTGCATACATAAAGCAGAAAAGCAATATTAATCTCCTGAGCTCACTGGTCTGTGTCAGGGCACTGTTTTTCGGAACGAAAAGTAAGGAATTCAATTTGTTGTTGAACACCTGGAGCTTTTGCTTTTTGCATAAGTGGTGTGGTGGTGGTGGTTGCCAGAAAATTTTCCTTGTTTTCTTCTTTGTGACTGTAAATACCTCATAGTACTTTGAAAAGTTCTGGAAAGCAAAGACGTGTGACAGTTGTTCAAAGGCCTTATAACAGTTTTTTGGATGTTAGATTGGCAGCTGGACGTGTAAAACTGTTCATCTTCTGCTTACCATGAGCTAAATGTGGTATGGATGTCTCTGGAAAAAAGGAAAATCTTGGATTCAATACTAGTCACTGTTAAATAATAAATGTTTGTTTCTGAATTTTGTAGGTGTTTTTGTCGGGTTGAGAGCTATGTAGTTTTTCTTGCTTCTTTTATTAAGGCACACGTATTTGATATATTATAAATGAGATGTTCACCCAGAAAGCTATACATGGCAGATGTTTAAATATCTTAAAGGCTTTTAGCTGTTAGTTTGCTATGCGGTGTCAAAAGATCTGTTGCGAATTGTGCACACTGAGGGAGCTTCTGCCTCAGCTACACACAAATTTATTGTGAAGTTTAGTTTCCTTCTGAAATGTATCTTTTTAGGAATAGGACGGCGTAACATATAATTGCGCATTTTTGAGAAAATTTTTGTTTTTATTCGTATAATAGATGTTGAGTTTACAAATTAATTCTCGTTTAATGTACCTGGACATTCTAATCTGAACCTCCACAATATTGGTGCATTGGTCGGGAATCGAACTCGTACCAACCGTGTGACAAGCAAGCATTTCTACCACTAAACGACCGATTCACCAATATTGAGGTTAGGATTGTTTATAGTTATAATAATAAGACAAATGAAAATTTTTTAAAAGAATCTTTAGAATTAGAAGCTAATTTTTATGTAAATTTATTGGGTGTAATATTTAATCATCCCTCCATTGGTTTAACAATTTCTCCCTTTGTTTTGGCTTATTTTACATTAGAAATAGTTAAAAATTACTCTGATTGCATTTTGAAATGTTAAATTCTTGTCTTTATGTTGGTAACTTGTACTATGAGGCTAAAAACACATAAGATGCTTATCTCTCTTTTACCGCCTCACAAACACACAACCACTTCGACGGTAAAAATATTTCGTGCTGCCGGATTTCATTGCCAAAACTTAAATACTTATTGTCTGCAAATTTAATATTGTAATTTCATATTTAATGAGCTGATGTAACAGATGCTCGCAATTGTAACTGTTTCAATTCCTCGTCTTAAATCACTTACTTATATTATTACTTGTGTTTCTATGTGTAAAGCTTGGATTTTTTCCCCAGTTTAAGATTTCATATTTAAGAAGAAAATATTTTCATAATTTTATTTATTACATTTAATTTATTTTTTCAAACAAATTTTTAAAAATTAAATTCTCTGACACTCGGACTTTTTAGAATTGTCATGTTATGTTATATATTTTCAGTTTCATTACTCATGGAAAGTTTGAAATAAACTTTATTGAACAACAAATAACTTTAATATTACAGAGACTTTAACACTATTTTAAGAAGTTACAAGCATATCAACAATGTTTAACAATCGTTAATGCACATACATATGAACATGTGGTCCATTTCTAAGCTGTGTATTTTTCATACATGAAATGTAACAACAAAGAAATTTGTAAGAACTCGAATGAAATATTATTTATACATGCAGATAATTTTTAAGCATAAAGTAATTAAAATAAATTGATATTTAAAATGGAATAAATATTTCTACAAAACACTGCAGTTGATATGGGAATTGACAAATCGATGATGTTGTATTCGATATCCTTTATATTATGGAGGTTTTTGGAGTCTTTTTGGCCACAACTGGTAACTTTTCCCCTTCTAAGAATGGATTTGCCGACTGAAATGAATAAAAATTTAATCAGCAGGAATAGTAAATTATTATGGTGCAAGTTTAATATCAGACAGTGATTTTAAGGAAATGTAGTTTATGTGTATTGACTTTATTTTGTACATGAATAGGCTTTTAAACAACACACAACTTAATTAGCAATTGTCTTTCAGTATAGTATTTATGCAACTAAAACAGCATATGCTATTTCTAATGCTTAAAAGTAATAAAGTGTGCGAATTTTCTATACCGTGTGAGAGGCAAACTAGAATCAAAATGCAACTTCCTTTACTTATGCCGTTGAAAGAAATCGAATGTTTCAAATAGAATGACCAAGAGAAGAAATATCAGTTGTTCTATTTATAAATCCCCCCCCACACACATATATAAATATATTTATATTCATAATGAAGGTAAGCTACATTTCTCTTAAAAGTAATATTCTTGAAAATTGAAAATTTTAAGCATTGATCAACAGACTTGAAAAATGTATTTGATCCCTCTAAAAAATTTAATTTAAATATTTTTGTAAAACGAATATTTTTATTATGAATAGAAATTATTTCGAAAAACATGAGTGTGAACAATAATTAGAAATAAAATTCAACTCTAAAATGTGTTTTTATACCTCATTAAAATTTAATATATTTTTCAATAATCCATTGAAATACAGTAAATTTGAGAGCATTTTTGTGTGTGTGTGTTCTCTTCTTCTGTTTAGAAATCACATCATTCTAAATTAATTTTCCAAGTATACATTAATAGGCTATTGACATTATTATAAACAGCTATATATTTATAAACAGCTTTTGATTAAAAGATTATATATATATATATATATATATATATATATATATATATATTACTTCAGAAAGGGCATATAAAGATGAAAAGTCATTTTTGTGAACAACCAATTAGGGTGATGATACCTGCTGAATTTTACGTATAAGGCAACCATAATTTAATAACTTCTACTTTAAAGTTGTCTGCAGACAAAATGACGAAGAAATGAGAGTTTGAGCAAACAATAAAGAAAAAAAAGTTTAAAATTTCACTATTAGAGAATGTTTTTTTAAGAATAGCGCACATTTCCGTTTGGCTTATTTATGCTACACCATATTTTAATTTTTAAGCTATTCTTAAGCAATAACATATGCTCATTAAAATACATAACATCTAAATAAACTGTGTCACGTGATTGTTCCGTTGGAAGTGCGCCATTTACCAGGGCGCCTTCATACCCGCACATGGTTATCATCTGTCCAAAAAACGAATCGGGATTTATCACTGAACATCTCATTTTGCCAATCTGTGGCATTCCACATCGCTTGGAAATGGCAATAGTGTAGATGGAGTTGCCGATGTTGCGATGTTGAAGGCAATACGAGAAGCGGGAGCTTCGATCACAAATTCGTTTCCGCAATGCGTCTGGAAATGGTTTGTAGTGCAACTGACTCACTTACATCTGCGTGTATCATGGAACGAGTTACTATGGAATACACTAGCGCTTTCACAACGATCCTTTGATCCTTTTGTCTTCCTAGTCACTTCCAGACCCGGTACACCGCACTTGAGAACTGTCTCGTGTCCACTGCTCGCAACATGTTCTGGCGGCACACTCTGATATGTTGAACAACACGACGTGTCATCCAGTTTGCTGTTTTAAATCAATGATGAGGACTTTCTCCAACTTGCTTTAACTTTGCGAAATGTCTTCTCACACATCTCCGCTGCCATTCTTCACTTATTGATGTCCTACTAGCCTCGGCTTGTGATCGTCATGTTTCTGAATCTTCCACACGGCTCCGGTTTATATAGGGCCCATTTCCTGATTACAGGGCCACTGCTGGGTGTGTGGTTATGTTCAATGACAGAGAACTTGGATCGTTTGTAAATAGGACCTCATTGTATTAATATGAGAAATTTCACTCTTGTATCTACCTTCTTTCTTGGTATACTATTTTCACTGTTCATGAGTATGAAAAAGGAAGTTTTTTTTTATTGATTTTGTGAAATTTGTGGTTTTATAGAAGCTTTAAAAATTTTTTTTACCCTCTCAATGTTATACTTCTAATGACCAACATAAATAATAATTTTGTTAATTGAGTTTGAGATAACAAAAAGAAAATGATTTTTAACTGACTTCAAAATATCATAAATGCGTGATACTTGCTCAACTAAAAGTGTTTTTGTAAAAACTAAGTAACATAAAAGTTATCTATCTCTAATTAAAATTTAGGTTATTGAATTTTAATTGTCCTGTTATTGATACAAGCTCTTTATTGTTCTGCAATATTAGTTAGTTTTAATAATTTATTTTCATATTTATAATAGATTGAAAAATTCAAAATCGTTTATTTCATATTAGTATATAACTCGTTAAAATAAAGGAACAAAAAAATTCAAATATATATGAGCTGTATTTTATCAAAATAATATCCCGAAGCGGCCATCATTAACTCACATTTATTTGACTCTTTACTGCTATACATATATTTAATAAAATAAATAAAAAATGCGATTAGCTTTACCAAGTCATAACCTGATTACTCTTTTTTTCTACACTTCACTTTATTTTCTTGGGTGGGATTATAATCAAGAGCTTGATTTTGGTTTTCAACCCTAAAAACTCTAGTATTTTGAAAGAGTGAAGAGGACATTAAGAACTAAAAGAGCAAGTATGATGGTGGTATCTCTCTACCAGTCTTTGTCTCGAGGGTACTTTGGCAAGCAAAGAAAGAAAAACCAGGCCACTCTTCTAAACGCAGTAAACTTAATCTCCCTTCTTTTTCTTTGATGCAACTCCTTCGTTTTGGCTCTTTTGAAAAATCCTGCTCCATTCCCTTGCGTCTGTCACTTAAGCTTTAAGCCATGTTTACATCCCCAGAATTCCTAGTAAAAGCTTAGAATAAATCTCCAGCTTGTAATCGCGAACGGTCAATAGGATTTGCGATTGTGTTCTGTAACTTAAGATTCGAGTTCCGGAAAATCTTTGCTTAAAATAAGCAATGCAGGGGGTGAAGTTACTGTAGAAAACTCTTTTCGGGTCACACACTCTAGAGCTTACGAAATATTTTGAACTAAAGCCTTTATTTCTTTTGGAAGAAAAAAGAATACCATTTTTTTTTTCAAGACTCTCCAGATTTAATCTCAAGATTTTAGCAAACACATGAAATTTCAATTGCTTTCAATAATGTTTTATGAAAAAATAACGTCATTTGGTAGACTATCGTTCTATTAAAATTGCTGGGTAAATTAGATATACGTATAAAATATCTTATGCTTAAAATATTGACAATGTTAAAAAAAATTAAGATCAGAAAATATGATTAAAACCTAAAAACGAATGTTTTACAAATGATAAGCATAAGATCTTAAGTATGAAGATTATATCAAATCAATGCAGAAATTAGTGTTTGATTTCCATAAATGGTATGAAAATCTAATTTAATGGGAAAATGATTTGGCTGCGTGGCTTGCATTTAAGAGAAAAATGTACTTTGTCCTTTCAGTGTACGATATTGAAAAATAGTTCCATATTGGAGAGCGACAAATGTATTATGAAAAAAAAAATATTTTTGACAAGTCGTGCTTCACAATATTTGAAAAGGTATGAGTATTAAAATTACCCAAAGAACATTTTGACTGTTAATTTAGATTTCGAGCCTCCTTTTACGCACAACTAAAAAGGTTTAGAATGATGATTTTACACTGAAGTATAAACTAGAACAACACTCTGACAAAACGCAGTTGACAATACTTTTAATTATTATTGAAAATCTTAGAATGAATTTAATTTTTTAAGAGGATGAAATAATCATAGATGCTGCGATATTCAATTCTTTAGAAAAAAATTCACTGTTAATCAAATTAATAATTTGGTAAGCCTCCAAACTAAGTTTGTTATTTCTTAAGATTTCTTAGTTCAACTTCTCTATTAGTTCAATTTTGAGTTCCACATGGTGTCTGTACAGATTGCTGTAATAGAAAAAGCAAATGCCGAGAGCATTTCAAGTGTGGTTAATCAGATTTGTGTCGGATTAATATAGAATCCAAATAGTGTTCAATAGTTCGTGTATAGAAAGTGAGGTTGAGGGCATATCACCATTGTAACTATTACCCTTTTTTCCATTCCTTAAAATATTTTGGTTGTTCTATTTAATTGAAAATTATGAAAACAAAGTCTACTAGCTGTGATATAGGAAGTATGGGATTTATTCAGAAGAGCAAACTGAGTTTAACTATTACTCTCAGTGTCCTTGCAGAATCACTGCGAAATAAATGTATCTGAGTTCAACCCCAGCCCCTGTTGAACAACGAGGGAGGAATGTAACCTTTCAGATTTCTTATCAGGAGTTTCCTATGTCTTTTTTCTTGTGACAAGTGAGGGAAATGTCTTCCTTGAAGACAAAAAATACAGCGAATATTCAAATGCCTTGCAAAAACTCAGGACACTTTCTTCAGATTCAGGACACAGAGTTCTTATCTAACAAACCTCTCTGTATGTACACTATCATATAATAACCAAAAAACCGTTCTCAGAAATGGCGATAATGTTATAAAAGTATGTATTTAACAATTGTTTTTTTTGAAAAATGAAGTAAGAAATATTTTGAGATAAGGTTATGTCTTTACTAGATTTCCTTTATTTACTATATATACCTTTTCAAAGGGTTGTTTTTAAATTAACATTAATCTCGTGTATAATTACTACTTTTCTCCTTTTGGAGATGGTTAATTACTCGATTCCAATGACATTTATAAAAATGTCTTATTGACATTTGCAGAAAATAATTAATTTTGTAGTAACTGAATTTGTATCATTGTCTTTTAAATTTATATATAATTGTCTTCCTCACTGTCAAAGTTTAAAATTTAGAGATATTCTTACTTTTAAACGTTGACGATAAGAGAGAGGAAAATAAAGCGAGTTGAGTGGTTTCTTTATTTTTAATTTAAATTAATTAAAAATTAAAAAAAATCACTAGTAAACATTGAAATATACTGCCTTTTATACAAGTATTTTTTTTGTGAATGACAGTTATAAGAGAAGTAATTAAAGTTATGCCATCTTAAAGTATATATGTTAAAGATACTTCTTTTTGGGGTAACTTAAAATGTAAACAAATTTTGTTAACTAAATTCTTCTAAAAAAGAACTAGAAAATTGTAAGAAAAGGGAAAAATATAGGATATTTAACATGTGTGCTTTTCCACGAGTAAAGCTCAACTATTCAACATAACATCTATGATAAAGTGGAACAAATACAATTCTATTAGTCCTCGAATGTGTCTTTGCTGAGGCAATCGATTACTCCTGATGTTATTTCAATAGATTTTGGATTTGATACTCAGTTCCTGTTGTGTGATTAGAATTCTATTTTAAACTACAGAATCGAACTCAATGTCAAACTGATTGAGATATTCTGTTATTTAATAGAATTTTGAAAAATTTAATTTAATTGTATTCAGCGCACGTAATATATTCGATTTGCAAAGCACACATTAAATTGCATATTTAATTCATATTTTTGAAATAGAAAAATTAGATCCACTAGCTTTATAGAGAACAAATGAAATATCAGCAGAAACCGCATTTAAATTGGTTTTTACTTCTAATTTTGTTCTAATTATTATCCTTTCTATTTTTACTTTAATTCTATTACATAAATTATCCGACTGGGTAAAACTCGTATTTATCTGAAGGATTTTTAAATATTTATATACTAAAACTACACTTCTTAAAAAGAAAATTTAACGTGTTTAGATACTAAATGAAAATATTTTGGCAAAATGTTCGAACTTAAAGATTTGTATTTTAGCTGCAAAATTTTCATTTGTTACTCTTTTTAATCAAGCATAGAAACGCTTAATTTTTTCTGCATCAATTTAAACCTCGTTAAGTGCGTAAGAAATCAATGAAACAAAAAAATATTTTCTTTAAAAAAACAAAAGAAGCTAGAAATTTTTTTTAGAAAATCTTACATAAGTAGAATTTATTTCCTTGATTTACATTCAAGCTTTTATCAGAAACATAATGAAGTAAAATAAGCGTTAAATATTTATTAAGACATTATTTAAATATTTTATTATGAAACATTGGATTTTTGTTCTCATAATACAATTTTCTACTAATAAAAGTATTTTGTCGAGGTTATGAGTAATATATAATTTTTTAAAATTTTAAGAATCTCACGCACATTTATATACATAAATTAAAACTTTGAAAATTAATTTTACAAGTTTAAATACACTGATTAGAAAAAATATTGCAAGTAAATAATATGCGTATAAATCTAATAGATGGCGACACTGAAAAAAATCAGTTGTAATGATCTAATGTTACACAGTAAAGCAATTATTTACTTCATGCAGAGAGAAGGGAGAGTGAACTAAATAAATATATTTATTGAACTATGAAACGCCATTTCAAAATAGAGAAAGTTGCTTTTGATTTGACATTTTACAAAAGCGGCACCTGGTGGATTGAAGCAATACGAATTTTTAATTTTTCGGCACTCAGTTGAAATTGCATATTAGAAAATATCGTAAAGAGATATTTATTTAAGCAAGTTTGAAAGTGAGATTGTTATCAAGATACATTTTCCTGCGAAATAAATTTATATGTTTGAGAAAATAAATCACTAAACTTCATTAATAGTTTACAGGTTAAAATTGAATGAAAAAAAATTTAACGCAAAAATTGAATTAGAATATATAATAATAAGAAATAATGAAGTCAATAATTATGATAATAAAATTCATATATTTTCACAAATACAAAAATAATGCATTTAGGAAAATTTTTTAAAGAAACGAGAAAAAGTTATTAAATATAATTTGGAAAAATATTCTAAACTTAACGACATTTTCAAAGAATAAATATCCAAGAACTCATTACAGCTTATTGAATTATATACACACAGTTAAAAAGTCGTTTCTAAGTTCTGAATATAAAATTTAAAAAATACTGAAGTAAATTTTTTTTATAAATAAAACTAATTTCTGAGTTCAAGCTTTTGTGAAAACAAAAGGTTGAACAAGACTTCTTGAGTTTACGTTTACAATTGAATTTGTCATATGGGAGAATTTAACGAATTTATGCTACTAATGCTGAACCAATCGACGGACGTGAATAAATGCGTGTGACAAATGAAACTATCAATGTTTTATTAACATCGATATAAAATGTGAATTAAAATTTTAATTCTGCGTACAAATAGTATAATATTTATATATTTTTATAGATACAAGGCTTCAATCAAAATATATGAATACTACACATTAAGTGATAAAACAGAATTTGAGTAAACTTATATGTAATAATTTTTTTTTTTCATTTCATTTTCGTAAGTACCTCAATCAAAAATGTTTTTTTATTTAATTTCTAAACTCTTTTATCGCTGGAAAAATTTAACAAAATAAAGCGTAAATTTTTTTTTTCAGTTTTATTAGTAAACAATTTTATAGTGTCGACAGAATTATTTATAATTCTATTAATCTTATTTAAGTTTTATAAAACTATTGACTGTTTTATGTATTTCTTTTCATAACTATTCCATCCTCAAAAAATTATTCAACACAATTGAAGTTACGCTATAGAAATATAAACGAGGGAAAACTGATAATTATTTAGCTATGACTGAGCAAAGGTTTGTTTTGTCATTTCATAAATGTTATCCACATAGTTATTAACGTTTATATAACTCTAATAACAATAGAGTAAGACTGAAGTGAGTTCGTAAAGCAGAAACGCAATATCTCTTTGTTTAACAACAGCTGGATTTGAAGCTGAGTATTGCAATAAGAGCGGTCCTACTATCATGCCTTACACAACGGCGATTCTTTTGTGCTTTATGTCAAGCTAAAGTATTATTTCGATCATTTCGATCGGAAAAAAGAAATTCTATAGATATCAGAAATTAAACGAATCACTGAATATCTATTATGCTAATATCTATTATGCTGTTTTAATAACAATGGTTAAATTTGGAAAAATGAACACAAATTTAAGTTCAGATGTTTTAGATGCAGCTGTTGAACAATAAGAGATAAATGTTGGGCTTTTGCTTTCTACATGGACGTCTGTCATTGTGAACATTTGCGAGGTTCCCGAGTTTCCGATCTTGCGACATCAGAACATGACCTACTATCTTTGAAAGTCTTTCTGGAAGACAGCCATGAGTAGATCCGCAACAGCTCCCATCTATTATGCTGTCCACGATGTCAAAGAACAGATGTCTTGCGTTGAGTTGTTTCATTTGTGAGGGGGAGGCCTGACAATAATGCTCTCTTTTGACAGAATTATTAGATATGACTTTGATTATTAAAACTTGTTCTTCAAATATAATTAAATTGTAAATAATAAATGAAACTTTAGGAGAAAGTTCTGTACTAAAAACTAATTGAGAAGACTATTTTTATAACTTTAACAAACTTAAGTCTCCCAAACATTACGAATGTTTCTTATTGTCCAAATTTATAATCCCTTTAATAAGCCATTGTATTAGAAATTAAGATGAATATTTTGTAGAATATTTAAAATCTAACAGAAATCTTTTGATGTATATATTCACAAATTTTAAAAGATGCAGAGGGAAACAAAGTAAGAACTGCATAAACAATTTTCTAAAGTTTGATCAGCTCAAACTTCAACGAATATATATTGCAAATACAACATCAATTAAACTAACTCTTCAAGAGATTTTATAGTTTCAAATATTTTATTTGCACTAGTCAGTATAGATTAATGAAATTATCGAGATGAATTTATCCAATCGAATTTCGAATGCATGGAGAACAGCCAAAATAAATTGATGTCGAAGATCCAGAAATGTTAGAAATTCTACTGTGTTATTGCTTAAAACTCTCTCTTCAATGTATATTTACATTTCCTGAAGTTAATTTCATCTAGGAAACTACCGGAAAGATACAATCAAACGTTAAGTTCTTAATTTCTCCAATTCACATCGCAATCGGTTGAATTCCTTTAATCAATAATTAAATCACTTATTACTTATAGATCAAAGAAAGTGGCCGGAGTTGTATTTCCCATGGTATTAAAAAGTATGCTGATTAGATATAGAGTATAGTAAAAGAACAAATATTTGGTATGCCTCACATCAAAGGTTGCTTTTGAGGAATAAAGTGGCGATTCGTAAGGATAAAGTATTTGCGAATTTTCCGAATTCACATCCCAATTTCCTTTCTACAGTATATAAATATTGATTATTTGTCTGTTAGTCTATACTATAGTGAAGAATTTCCTGAGTTTAACGTCTCTCAATCGTAATTAAATTACATTATATGCGATAGATTCACCGCAACCCAGAGATAAGAATAGGCTCCTAAAAATAGAATGATCTAGAAATAGGCTATTAAAAATAGAAAAAATAGAATCATCTCAAAATGTCCATTGGTACTTGAGAATATTCCAATTGTTCTGACTGCGACTAAGATGACAGTTCTCTATATATGGAAAGTCTATATGCGACATATTGAAAGGTTTTGCAACAGCATTCTGCATTTAGACTTATTAAATAAATTATATCTAAATAAGATAATATAGAATTATTGTGTTGATTTTTTTAAAAATAAGATAATATAGATCAGTCTTATTTTCACTGAAATAAATGTTTCTATCATGGGGTATACTCAATTGAGCTGAACTTATTCTGGTTATCAGGAGACTGATTCTTAATTTCCATTATTTGAAATTCTTAAGAAATTTTTTATTTCTTAAGCATTATCTTTTTTTTTTTTTTAAATATGTGTACAAAATAAGCAATATTTGTTTTAAAAATTGAAACACTAAAATTATCAAAAGTACCAGTGCTATTCATTTTTTTATATGATATGATTTAGAACTTATTAATCATTCCATTTTTTATAGTAAAAAATTGCAAGTAAATATCAAATATTTAAAATTCAAAAATTAAAATTATCTGATTGTAACTTTTTAAAATTTAATGTTTTTAATTTAAAATATTAGCATTTTTCTTTGTTAGAATTTAAATTATATCAATTAAAATTTACGAAAATTAAAAAGAGTCATCTCAATAGACAGAGGAAACTAACTCTTCTCAAAAGGAATCTCTCCTTGGTGATCATAAAATATTTAATTTCATTTATTTTAAATTTTACCTGATAAACAATTAGCTATTGTTGAAATACATGAAGAAATTTAGCATCAGCGTTTCTTAATGTATTTATTCTTTTACCATAAATACTATTTCCTTTTATCACATTCTATTTTTTTTTTATTTGAGAAAACAAAATTATCTCCCTGTGCACCAAGGAATATCACACAGGGCCCGAAGGTACAACTAATGCACAACATATTATCTTAAAGACAAATCATGAGATGAAAATAAATATATAAATATATACAAGAGGGGAAAAAAAAAAGAAGTTAAATTACACAATGGATAAATTTTTTAAAAAGTACAAAAGTCTCTTTCTTCACAAGGTCCGACAAAATTGGAGGCCATCTATTATTCAAGTATTTGCGAAGCTCGTTCCTTTCTTGTGAGACCAATGGGCATTCAAGAAGAATGTGAGAAGGATTGTCAATCCCAGAGTTGCAGCTGCATACGTCACTGTTTTTGATATGAAAACGATGAAGGTAGCTATTGAACTTCCCATGTCCAGTGAAGAAAATCACATTCTATTAACGTGTGATTTTTAAAATGATTTTGTTACTATGTAATTGTATTATGCTGCATTAATGTTAAACCAAAAATAATTTTTTTTTAATGTATAAAAGAATTAGAAAACAGTTATCATATATTTCAGTTTTTATTACTACCTATTAGCTTTGGCATAAGAATTAGTTTATAGCTACGCTCTTGTATTTATTACTCCAATTAAGGTAACTAATTATAAAATTTCTCCCGAGGAAATATTTCTTTATGAATTGTCTTCCCTAATTGAGAAGCAACATTATCAAAATTTAGTAACCAATCAGAGAAAAATATAAGTTTTTCTAAAAACAATAAATTTCCTTTTTATAATTGCTGTATAAAAGTATTTCATACAGCAATTGTGTATCTTAACGATGAATTTTTAGTGGAAAGACTTTGTGTGTGTGTGTGTGTGTATGCACAAGAAAATTTGAATCAATTAGAATAGAATTATTTGTAATATTATTCTAACTATAAAACTGTAAATTTACCGATTGTATTTAAGTCATTTCAGCAAACTGAAATAAAGAGCTAAAAGCTTGCCTTCTAAAAAAGATTTTCAAAAAGGAAGAATTTGTACCTCTTTCACAGTCATGTACTTCACAGTTTATGTCCTGACAACTAAAATAGTGAGCCTAATAAGCAATTTACTTTGGGAGTAAAATAAGGATAACTCAAATGTATCGAAAGACTGATGTAGGAAAAGAAAAAGAAAGAATCATAATGAGAAACAAAATAAGAAATGTCGAAATAAAGAAAGTTAGACATTAAAAGAATAGAACAGGATATTTTTATTTATTACTTACATGAAACGTAATCCATTGCAATCAAGTTAAAAAAAAAGGCATCAGCCAACGTTGAAGATTTTATAGTGCAAGGGAAATTTTTAAAAGTGCACCCGAAAATCTGTGAAGGAA
>JAPDSC010051533.1:597147-607484 GCA_026290005.1 Latrodectus geometricus | reverse complement strand
AGTGCAAGGGAAATTTTTAAAAGTGCACCCGAAAATCTGTGAAGGAACTGAAAAGTACATATTGTTCCTGAATGTAGTTTTTCTATTGCAGATTCTTCGTACACTGTGAGAAAAAATTGTGAATCTAGTCAATCAGCTGAGTTTGGACATTAATAATTATATTTAAAGTGTGTTTTATATGACTGGTGAAGAAAATGCACAAGAAAAAGAGTTGAGATAAGAAACAATGAAAAACTGCCTAAATAATAAATTTTGAAATATAAAGTTTATTGGGAATAATTTGATTCAATATTAAATTATGGTATGTGAGGTGCAAAAATTGCGCTAAATACATCTACTTTTATAGATGCATCATAATATTGGTAATAAAGCAATATTTAGAAAATATTATAAATATCTTTTATATTGCATAATCTATACAAAAATAAGTATGTTATAAAAAGAGTGCTTCTTTTTTTCAGTGTGTGCTTATCCTCCATCATAGCTTATTTGCTCCATTCTAATAATGACTTGAATAATAACATTAAGTTTCGCATTAAATAAAAGTAAAAATTATAATATTTGCAATTTTTATATTACATTTCTTTCAAGGCTTGAACTTTTTCATTAGTATCAAAAATGTAAAATATTATTTTTGATTAAATGCAATATTAATTTTTAAATTTTATGCAACTTTAATTTTTAAAGTACTATTTTATTTCACCTTAAATTCTTTTATAAAGTTTCCTTCTGAATTTTATCGTACACTTGAATTTGTTTTCTAAGAAAATATAAATGATTAAGAAAACACAAATGCTAAGGACAAGAGTCGAGACCTGAAATGGTGTTCAGTATAGCCATTACGCGCTAAGAGATTTTACCGAAATTATCTCCAATAGAAAAGTAAATATTCAGAACTCAAAGGAAAGCATTTGAGGAAAATTAATTATTATTATTAATTTTTTTTTGAGTCTACAAAAAAGGAATTTGTTTTTCTTTTTTATTGAATGAATTATAAATTGCTTACTCTCTTCTAATTTCTGGTTAACCAATTTATGATTGTAATAGAATTCGAATTAGTTTAAATTTTAAATGAAACTGATATTGAAATAGAATTTGTCTTTGTTTTGCTTTTTTGGATATTTATATGAACAATTCCTTAAAATTTTATTGGGTATAATGTTTTGAAATCTAGACTTGTTTTTAAGAACTAGAGTTAATTCACAGTACACAACTAACTAGCATAAGCATTTTACATGATGTCTCTTCAAAATTGTGTAAAAAAGAGAATTTAATATTTGAAAAGTTACAGTATATCAATATTATATAAGCAGATCACTAATGATCATTATGAAAACAGTAAAAGAAAATAAATTCGTTGCTATCTTTAAAAACTCTTTAACGGAAAAATAATTATATTATTCCATAAAAGCTTTTTCTTCATAGCAGAAGCATTATCTCATAATATGCAAGACGCGGAACATTTATTTATAATCTATTCCCAAACTTTCTTTCAGGAAGCGTATGATTAAGCGAAGAATTCTAATATTGAAAGTAGCTTAAATTTAATGGAACATTCAAACTTTCACCAAATAACATTTACTAATGGGTTAGATTTGTATAATCAATGAAATGGCAAGATTTTTAAAATTCCTTCTACTTTAATCTGGCCAGAAAGCATTTAGGCACGAAACGAAATGCAAGATGTGTACAAATGATGATATGTGCTACTTTCCGTTTTAAATGGTTAACGCAGAAATAATACGCTTTCCGAAGAATAGTTTTTTTCCTAAAAACAAGAAAATATAATAACCTTTTACATTTTCAGAATGATTTTATAGTGTGATTAGGAATACTAGGAAAATTTACTGGGCATATAATAATATTTATATAAATTTTTACTAAATTTTGAATTTTATGTAAAAAAATCAGACATCTTGGATTTTTTTGCATTTATGAAAAATTATCCTTGAAAAAAAAAGGCGCAGCTTGTCCCTTTTTGGTTCTTGCGCCATAAAAACCAACCAACCAACCTTGAAAAAAAAGTAATAGAATAAAAAATTGATTATTTGCTGACATAAAATTTTGATTTATTGACGATCTTATAGTCAATATTTGATACAGATTTAAATTTCATATAACAGATATCGTTGAAAAAAATCCTGCATTCTTTCTCTATCTCGAGTTGAAATCGAATTTATGATGAAACTGGATTCCAGAAAGTTTTTGTCTATGCAAGGAAGAAATGTACAGTAATGTGGTAAGAGTTTTTTTTAGCTTTATGCTTATGAATTAACTTTAGAGTTCTTTAGCAATTTGAAAATTCAGTCGTCCACTTTAAGAAGCAACTATTCAGGACATAAAATGAATTGGGTCTCCTTATTTTGGCTATAAATAATCAAATTATTATTATTTGATTATTTATGAATAATAATATCTATTATTTATGTTATAGATTATTATCATAATATTTATTATTTATTTTAAATGAAAATTATTTATATTTAAAATTGTAGATAAAATCTTTGTTGATATTAAACTCAATTATCATTGAATTAGTTAACAGACAGGAAATTTTTTCAGTAAAGAATAAAACTCATCTTATAAATTTAATTCTTAGATTATTTTAATGAGTTAATTAAAGAATATTGACGCAAGAATTTATTAAATTTATTTCAAACACATTTAAAAAACTTGGTATTAAATTGAAAGGAGCCGAATATTTTTCTTCATTATTATTCCTTTTAAGTTAAAAGTTTATTTAATTTTGATGGAATTTCTCTATCGTTTTGCAAAACTCATACTTTTGAATTTGTTTACTGTTCTAAATCTCTTTAAGATAATTTTCAAATAGTGACTGTTTGAGTGATTTTTGGGAGTAAAAAATAGACTCATAAAGTAGTACCTCTTATAAACTGATGGATGAAAATGATGAAGTATACTAATAGTTTAATTCCTGTGAGTTGGCTAGATAAAGTATAATCCTTAACAGGATGATAGATTGTGAAATCAATACTTTGGAAAAGTAAATTCAAGTACCATCATAGCCAGTTAAAATTGGAATCAAAATTTCATAATTTAATACAACTAAAATAGACCTAAATTTGATAAATGCATTATCCACCGAATATTCAGACGATATTAAAAAACCATTACAATTTGCCAAAAACATAAATCATATTACGGTTATAATCATACTATTTCAGTAAATATAATAATGCCATATTGTTCTTTATTGAAGTTAGGGAAAAATATATTTTAAAAGTATTCTGCGATAATTTTAGTTCGAAGAATTAACGTAATTATAGTTTAATCAAAATGGCGATTTTAATTTGAAGCATTCTTAAGCAGACATAGAAAGATTCAGGAATTTTATTTAGAGTTTAATAACAAACTATTTATATTTCTATCAATTTTATTAAAAAATGTATTTTAGTAAAATTGCGTGGCTAAAAAAGGAAAGTATCATTATTTCAAGTGATTAAAATAATTTTGAGATTTTGCCAAATAATTAAGTAGAAAAACATTCCAAAGACGGAGAGAAAAGAAAAGATTTTTAAATTAAAGAATAATTAATCAAATTCTCGTTGGATTGTGGAAAGCTCAGCTGACGACAATAAAAGAAACAAAACATTACATCATTAATTAAATAATATGAGTTTTTTAGAAGTTTATGGCAACAATTTTTTAAATTGGGGCAATGAACTAATAATGATAGTTGTTTTCCTCACTTATACATTGGCAGAATGATGTTGCAGCTAAGAAATTAAATGCTTGTTCTTTGAATAGGTTTAAATCTTGGAGATTTAAATTTTATTAAGGAAAAAAAAATTCAAAGCAGACAACAAAAAATCATAAAATAACTAAACTAAACTAAACTGAGCTATCTAAAAGAAACTAAAAATCATTGTTACCTTGTGTGAGAAAAATTTCTTCGCTACAACTTTGTGGTCACTTCGTATCTGTGGAAAAAATAAATTAAAAAGATCATAATAAGAATAAATGTTTTTTTTTCAGCGAAGGATAGTTTTGAAAATGATGTTTTATTGTTCAGGAATACATTGGATTACTACTCTATTGTTGGCTGCGATTTAATAAAAAGCTATTAAGCATACTTTACGTAAGAAAAGTATTCTGGACAGCAATGATTTAGGAGCAATAGGATTTTTACATGAAAGGCGTTATTCTAAAAAAAAAATTAGTTCACTATACAAAATATTTAGGAAGATATATCCAATTTTATTTAAAATTCTAACAGGAGGATGGTTAACAATCATCAGTTGAATGTACATTCATCAACGAGTCCTGGGTTTTTCAGAGTTTTCTCCTTTGTAATTCGTACATGCATCACATCCATAAAATTCTTCCTCACAGTAAAACGCATCAAAGAGGGGTTCAAGCACATTACAACCGTTTTTGAGTATTTGGGTGTACCCTATGAGTATAACATGTTATTGATACGCATAGGGTACACCCATACAAATTATCATTAAAGATTATCAAAAACCTGAGAGTTTTTGTTATTTTTTATGATAATTACACATTTAATCTTTTAGCGTTCAATATTTTTGTGATTTAAATTTGTGTTATATTTCCAAGATAAGTTATCTGCTTAATAATCCTTATAGTAAATATAAATATTACAAAAGTAAATCAGAAAAACCCATGTATTGTCACTCTTATTAAAAATCAATTATTTAGTTTATACCCTTATTTAACTATCAGTCGATATATATATTTGAGCAAATTTAAGAAATATAGCTCATTTTTATTAGATATGTGATGGATAAGTTTTCGGTAATGGGGACCAAAAGGATTTCTGTAAAAATTCAATGATATTCAGTCTTTGCTTAAGAAATCCTACTGCTCCACATACTTCGGTTATTCCCTAAGGTTCTACTGTGTTTGGAATAAGCTTTTAGTGAAGTCCTTAATGACCACTAAATTTAATTATACTTCATTAAGAAAAATATGTTTTATTAAGAAAACTTTAAAAGCACAAGCTTTGTATAAATTACTTTTTTTTATTTCAGAAAGCGCGCCGCCCAACCTGTTTAGTGTTTAGAGTAACTGACCACGGATGGGGAGGACCTGGGTTCGAATCCCGGCTCGGGCATAGATATACTTTCTCTTCTTATGTGTTTTTTGTCTTTTCCTTTCCTCTGATGATGGATGGATGAATGTGGCCCGCCCTATAAATGGGTTTGTGATGGGGTTGACATGGGTAGTGCTACTCGCCTTCGTGACTTGGTTCACAGGTTGCCATCGGGCAACGATAAATGAGTAGCAGTTTCTGGCCTTGTTGTGGCTAAGAAAAGGGTTAATCACCCAAGTACCCGCCATTGCAAAAAAAAAAAAAAAAAAAAAAAAATCAGAAGGCGCTAGCTTTTCTGAAATGCTCCAAATATATTCGTATTCTATTTATGTATATATAGGTAACCTGAAAATATCTTTTTGAAAATATAAATTTTTTTAACAGCCATTTTATGTTTTCAGGCTGTTGTAATAAGGACTGAAATAATTTATTCTTTCATTTAAAATGTTTTGACATTAGAAATCAAAGAAATGTGTTATAAAAATTGAAACAAAAAAGAAAATTATAAGTGATAAATATAAAAAAAAATCACCTCCACGACGATATAAATATCAAGCGGACTTTATGGAAAATAAATAGATAAAATTTCAATATATACCAAGTAAAAAATTCTTTTATCGTTTTTTAATAAAATAAAAATGAATTTAGTCTCAATTCTTCGTAATGCGTATCAATAGTAAATATATCCAGCTTGTTCATTAATTTCATGGAGTAAATTCTTTAACGATACACTTAAATGGAATAAGTCTGCTTAAAACTCTACAGATATATTCCATTAAGTTTTTCAAAATATTTGGCTACGAGTGTTTTTCCGATCTCAAACTAATCAACTTCTTAGTCAGGATTTACCTCCATATCCTGCATGAGTCTGTTCAGAGTGGATTCAGCCAGACCTTCGTTCTCAAAAGACCTTGCCAAAGCATCAATCTCATTTTCTCTGGTGGCGCCAGGGCAATCAAACATGTGTTCAGAATCGCAGATGCAGTCTTGGGACGCTTGATATTCTCTACTGAAGGCAGCTGTGTTTTCGAATTCTTCAAGACAGCCATCCTCAGCTACAAAAAATGATAATTAAAGAAACTTCAGTCGATGTCTGCCACTTGTCTCATTAACATAGAAAATATAAACAGAAATAGAATGTTATTAAAGGTTTCGGGATAAAAATTTATTTTCTTTTTGAAAATGGTTGATATATTCTTGAAAATAACTTTAATATTATACTTAAAATTGTTGTAATTTCATTTTCTGTCAAAAAGACAATTCAATTGGAGAAACAAATGCTATATCATCCACTTAAATTTTTTTTAAGGAAAATTTTTTGTAGAATTAGCGTTCATCTAAATAAAGGATACGAGAAAAAAAATCTTTTGAGAGTAAGTTAGGTGCTTAACGCAAGTATCGAATAAAATTACCAAGACATTATAAATATTTTTTGATTATAGTTTTTTTAAGTTAAGAGGTTTTTTTCAGGCTTTTATATATTATTGGCCTTCTTGAAATTAACTTTTGTTATTTTCATTTTCTTTTATAAGGTAACACTAATAAAAATTATCCCAGTGGCATAGTGGTAGAGTCACGCTCCCAATACACACGTCCAATCCACTAGCTAGGCAAAGTCGACCCAGCCTTTTAAACCTTCAATAGGTCGAAATAAAATCAAGCATGCTTGAGAACTAAACATTGGGGGTTTCGCATTATATTGACTACCTAACCGGGACTGGGGATTCTAATTCGCCAGAACCCCCAGTCAAGAAAACAAATATGGACACTGTAGGCCTTGGACCCTCTATGGGCTGTCATGCCACAGAATTTAGTTTAGATTACGTATAAGAAGTAAAGCAAATTTTGTATCAAAATAAGTAGAGAAACTAATTAAGGAGAATTTATTTACTGTTTATTAGAGTAAGTAGTGTTTGAGAAAAAGACAATTTTACCTCTTTTTTAATAGTTTCATATTTTTCTCATTATAAATTACCTTTAAATTAGTCTTTTAATTATTTATATAAAAGTATTTCACGCTTAATTTTCTTTCACCATAATTTTACAACACTAATGTCAAAAACATTCAAACCAATGCGATAGGATTTTAACTATGACAATGACAAAAGTGTACAGAAAGACCTGCACATAACTGGGAATAAAATTGATTTTAGCTTTTATTTATGATAGACAGCTTTTTTTGTGAATAAAAAATTTGAAAATTCACTCTATTTCAAAATTTTAAGAGAAACTAAATGTTGGGGAGGTAAATTGGCAAATAAAATTTAAGATACTTGTAATTGATAAACATTTTTAATTACTTTAATTAAACAATTGATTCTTTTTATAATCACTTATATGGAAATGGCTCAGAGCAATACTTTTTTTTTATCCGTATTTCTCAAGAGGTTTTCATGTTTCATGCAATTAAATAATTTATGTTTCAGAACAAAGTACAAAGGAAACAATTTCAATTTGATCTTTAATCAAGAAAGGTTAAATGGTCCTTTTGAACATTTAATCAAATATCTATAGCTCATATTTGGTTACATGGAGAGTGAACTAATAAACGGTTTTGGGTAAAAATATTTTATCATGTTTCTTAGAAGATATGAAATCGATCAGTCTTTCTTTATATAGCATTAGATTTTGCCCAAATAATTCTGATTATAATTCATAGCTTGTGTTTAGAAAGCAAATTTTTGTATCCAGACATAACAAAAATTTATTAAGATTCATAGTTTACTTATTTTTCATAAGGAAACATTATTGACCATCTATATTATCAACTTTGGTATATCGAGATAAAATCCATCACTCAGAATAGCTATGAGTTATCATGTTTTTAAGAACCATCAACTTTAATGATCTTTCTATGGATGGATTTATATTTTACCATTACCACAGAATTATCTGTAAATTATATCTGATTTTATCGAAACAAATTAATATATCATTTATATTCTTTTAATAGAATTTTAGCAAAGTGAATATTTTTTGTGATTTAATGATAGACTTTCATAAAAAAACAATTTTTCTTTTAGGGAGATCATGAATAGCCCAATTATTCAATTGAAATATATAGCTTGATTCCTCGAAAAAAGGTAAGTTAAGCTAACAAAGATTTATTGTGCTTCATATGAACTATTACTTGCTATAAGATAATAATTTAAAGAACTACTGTTGCAACAAACACGTTCTCATAATAATAAAAACTTCACTGTGTAGCACAATTTAAAACAAATTATAAGGAAAAGATTAAGGGGTACAACATAAAGCTATTTAAACTTGAATTAATAACATGTACATAAAAACCATATATCTATCCTCATTACACAAATCGAAACATGAATGAAAGGATCAAAAAATTCTTTTTGGATTTGTCCAAAAGGATTTTTTTTCCATTTGAAAGTGGAATTGATTCAGAATGTCCATTTTTAGAACAATTTTGCTTTGAATGGCAACATTATCTAAAATCTGTAAAAAAGTACATGTAGTTTCTATCACACAATAATATTTAAAATACCAAAAAGCAAAAGAAAATAATATTTTAAAATAATTGGAACATTTTTTAAAATAATTTTGGGAAAATGTTTTTTGCTTATAAAATTCAAGAAATCTTAAATTTACTTTAGATTTCATTTCAACATTGTTTTTCTTTGGCACGGTTATGTCATATGTATACTGAGAAAATAACTCCAACTGAAATAAAAAAAATATCAACTAAGACAAGCGATACCATGAAATTTTAGTGGAAGTTTTAAGATATTGTCACCCAGAAGATTTTAAAATACTTTAAAGAATTTGAATACTACCCCATGAAATTTCACATTACGATGGATATTCAAGAAAATTGTAACCGTAATTCTAAAATATACTTTATAAATCATATAAGCTGTAAATATAAATATTTAGATTTATTAATATACTTAACCTAAACTCCTCTAATATTTGGTTTTATCATTTTAAATCATTCGGTCACTGATGAAATGAGACAACAATTCATTTTGAAGAATTAGTATCCTTTTCTGAATTCAACTTGATATGTTTAAAAATCTGGGTAAATGATAAAATATCTAAAAAGTATCCGGGCATCCAAAGTGTCAAAAGTATCTAGACACCTTATGTGTGTTCATCTAAGGGTGTGGGGCTGTTTTTCGTGGTTCGGCCTGCTTTATTTAGTTCCTGTGCTCTGAAACAGATAATCTGAGATGTAATTAGATATTCTGGACAATGTTCTGTATTCCCAACTCTATGGCAACACTTCAGGAAAGGTCCATTTCTCTTCCAGCAGGATAATTGCTCAATTCACACATTAAGTCTTGCACTAATGTAGTTTGATAAAATGGGTGTTCAAAAACTGGACTGGCTTTCTTGGAGTTTCGGATCTAAATCCCACAGAACACCTTCGAAACGAATTAGAGTATTGGTTACATAGCCAGGCAAATCGACCATCCTCCTTGCAAACGCTCACTTCAGCTGTGGATGGACGTTAGAAGTCAATTCCTATGGCTACCTATCAAAAATTGGTGGAAAATTTTGCCAGAAGAGTCAGGTTGTCATCGATGCAAAAGGAGGACCAACATATAAATATGATGTTTTTCCCCCTTTGCATCGATGTTGGTGAATCATGGTGATGCATCAATGATGGTGATTATATTGATGATAATAGATTCAGTGGTATAGACGCTCTAAGTCCATACCACTGGGTGTCTAGTTATTTTTGGCCAGATAGTGTATATTAGCTTATTATGTGAAGTTATGCCAGTAAAACTTTAGAACACATTCTTATACAATCGATTTGAAGAATTCTAATTTTGATTGGTATTTAGAATATAATAAAAATTTAATGGAATCCTTCATTGAATAGTTTGAATTTGTAACTTGATTTGTGATTCCACTCAACAGTCACTTTTTTCTCAGAAAAACTGATACAACTGGGACTTACAGTTTAATGTTAATAATTTACAGCTACACTCTGAATCATTGAATGTATCAATACCCAAGATGTTTATCGAACCCAAGACTTTTTGATCTGAAGGCCAATGAGCTAAAAATTTAGCAGCTTATTTGATTGAATAAATTGTTAAATGACATGAATAAGATTTAAAGAATTAACTTGTTAATGATGTAGTTCTAAATAATATCTATTAAATACTCCCTACATTTCTCTTTTTAAGGTGACTAAGTAATGAAATAAAAATTCATTACTTAGTCACCTTAAAAACCACAGTTATTGAATGCAATATTTGAACAAGGCAGAGGTAACCATTTATATATATAT
>JAPDSC010051533.1:573567-589099 GCA_026290005.1 Latrodectus geometricus | reverse complement strand
ATATATATATATATATATATATATATATATATATATATATATATACTATTCATACTAGAAGTAGCTTTTAAGTTTTCTTAAAAAGTAGCAAAAAATAATTTACGACAAAAATTTGTTTTATTGCTTTTTAAATTCTAAGTATTGATACATTTTTCTTCTTAAATAAACCAATAATTAAAACAGTTATGCCACTCTGAAAGTGATGAAAATTATTAGGTGCTTAGTCTGGTGAATATGGGAAATGAAGCATAAATTAGAATATTTTAAGCTTCAAATAATCAGTTTTTAATTAATCAATATCGAAACCGAAGTCCACACCTCAAATTGGTTCGAAAATTCCAATATTATGCAACTTTTTCCAGCTAGCAAATTGTAGTAGACAAAAGCATTTACTTTCGTTTTGTATACCATTAACATATCTAAGGAAATGGTAGTGGTATTGTCGAGCTTATTTATACCAAGGAAAGCAGTCATTACTTTCTTTGGAAGCACTCTTTGCAAGTGCAAGTCTGTCTAGGCTCACCTGGAAACACCCACACAGTTAACTGATGACTTATTTCTTGATCATAGAAATTAATCTAGTTTTTATTACACGCTATCTTAGACATATTTTATGGCATCGGAGTTGAATATGTTTAAATTTTCTTACCCCCATTTCACACAAGCGTCCTTTTCTGTTAGAGATAAATTGTGGGTTCTCCAAAAGAGAACACATTTTTTTCACTTTTAAATGAAAATATCTTAAATTTATATGCGTTGAGTACATTTTAGTATTAGACATTAAATTATAATACATCTCTCTAATATGCATACAAGATATATGTCTACATATATACACTCACACAGGTTGTTGGCAAAGTTATAAAAACACTTAAGATTCTTAGAAGGATTCCTTTACTGAAATGATACTTCTATTCCATTTTATAACACATGATAACCACATATGCGATTAGTTTTTTGAGTAGCCCCCTTCTTTTGCGACAAAAAAGGTTTTGGTCAAGTCTCCTTTATAGACATTCAGATTCTTACAATAGTTGGAGAAAATCAGTGATAAACCGCCTTAGATCATTGGGGGAAAATCTATTAAACGGTGGTCAGAAACTGTTTTTAAAATGACTTACACGTCGCTTTCTATATATTTTATCACATAAATGTGAAAATACAATTAAAAATATTTAAAAATTGAAGTATAAATATTCGGAGTCAAATTTTTAACAAAACAAAATTCGAATTTCACTTCCACCAACTGATTTTGGTCATATATCACTTAATATTTTGTATTGCTTAGCAGACTTTAAGTAGAACTCACGATTAATTTTTATAAATCTCATTGTTAATGTCAGTAATTTAAACAATATTTATGAAATCAAAATTTTACTACCACAAAAAGAATGTATATAATTTTAGTTATTTTATTTGTAACTCTAAAATCTGATGTCATTATGATAAATATAGACACTGCTTAAATCCTAGGAGAAGTTTGTAACATTGTCAATTTTCGTCAATGTTTCAAACTTCTACTAGAATTTAAATTATTCATATTCATATTGAATTAATAAATTGTTCAATTTTAAAAAATAAAGTTAGGGAAATAAAACCATTATCAAAAGAATCAGTTTTTTTAATTTATTAGTTCATTCACAACTCGATAAAAAAAATTTATGTCTTAAGTTTTAAGAGTGAAATTTAAAAGTTAATAAATACAAAAACAGATAGGAGAGAATAAAACTCATATATGTATATGAGTTTTATTATAATACTATATACATATATACATACAATATACATATATACGTATATACGTATATATGTATATACGTATATATGTATATTGTATATACATACAATATACATATATACGTATATACATATATAAGGAAAATACATATATATGTATATATGTATTTTCCTCCTCACTGACAGTGAATTTAGATAATACCAATTCTTAATTTAATTGCCCAACTTTACTTGTTTATTATTAAATTTTCCATCTATGTTTGTAATTCCATACCAAAATGGCGGTTAAAAATAAAAATAAATTAAACCAGCTCCAGACCATGTCAAACAGAATTTTTTGAAAAATATATTAGGGTTGAAACAAAATATGACTATACGTGTGATCTAGTTATCAATGTAAAAAGACATTGTAAAAATGGATTCAAAATTTAGCTTCTTGTCAAACAAAGAAAATAGAATATTTGAAAAAAGTGATTATTATAAGCTAGTACTTAAAACATTTATCTCCAAAAAACATTTTATGTGCTACTTTTTAAATAACCTATTCGTTGCTAACCATGATAAAATTCTTTCAAAACTTTTGAAACATTTTTAAACTGTAGAACTGCTTTATTTGTAGATTTTATAGAAAAAATTTAACTATGAAGTGTATAATCCAGCAAGCAATTAATAGCAAAACAGTTAAAGTTATAAAATTAGAAAGTAATCTCTTCGCGCAAATACGTGACGATGCAGATGTAACTTAAGAGCAAAAGAACTAATAATGTCGTAAGTGAGTGCTCCTGTTTTAATATTCTTAAAGAATTTTATAATGCTAATTCATTATTGATGAATAGAAACATTTTCTGTAATAACAGGAAGGTGCATACAAAATAGTAGAAAAAAAGAATTACACTTTTTATGTAGCTTAAGCAAGACGCGTTAGACATTTCATGTCTGGATATCATTCTATAATAAATACACCAAGAAGATTTATGTGCAAAGTCAGGTTTAAAAACGTTTCCACATAAAAAAACAACGCCACTTGTAGAATAATGAGTCAATTTTATAGAGGTCTTAATGAATGACAATTTACAAAATTATTAGAGAAACTTGAGTGCAAATTTCTGGAATTTAAACTAACAACAATGTTTGATGACTCAAGTTATGTGGAAGTTCTGAATCACTTTTTCAATTTATTAGAAGAAATAAAGCTGCTTTAAAGAGAGACATTTCTGGGACGAGTTTTCAAATAAAGACTAGTTAAATGATTTATTGTTCATATGTGGCATTACTGAGCGTTTCAAAAATTTGACAAAACCTCAGGAAAATGAACATATATTTAAAAATATTATGATGAAAAATGTCTTAATTAAAAGCCTGAAAATGAAAATCAAGAAACATTTTTCTCTAAATTAAGAAAGCATTTTTAAAGTTCAAAGTTTACGTATCTTTGAAAACTGGAATTAAAAAATAATTATTTATTAGATAGGAAATAGAAAAATATTTTTCTTGAGAAATTTAATAGCTTTAAATATTTGGGAAATACATTTTACTTTATTTTATTCATAAGCTAAACATAATTTGGAATTGAATAGATTTGGAAATGGAATTGATAGAAGTTGAAAGCAGAGCATAATATAGAATCACAATTTTCAGAGGTTTTTGAAGTTGAAGGGGAACTTTTTTTTTGAAATCATGGCAAAAAAAAATGATTCTGTATTAAATATTGAAAATATTATATTCATAAAATATATTTAATTATAAGCCTGAATGAACTTAAAATACATTAAGCGTATGGAACTCTTTATCAAACAATTTTATTTTTATGTAAAATTCTTTTAATGGTTTTTTTTTAAAAGTAATTTGGGCTTACTCACATATTTGTATGAAAATTGGTTTTCCTTGATAAATTTCGTAAAATCTGAAAATAACAAAATGCGTTAAACTGATTTATAAATTTTGTTTATTTTGTCCCTCAACGGTCAATTTCAACACACGAGGGGTAATTGGACCAGGACCTATGATTTAAAACTGATTATGAAGCAAAAAATATTTAAGTCCAAGGTGGGATTCGAACCCACGCACTATTAAACTGAAGGCAAACTACTCAATTACCAGCTCGTCTTACGTACATGGAATGAGCTTGATATTAAGAAACAATATGAAAATTTAAAATAGAATTCTTATGAAATATATATTTTTATCGAATTTATTATACATAAATAAATATCAGCAAATATATATTAATATATACTCATAATGGCGTATTTCATAATGCCATTAAGAGTTGCTTTTTTCATTTGTTAAAGTATTCAGTGCAGAGGTAATGCTGATGTCCTCTGGTGAAGTAATTCAAAATATCACTCCTTCGACCCACATTTTTTTGAAGCCGATCTCTATTCTTTACTCTTCACTTGGAAAAAAAAACATTGCGTAGAAGCAAAAATGGAAAGTAATAATTTTCAGAGAATTTTAAATGTGAGACAAACAAAGGAAGAGTCAATTGCCAAAATTTCTGTTTGAAACTTTCGACGTTTCCAAATTATTTTGATTCATTTACCCATGGTGCCCCTGATTAAGTGACCCGCGGGCTTACAGTAAAAAAAAATTGAATAAAATTTGACCCACTTCTCAAAAAAATTCGCCAGTGCTGCCTTTGATGGTACTTGATTTAATTTTATCATTACACTGCTTATTTCAAACCTTTTTAAAAATTATGAAATAAAATTTCATGGGTTTGAAGTTATATTTACTTAGCCTTTCAAACTTTTAAACATCAAAATAACCAGGATTTCAAAGAATTTTTATGTTCTGTAAATGGAGATGTTTACGTAACTGTTTAAAAACAACAGCTTTTTCATTGCCAAGCTCTAATAACTTAAGTGCTTGCTTTCGTATTTTCCATTAATTAAATAAACTATACTTTTACAAGCATTAACAAAGTACAACAATGCTATAATTCCAAATGCTTTTTAATTGAAGAGTAATTATGTAAGTATTGATAAGGAATTTAAAATTATTTTGCAAATGTGATACGAGTTTTATTTATCATTAGAATACGTGGAACTTTTAGCGCATTCTAGGAACTTAAATAATTTTGTTATAAATAAGTTTCCCAAAAACGTTTCTTTCATTATAAAATTTACGAATGTTGTCTTGATAAAATAAATATTCTCCTTCATTCAGGATGAACAAAAAGTATTGATTGAGAATGCATTTTTAATTTAGTTGGCTTCACAACATGGGAAAAGTCATACATTCAAAATAATGAAGCAAATTATTCAGTACTTTTTGATAGTTTCTTTGCAGAGCACTACTTGTTTTCTTTTCAATATGAATTCTACTATTTTACCTTAATTAAGCAACATTTTGGTAAGTTTAAAATCTTTGTTTAGACTCTATTTTCAGAGGAACTTCAGAAAAAAAATTTATTCTATTTAAGACTAACAGAATGAACAGTAATTAAATAGAATCACTAGAGCCCGCCAAATGGAGAGGAAAGTCATAATTGGAGACTAATTCGTTTTCTCTAAATTTGAGAGATTTGTTTCTTTTTTTTTAAAGAAAGCAGATCAATTACAATATTTAATATGCTACTGATAGGAACACAACAAGTAATATGTATAAATAATCAGTGTACATGTATGTACCAATTAGCGCATAAAACTGGTTTCTTTCAATAACTTAAATTGAATTTTATACGAATAATAACTATTTAGAATCATTATGAAAATATTTTAAGCATTTATGCTGCTAGTTAACTTATTTTTTATAGTTAACTAGCAGCATAAATGCTTAAAACATTAAATAGCTCAAACATTAAAATTGTAATCCGAATTTTGGAAAAATTTTAAAACTAGGCAATTTGGTAAAAATGTGTTTCTTTAAATTATATTTTTTAATAATAATTTTTATATACAAACTTATAGATTTCAATTGTTTTCCCACAAAAAAGTGTAGACTTAAATAATTATGAAAGTAACAATAACTTTAAAGTCATTCTAATGAAAATAACTGGAAAGCAAAAATAAAATTTTTCAAGACATTTTATTTTCATACTATAATTTTGCAAGATTTTTTCGTCCTTCATAAACACTATGCTTACTTTAATTTGTAATTATTTGAAATATGCAACGTAATAAAGAAGATACAATGGTTATATAAAAAAATTGACATTAAAAAAATTAAGGGATTTTTATATAACTTTGCATCATGACAATGGACTTAATTTTTTTTTAATTTCAAATAAAGTTCATGAAAATATAATGAAATTTCTAATTAAACAGACTACAACAGGGAATGAAAACACCATGTCATAGAAGAGGTCAAGAAGAAGGGTCAGAGGTAAGTTGATGCTAAAGAATTTTGTGGTTAAAGGATTACGTTAAATACATTTTTTATTAATTGATGTGCTTCGTTGACTTTCAAATAATCAAATTTTAATTACAAAAGTGAGACAATTACTTATTTAACTTTAGTAATTACGAGTAAAAAGTGTATTTAATTACTTGAATGAAAAAATATTTAAATATATAATTAAAAGATAATAAACCAACTTCTTTTCATCAATTCAACATTTAATCCAATGAACTGCTTCATTACAAAGATAGAAAATAACTCGATTTTATCTAATGTAATTTCTAGCCCAAGAGATAAACATATAGACTGCCGTTTTTCGGTCAACATAAAACAATAAGGTGATAGCAAGGTTTCTAAGGCAACGCTTTCAGTTTCCTTTTTAGCGCACAACTCTAATTATCTACGGCATTAATACCAACGCCAAGTTTCTTGATTTTCTGCAGATAATGGTGAGATAATTTTCTCAAGTGTATAGGCAGAAACAATAGAGTATCTTTTCTTGAGAATATCAAAGAAATAGCGATAAAGTTTAACTAAACTTTTATTTTTAATTTATAAAATGTATTGTTTAAGTTATTTGATTGATCGCTTCTTAAATTGCTGTTTCAGTTTATTTTATTTCTTTAATCTGTTTACATTTATATATACATGCCTGAAACTCTCACTTCTTTATTACGATGCACATTTTTATTCGTAAATAAAATAACAATAAGTGACATTTTAACAGAAAAATAAAATTTACTGCACCAGAGGTAAATATTATACTAAATATTGGGACTAGAAAATTTGATTATTCTACCTAGCGAAACTTGATAGCAAAGAGCAAACAGCTTAACAACTGAAGGCATTTGTAAGATATTAGAATAATCAGTGTGTCATTTTATTGGGATTATTTATAATAGAAAATGTCGCAAGGGTGAAAACCCGGAAAACTTTTAATCTCCCATCAAGACACGCGTATTTAGAAAACTAAAGTGCAACATTCATCTCATGTTGTTCAATGGTAGCTGGAACTTGATACCAGGACTTTAAACTAAGAAGAGACCGGCCCTAACACTAGGCTTTAAAACGAATTGATAAATTTGAATTACGTCAAGTGAACCGATTGACACCTTAGCTGATACTCCTTACTTTATACATTCGTTAGAGCTTAAAGTATGCTCCCTATAGTATTTTTAAAGAAGATAATTCTCTCTTCACACCTCAATTTTCAGCTGGGTCGGGTATAGAACCAATTACCTCACTATCACACGAATGGCTTCTTTCCTCATTAGATTACTATGAAATCCCATTCATACCTTATTCATCTCAGTAACATAATTTCTTTCTTTCTACATATTTGTTTTTGTATATGGAGGTTGAAATGTCCACTATTTCTCATTTCCTGTGGGTGGAGGACTGAAAGAATGTGATTGACATCCAGTTTCTAAGTTTAATATAATGTAGCAAATAAAATAAAAATTTTCATTTAAAAATAAAATGTAAAATTTTCTACTGAAGTATTGTTAATAAGGCATATTTAATAAAATTATGTGGAAATATTATAAGTATGAACAGTATCTAATATTAGATATTAAAATTATGGAACTATATTGTAAGGAATTTATTTTTTTATGGTTTAATTATATTTATTTTGCCTTTGATTTTAAAATAAGAAAGATTAATATGCCCTTGACAACATGATTTTTACTAGATTTTAAAAAAATGCTTTTCTTCTTCGATACGTCCCTCCCTTGAGATAAGCTATGTTATACCTTATTTTTTATACCTCAACTTATCCATTTTTCTCTGTCATTCATTTCAGCTTTTTATGCTGCCCATAAATTGATTCGCATTTTTAAATTCATTGTGGCTTTCTGAAAATGAAAGAAGAATGCTACATGCAAGCACTAAAACATTTTATTTGTTTATTCTCATTCCCACCTCTTTCGGCATTATGTTCCCGTTTTTAGTAATAAAACACTTGGCGCAAATGGATGGATATTTTTAAAGATTATCTAGTTGACAAGTCACTTTTATATCTAAATGTAATTCTCAATGCAATAGAAAATAAAAATAATTTGTTTCACTTGAAAAGCACAAGATAAATAAGAAAATTTTTGCTGTTTTCGTGTTGTTATTAAATGGACTGATAATAAGTATGCAAATTAGTGTAGGACGTGGCTGAGACATTAGCCAGTTTAAAGTAGAAATATCAGTCGTTATAAAAGCGGTCCACCGCGCACATTCATCAATCATAACTCGCACAGTAGCGAAGAGAAATGGAAGTGTCGAAGGAGCTCGTTCGGTGTTGTTTGCTTTATAACTTCAAAGTGGGCTTATCAGCTGCTGCATCAAGTCACCAATTATATCAAGTTTGGAACTTGTGCAGTGAATGCACGTAAGGTAAGGCATTGGTTTCACAAATTCAGGTTTGGAGATTTGTCCCTCTGCGATGAAGGTTGTTGTGAACGAACACAGGACTTAAATGATGAAGCTCTGCAGGGGGCCATTGAGGAAGACAGTAGTCAAACGCGTGATGAACTTTCCAGACAATTTAACTTTTCTGGTGAAATGGATAGATTTTATCTGTATCGCTTAGGTAAGACGTACAAACTGAAGAAGTGAGTTTCTTACACGCTGTTGGTATCTATAATCAACAACAAATGGCAGCCTGTTTATCGTTACTTTCTCACCACCGTAGGGCATCTATATTCAATCGAGTGCTGACCAGCGATAAGAAAATGGGTCCTGTATGACACTTCCAAGCGTTTCAAACATTGGTTGTCACCCCAGGATACTGTCCCGCATAGAGTAAGATCTCCGATGCACCCACGCAGGATTATGCTTTGTGTCTGCTAGACTTGTAGCCAAATGATTCTCTATGAGCTGTTACCAATGAGTTAAGTGGTTATTATGAACCTGTACTCACAGTAATAGGAACGTATGCAGCAGACATTGTAACAGGAGAATCCAGAACTGGTTAATCGCAAGAGTGTACTGTTCTTGGCCGATAACTCGAGGACGTTTGTGGCCTGGAATACCATACAGCGACTTGGTTGAGAGACTATGTACTATCCTCCATACTCACCTAACCTTGCACCATCTTTCATTCCCTGAACAATCATCTTCGCGCAAAATCCTTCATCAATGAAGCATACTTGCGTCAAGCTCTCACTTACTTCTTTGCGTTCAAAACCTTCGAGTTATACAGCAAGGGGATTGCATAAAAGGAGAATGGCAGAAGGTGTTGAATGCCGATGGTGATTACTTCAATGACTAACCATAGGCTGCATTTTCTATCGTGCATGTTCTTTCGGGTTATTAAAAACGGTAAGAACTTTCTTGCTAATCTTGTAATTATCTCGATAAATAATACCCGTTTCTCTCCTAAGAGGAAAGTCCTGGGTTCAATCCTAGCAACAATTCAACAATGGTTAATAGGTGTTACGTTTAGGCTTTCTATATGCACATCTGTCGGGGTAGATGATTACTAGCTTTCTAGGGTTTCTCCCTAGCTAGGCGTGAATACATTCTACTGTCTACAAAAAATTTTTTTCGGGAGATAATAATACATGCTGTATATTAAAAAATGATTTGCAATAGCCACCGGACATTAAGGTGTCCACTACGCGGTGTCATAATGGCCATAATATTTCAATGAGGCCTACAAGCAAAGTGCTCTGCAGAATGAGAAATCCTGGGTTTGATCCTAACCATTACTGAACGATGGGAGATAAGTGTCGTATTTCTGCTTTTCGCGTCATCCATCATATGGTTGATAGGGTTTTGGAGTTTTTAAATTACAACTTTTGTGACACATGAATATAATCAGCTAATATATGAAAAGTTCTTTCAGAAAGCATCATAACGTGTAAATGTCTTATAAGAATTTGGCTATCCGCTACATGGTGTACGAAAAATAAATTTCTTACATTTATCATGGCCTAACGATAGGATTCCTTATTTGGAGGAGAATGTCCTCTGTTCAGTTCTAGATGATGTTGAGCAATGGAAAACGTGTGTCGCGCTTTCACTTTCAGCCTACAAATCTGTCGATGTTGGCACTTCGGAGTTTTTTTGAGTTTCCTCCCTTGCAATGTATGAATATTATCCATTATTTATTAAAATATCAAAGGGGTAATATGTTGGATGTAAAAATAAGTTTACTTATTGTTTGTGTTCGTTCTACGCTCAAATTTTTCACACGAGAGCTAGTTTGATTGAAACCTAGAAAATGAAGTGGGTTCTCTGAAAACCATTGACAAGGTAGAATTCGAACTTTCTAGTTATTTATTAATGAAGAGGCTATAAAAACTTATGGGATCAAATAATATATTACCAGTGAAAGAAACCAGCATATTTGACGGAAGTGCAATCAAAGTTACACATTACTGTTGCTAGGGATATGTTACATTACTATTATTAGGACGCAAAAACATTTTTTATTTCATTGTATCAAACCTTTCATTGAAAAAAGTATTTCAGTAAAGTATTTTAGATAGTCTCGGCTGTAATCTTTGATGTATATACTTTTTAATCAATTTCTATTAAATTCTTAGATTTTTTGTAAGTAAAATGGTTGGTTCTGAAAATACATTCTAAAATTGTATTTTGTCTGAAATGTTTCAATAACTCGCATTCAAGCTTTCATTTTCACATTCTTCAAACATTCGCAAACAAGCATTCGGAAGTAATCTTATAGATTGAACCATTATTTAAAGTTTTTTTAATAGAAAATTCAATTTTATTGTTTAATTTCTAATATTCTACCTTTTAATAAGTTTCGAAATTTCGACATGTGAGGAATACTAATAATATCAAAAAGATCCTTTTCAGGCAATTACTTTTCAATGATGTAAATTTTCCCTTAAAGGCAAAATTGTATGACGTATGCAAATTTTAAATAATGTGAACGAGTTTTAAGTAAGACTGATGAAGAAAAAAATCCTCACAAACTTCATTAAGATATTAATTAATTTCCCGACGGGAATCAAGTAGGAGGGGGGGGGGGTTCGAAGGAAGTTTAAAAAGGTTTTATATAGAATTAAGGGATTAATTGGAGGTCGATGGTGAGTTTACAAATTCATTTATAAATGGTAAAACATAAATCTAATAAACCATTTTTCTAATTTTTTTCTTATTAATCAAATATTTTATTTTTAGTATGCGTTTTGTGTGAAACTATTAGTATCTTAATAGTATCCAGAAAAATATAAAAAGCATTTTTTGAGATTAGTTGATATAAGCAATGCTTGAGAAATAACCTCTGATTCTCATTTTTAGCCGAATGGACGAATGTTCTGGAGTAAAAAAGAATTTTGAGACTTCATAATATCACTTTATTTAGCCAATAAATAAATTTGCATAATTTAATCATGAATATAAAGTAATAAATCATCTATAAAGTAATTTTAATGAATTAAAAACTAACAACATGGGAAATAAAAGTATTGTGTTTACGTTAGTTTTTGGTAAAAATTTTAGTTAGATAACTAAAGTTAGAAGATTAGTTAGATAATTCGCAGTTAGATAACTCTTAAGTGAAATTTTTGAGGCTCCTAAAAAATTATTATTAACTTACTTTCTATCAACAGATGAATCCCAAATGCTTTTCTCTCGTAATTTTAAACTGAAGGTCCTGGTCTTATTACAGCCCTCATGTGCAAAAAATGATCATTCAGCGATAACAAACCAACTCATAATTTTTAAAATTATTAAATATAATAGATTCTAACTTAGACAACAAAATTAAGAGTAAATCACTCATGAAAACATATAAGGAAACACTATTTGGTTATTGATACAAGCTTCTTTAGAATAAAAAAAATTTTTTTTTTTTTTAATTTCAATTCTTTTTCTCTTCAACAGTTGCGTTATGAGGTCCCGTTATTTTCCTAAAATTGTTTCAGTCTAATTATACTTTTTGAATTTAGATTGAACATCTGAAAATGTATAAATATTTATGTAAAAATTACATGCACATATATTGTGAAAAATATTCTTTTTTTTTATTAAAGAATAAATTAACTTGTACTTCTTCAATAACAAGAAACGCCAATTTTGATTATGATTATAAATATTTTATTAATTCCTGAAAACCACAACAAAATTATTTAAATATTGCTCTTTTTTTCAAAAATCGAAAGCCAATTCTTCAGGTTATTTTTATTTCACAAAAACCCCAATTAATACTATCAACCAAGCACTAAAGTTTTAATCATTTTTTTTAAAAAAATGTGAGGGAGGAAGAAAAAGAAATTAGTTTATACCTTCAAAATAGAAAAAAAAACTATTATCCCAATTTATTTAATATAAATTATTATTCCAATTTTTTTTATTAGCTCAGTCACAGAAAACATAATCATGAAATTATAATTTCCATACGTTGGAAATAAAATAATACGTAAGATTAAACTTCTTAGTAGCTTAGCGATGCAATCAATGTTGCAACACATAACGTTGAATTGCAACATTGTTCTTTTCGTGGAAATAGTCGGCAGAATAATTCGTTAAATGCCATAAATATGATATCGGCAAATGAACCTTATTATGAAAAATATGATACTCTATTTTCCCACACACAACTATGTAATGGAGTTACTACTCATTGATTAAATAAATTCTGTTCATTTTACCGCAACCTATTTTTTGTGTGGGATGTTATTAGATAAGTAATAAATACAATGATTTACTTTAAGCGAATAAATAATAAAATATAGTATATCATTCAATAAGCACACTCATGATTCCAACATTTGTACACAATTAGCGCAACACTAAGAATGCTAACTTTAAGACCACTTTTTTTCAGATTATAAACTCATCTAATAAAATTTGCATTCTATAAAATAAGAATTTATTTCACAAGATAAAATTGTCGTTGTACTGTTCATTCAAGAAATCTTGAAAAAAAAATGCTCTCAGGAAACCATTATTATGCAATTTGGGTAACGGGAGTATGAAGGCTTCATTTTTGGCGGATTCTTATATCTTTTGCTCAGAAATTAATTATATTTTTCAATCTATTAGCAGTAAATCAGAACACCCTGAAGTATTTCGGAAGCTATTTATCTAAGCATTATTTCATATATGAATCATTAGAATTTTAATGTAATTTCAATATAAAATGGAAAGTGGAATTTTGATTTTGGAAATATTATGTTTTTTTTAATACATATACAGCTCAACGGCCATTTTTTGCATACGAGAGATAATTAGACCAAAACCTAGGATTTAAAGTGATTTCCGAAACTACGATAAACATTGAAGCGATCAGTGGGATTCCAACACACGAACTCTTGAACCCAATGCAAGAGCGCTGATCATTTGACTACCAGCAAGGCAGGAAATATTATGAGATTATATTGAATATTGTTAGATATTTGAAACAAACGCAGCGTGTTTATTATTTACTCATTTCCAAAGAAGATATTTTATTTGATTTTTTAAAAAAAATTCCTTTCAGTAATTAACTGCTGGCAGTCTTCCTTAAAATCACTCTAAAGTTTAAGAAAGATAAATTTCTTGACTTAATTAAACAAATTAGAAATACATTTATATTAATATCAATAACTTGGTTTCATGACTCGAACGCGCGAGGGCACGAATATTAGGAAAACATATTAATTTTCCGATTTGTTCTTGTTTTAAGATCAAAGTAAGGAAACTTAAGTAATTTCACCAATTAAATCGCGGATTTATTCTCAAACTTAGATTTACTAATTTTGATAAAGTTTATCCAATTTCAAAACACCCCATGGAAAAGACTTATTTTAATAATATCTGTTTTATAGCGAAATCTCTTATTTTCAAATGTTTGAAAATTTAAAATAATATTTGTCTTAGTTCCTTAAAAAATTATAACTGAATAAATCTTAAGGATTAGGGATTCAGAATAAAAAAAAGTACTCAGAAAGATGAAAATTGTAAAATAGTTCTTAGGAACTTGTCCTTTGATAGAAACAACCATTCACATGAATTTGAATTTTTGTTAAACTAAGTATAAAATTTAATAAATTTTTGAGTACAAAAAGAGTGACTCCCATAACAAAAATTATCCTTTTTTCCTTCTACAATAAATTTGCTTCTAAATAGCAGTCAGTTGAAGAAAATGGACATATTTATTTAAATAATTTTATCATTGAAGGTTTTATAAAATTTATTGAATTGATTGATTAAATTAAATTGATTATTTATGCAAGCAATAAATAAATCATAACATTCACTCTATGGTTAGTTTTAATCGGCAAAAATGATTAAAATGTTTTAATTATAATTTTGGGTTTTTTTAACTTCCCTAACTATTCATTATTTTTGTATTATATTAAGTTTTAAATGATCATGAAATATTGGTCAACCTAAAATTAAGATATGTACTTATTATGTATTGTAAAATGAAACAATCTTATTACGCCATCAAAACTTTTATAAATATAATATTGAATATTTTTACTTGCAAATGAAAACAAACATAACGAAAACCGAATATTGTTTTACTTAAACATATTCTTGGTACAGGGGTATTAGAAGAAAGCTACATGAAAGTGTGTATGTTTAACAAATAAATTAAATTCTTAGAAGAATCTAATTATGAATTATTTTTCATGTTTACGATTGACCCAGTTTAAAAATTTATGCCAGAGTTATTCAGTTTCGACTCCACAAAACTTTCTATAGTTGAAGAAAGTTTTGTCGAGAATTTTTCATTCTTAATGAACCTTATTCCTGTGACTGGAGAGAAGAGAAACCCGGTAAATTCCCAAGCATTCACCTCGGCACGTCATGATTTTTACTACAGATGATATTTCAATTAATTAAAAAATTTCACAGGTGGTCCTTCAGAAATCTAGCCTTTATGTGCTCCACAGTTCTTTTAGAATTTTAGTAAAGCTTCCTATTCTTAAAAAGGAATTCTTGTATTCATAAGTTCAAATTTCGTTTTCAAACAACTGTATATAAATACACTTTAAAATACATTTAAGGTTAGTTTTCCATATTTGCTTCCCGAAGTGTGTGTTTCGAATTTTAAATAGAACACAAAAATGTCTGTTGCTTATCGATAAAACACAAAAGATCTTCCTTAAATAGTTACTTTTCAATTAAATATGAATTCCATGATCTTGTTTGACTTCAAATACATGATTTGACATTTATAAAATTGTATAAAATGTGCATGTATGTTCAGTTTATTTATCATGCATAATATTTTAACTAGTAATTTCTAAATGAATATAATCAGTCATACAGACATAAATATATTTAAAGATATTAACCATTTATTTGTTAACATCATATTGATTTTCTTAAATATGAACCTGTCTGTAAACAAATTACTAACCGCTAATTTCTTTTTAAATTATTCTACATATATTTTCAGTACAATTTTACTTCAAATTGACAACATTTTTAACCATTTTCAATGTTAATGAGTTTGAGTTTTATCATCTATAACCAAGCATTTCCTTCATTTTTT
>JAPDSC010051533.1:540629-558965 GCA_026290005.1 Latrodectus geometricus | reverse complement strand
AAAAAAAAAGTTTATACTCTTTCCGTTGATATTTTGGCCATAGGGATTATTTTATTTTTAATATAAATATATTTATTTGCATCAGTAAATCCAGTTTTACGTACATATTTTAATAAGTTTCTCTGGCAGAGGGGTGTGTGTAAGGGGTATATGAAATACACATAACAATTTATTATTCAAAGGAGCGCAAAAGTGGAACCTAATATAACAAAAGTTACTTATTTTTATAATAAAATAAACAAAAGTCAGTGTTCTATAATAAAATGTGGACCTAATAATTTTAATATGTATTGAACTTTTTACTGAGAACTATCCTACCAACAGTTTAAATTTTATTACCGCAAAAATTCTTAAGTGAAATGTAACATAAGACGAAACTGATATGACAGTTTTTCTCCCAAATATTTATTTTCTATAATAAAACAAGTACCTGCAATAGTTTTAAGGGTATTGTTTCATACTAAATAAATCCATTAATTTTAATATAGTATTCTCCATTGAATCCATTAGTGGCAGTTTTTGAATTTCATAATCACGCAAATTTTGAGGTACAATGTCGCATAAAGAAATTATGTAACACTTTTTCCCTCTAAAAAGATAAATTTTTCTAATAAAATAAATGCTTCTAATCGTCTGAGAGGGTATTTAATACTAAATGGAAACATTAATTTTAGATTGCTTTCTATGGAGTTACAGGCTATTGTTTGAATTTCATAATGCATGGATATTTCTAAAAAGAAAAAGAATTTTCTCTTTTCTGAAGTTTATATGAGGTTTGTTTTATATTTGGACTAAATACTCTTGTGTACATCAAATAAGCTTAGATACCAAGTTTTATGCTCGTATTTCAATGCATTTTCCAGACGGTTTGAAGTGCGAAACATACATAACAATGCATTAGCCGTAGGAGCACATAAAACGAACCTGATATAACACCTTTTTTCTTTAAAAATTTAATTTTTACAGTAAAATAAATTCATATAATCTATATGCATTAATTTTAATATAAGTTGATTTTTTATTGAATAAAGCTAACAGTTTGAATTTCAAAATGGCGGAAATTCCCAAGTCCAATGACGAATAATTCGAACCTTATAATACTATTTTTCTCAAAAAATTAATTATTTATTAAAATAAATACGTGAAATAATTTTATTAGTGCGTATTATACTATATGGACACATTCATTTTAATAACGAATGGATTCTTAAATTAGAGGCAGTTGTTTTAGTTTCATAATCACGCAATTCTCTGTATGTTCAATGTTTCATAAGGTAAACTTGATGTGACACCCTTTTTTTCAAAAAATTTATTTTTTATAGTAAAATTAATATCTGTGGAATAGTCTTACGCTGATGAAAGCATTTAATTTATATAAAGTTGGCTTTTTTTTTGAGTTTGTTGGCTATCGAATAGTATCAGTTATATTAGTTTAATGGTTTGCATAAGGATTTTTAGGAATTACAAAACTGTTAATTTGCTTACATGTAACTTACTATATGTCATCTCTTTCTATATAATGTGTTTTTGCATATTTTATTATCTTAGTGAAAGATAAACATTCAAATTTGTAATTATTGTTGTCTTATATGTTTGTCTTCTATCCATTGAATTTTTTTAATGAATGATTTTTTAAGAATAATATGGACTTCATGCTCCATTCATTTTGATGATTTTTTTCTGCATTCCTCTTAGTTTTATTGTATTTGAGCCCTACGTCTATACATACACATGTTATGGACCAGAATAATATGATATTTAAGGCAGAGTAATTTATTTAAGGTTTCTGAACTTTGAGCCAGGAATGAAAAATTGACGTCAAGTGAATGAAAGAAATTAATCTCAAAATGGCTGCTTATCCAGAATCTTGAAAGTATGCTTTTTCTAAGTTTGGTTATTAAAATTATCAGTTTTTGATAATTAATATGAAAATAGTTTTAATTGATAGAGTTCTGGGGAATTTATAATTGAAACTGCTTGAGCTATATACAGAAAATGCATCTGAAAAGATAAAGATAAGGTCTTATGAATGATGTAAAACAAGAGCATATATTATGATCGCAAGGTATAGAAAGAAATATTCAAACTCTAACTGCTCAATCTGAAGAAGATAAAAAAAGGCATGGAAAGTTATGAAGGAAAATTTCAAACCAAGTTCAAAAGCTCGGATGGCGATGCTGGTAGACGAATTCTTAGATTTGAGATTTCATCCCGAGGAATAGTCAATTAGAATATTTTGTAAGAAAGTTACTGAGAAGAAGAATCAAGTCAAAGATATTGAATTTGATATACCTGATTTTAGTTTATTTTCAGTTAATTAGAAGATTGCCACCTGAATTCAAAAGTGTTTTTCAATCGCTCTATCGACTGGATGATAAAGATTTCAATTTGAATTATGTGAAAAGCAGTTGATTAACGAGTCTGGCAGAATAGAACCAAATAAAAAAGATCAGGGAATTCAATCGTCATAGATAGGAAATTCAATCGACGTAATTGGAGATACTTGTGTTTCAAGATCCAAAAGAGAGGAAGAATAGTCTTCAAATAAAAAAGAAGAGTTTGAAAGGGTAAACAGAGGAAGTGCGTGGGACACGAAATCAGAAAAAAAGCATTCTTTAATGCAGCCATACAATTGTTGATGGGAAAATAGGACTTGATGACGTAGAGAATAGAAAGTTGTGAGTTTTTGGTCAAATTTGCTGCAACATCTCCTCTTTGCAACAACCGTGAAAGGTTCAAAAACTTAAATTTTTGTAATTTTCAAATTTTCTAGTTAGAGACAAAAACAGTACACCAGAAATCTTGTGCGCAAGTGATATAAATGTAATTCATAGAGATTTGATGTTATGGTTAAATAATTTTACTTTGAATAAAGTTCTCTATGTGCCAAAAATACGTAAGAATATAATATGTTCAAATCTAGGCGCAACAGGAATTGAAATTTGATTATCAATAAGACTGTAATATATAAGCACAATCAACATTTTGTGATTGTACTTAGAGTTGGTAAATTTTACGTCTTGAAAAAATTAAAATTGATTGTTACTCTAGTTTAAATTTAGAATTGATTCCTCTCAGATTTTGTCACATAAATATACAGGGTGATCTTTTTTAAAGTGACAGTGTTTGGAGCGCCCTATAGTGCGATATAATAGCCGAAATGGCACTAAACTTGATATTTAGACTAATCAAGACATGGGAAAAAGGATTCCGAGAAAAATAATTTTAGTTACAAAAATCACCGCTAGGGCATTTTGTGGCCCTTTACAATGTATAAAATGTTAGAAAAGAAAAATACTAACACAAACAATCGTAAAGTTAAGTTATTAATGTTTATTTACTGCATTAACTTACCCGGTGAGGAATTAGATCACATTCAATGAGAGCACCGTTCTCAGAAATAACGTGCAATCTGTGAACAAGGTTCTCCACAGCCCCTGCGATCCTTCGACAGTTGCAGTTGTCACATCAGTTATTATAACTTCAGATACTGGTTTACGTCCTCCCCTAGCGCGAATGGTCAGTGATCTCGTTTCCTCCAACATCTTAATCATTTTCCTCCAACATCTTAATCAAGACCATTCAAGAAAAAAATAAAGGTCTCTTTCGTAATATTTTTTTTTTGGCTCAAAATTCCTGAAGAGCTGCGGATGCATTTCATTGATTTATATAATACAGCTCAATAGTAACGCACGTTTTGAGAGAGGCATGGCCACTGGAGCTCATTTGCTTCAGCTGAGATTATTTGTGAGAGCTGTCAACTACTTGCTTTCATAGCACCTATTACTGGCGCTGTCATCGCGCAACATTTATATTTTTCTTTGATACCCGTGTTTTATGCTAAGTTTCGTTATTGTAAGCTACAGCACAAAATTCCCTAGCGGCGATTTTTGGAACTAAATATATATATACTTTTTTAAGAAATCCTTTTTTCGATATTTGGCTTAGTCTAAATACCAAGTTTAGCACCATTTCGGCTATTAGATCGTGCTAAAGGGTGCTCCAAACACTGTCACTTTAAAAAAGAGATCACCCTGTACTTTTAATTGATCAGATGAATAATTTCGTTTAAGGAATTAAAAATTTAAAAGGTGACTCTAATGAAGTTAAAAACTGAGATATTTGTAAAATTTCAAATTCGAAGCGAATTTTTCTGAAGTTTGAAGTTTATCAGATTAGCAAATAATGTCTTTAGGGAAAGTTTACATGGATTTCAGGGTGATTTGCTTTTAATTCCTTATGATATAGTATTGAGATAATTGGGATACTTAAATATTATTGAGTTTTTAAAATTACTAAGAAACTTAAAGATAGATATAATATTGATAATTATTTTTGAAAAAATTGTAGTTTTTAGGCTAAAAATAAATTTGTAAATTCTATTGACAGAATATTTTGTAAACTCAATGCGACAATGGGGTCGAATATTGTCAATCGAGTTCATTTCGGTTGTATTACATTAATGGCTTATATAAGCATTTGTAAGAGTTATAAATAGTGAATTATACTGTAGCTTACTTTGTCAAATCTTTCTGTTTAAGGTGTGCTATCAGTTTTTATCTCCCAGTCTCAGTCATGGCAGAAAAGCAGCTGAGATTGTTTAATATATATTTGTCTATTTCTATCCATTCAAATATTTTACTAATGTTTTTATAACAGGAGAGAGAGAGAGAGAATATATATGTCGTGTTCCATATATACATTTTAAAAATATTTTTCTGCATATATCTGCTTAATTCCACTACAGTTAGATCCTCACTTTTTCACAGAGCAAGGTATTCCAATTCCATATCATAACAAATTTCCAAGTCTAATGTCACATATGGCAAATTTGATGACTCCGTTTTTCCTCAAAAAATCCTTTTTACAATAAAATAATACTCAATTCTTTGTTTTCATAATAACTTAAATAAATATTCAAGGGGGTTCTTATACTAAATGGACACATTAATATGAATAAATTTTTATTAAATTTGAACACGTTGCTTAAATTTAATAATCGTTTAAATTTCTAAGCCCCATACATGGGTCTGAAGAAAGGGGAAAAGTAAAACTTGCTGTTTCTGGAGTATCTGTCTATGGGGGGGGGGGGGATTGGACTAAATACCTTTGTTCCAAACTCAATTTTAAATAAAGCGAACATATGACATTTTTACTCAGAAAAGTTATTTTCATAATATAATAAAAACCTAGAGTAACTTTTGGGAAGGGAACCCGTTAAATGTATTCCTATAATTCTCTCTTTGGGATTATTATTGAATTATAGACAATTTAAGTTTCATAAACGCTCAAATTTTCATGTCTAAACTTGATAAAAAACTTTTTATTTTTCAAAAGAATTTATTTCATGATAAAATGAATACTTGGAGTAGTTTTAAAGTGTCTTTTATACCAAACGGATCCATTAATTTTAATATTGATAGATTTTTTATTGAGTTAGAACTAACGCTTTTTAGCATGTGTGAATACAAGTAATTATCATCATTTTTGTGTGTACACTGACAGCATGAGTGTTTTAAAAAACTTTTGAGAAACAATACTTTTAGATGTCATCCGTTGGTGTCAAGGATTTTCAGAGCATTGAATGCCCTTGCTGGAAAGTGATATGAAATTATATTTTATTGATCACCAAGTCATATAGATCTTGATGGAAATGAAAAGTAGATGCAGCAGCAAAGACTGCATCGGATCCAATTATACCATAACTTCACTTTCTGTTGTGAGAAGGGGTATAAAAACTCTTATTTATTCTGGTAGGAAAAGTCACCTGTCTTATTTTTGTTCTTAAATAAGACAAAAATTTGTGTCTAGCTTTTTGCTGCTATGATCTTTTTTACCACTTTTTATAACTGACATTTTATTGCATTTTGTGTCTGACTTGCTCAACTCTTTTAGCTCTTTTTATTCGGTGCAGTATATACTTTTCTAGATTTTGTGCCAAGAAAAGACACTCACTCCCTTTGGCAGGAAAAGTGGAACAGGTAGGTCACCAATAAATTACACACCATCGTCTCATACCTCGTTTCATTACCAATTTTACCGTTATGAAATGCTGATGTTTATTTGATTCACCTTCTTATTGTACACACACTTTTCGCACACAAACATCTGTTTTTGAGTGAACCGAATCCATGGTGTTAAATGTGGATGAACCATTTTCTATTCACCATATTTAAATTTAATTTCATGTCTCGATTTTAACCATTATCTTTTACTATTTTTTAACATTGATATTTTAACTTTGCCTGATTTGTTGGAATAATCACCCCTCAGAAATCTTATGGTCTTTTTGAAGACAATCGGATTTATAATTTTTGTTTAGATTTTTTTTACTTTAAAAATTTATAATAATACTATCATCAATTTGCGTGTTTCATTTTTTAAATATTAATTAAATTATTGAACGTTTCTCCTTGGGTTTTGAGAAAAGATGTCGTTATTAAAATCTAAATTTTGATACCGCTTATATTTTTTAGACCTTACGTCACAAAACCCAACCAACAAATCAATGAAAAAACAACCCTAAGCATGCAAGCAGTATGAGCAAATATCCATGATATATCAATGAGATTAGTTTTTCAATGCATGATCATCATCTTGACTTTGACCACTTTACATATCAAAAACTTGTTAACAATCATCGACACACCAAATGATTACCCATTTACATTAAATAAAATAGATTATACAGTAAAGCTTTACTTAATAACTATAAAGCACCCGGACCAGATGGCATTAACAATATCAATATTAAACTTACTCTTAAGTTACCCCCAACATTCTTCCTCATCCTTAAAACTAAATATTTTAATCTTAAGTTGAAAATATATTGTTTTAAATCCGAAATGTTATCTTCTAGAAGAAACAGACTTCAAGAACTCTCTGTCACACCAATATGTTTGCAACCAGTTATTGGAAATCTTTGAAAAATATTGCATGAATAGCCTAAGACACCCTTTAAATTACTAGTTACATCAATGGATTCTAGTGTAGTACACTTAAAGAGAATGCTATTAATGTCATAAGAAGCAACTAGCAAAATAAGAACACGCAATAATGAATATATAATAATTTTTTACATTCTAAGCACTATTAGATTTCTTTGATGGCTCAGTAAATATAGTGATCTTTAGTTTTTTTTAGAAAATAAAGAAATTGTGTAGCTAATTGTGATGGAGGATCTGTGACAGGGAAATTTAACAATGAATGTCTACATGAAGACCAATATTTTGGAGAATCTTTTTATTCCTCAATTATGAATGCCCGAACTAAGGTAAATTCTACTAACTCTATTCGAACTAACTAAGCTTGGCCGATGATACCTCATGAGTAATGAAAAGTGAGAGAAAGGCAAAACTTGAAAATAATAGTTATTGCCCTCGTGCAGTAAAGTCTACACCAGGTCCAGAAGATCTGACATAGGGTAGTATGCAGCTTCTTTTTTGGAGAGGAACCTCAAGGGCAGAAGACTGACTTGACCTCTGAACACACATGAAATAGGTACCCGTTTATAAGGTAGGCAACCATTCATACTCCCTTCATACAAGGAAAGAACAAAGACAGGATAGAGAGAGAGAGAGAGTACATCCATACCCGAACCGAGAAACGAACCCAGACCTCCTTATCCGCAGTCAAATATAAAATGAAAATACCGCAATGAAAATAACAGTAACGTCACATTACAGATGTTAAGAGTATTATGATAGGAAAACTAACTTATCTTCATAGAGAAAACAAGCCATTGACCTAGGAAAATACAAAAAATAATTAAAATATAACCCAAAAGAAAACATTCAAAATAGCAGTGTTAACTTCTTTTGTCTTGATAGTAGCAGACGTGAATTGGTTAAAGATATTTAACCCTGCTTTGCATGATTTTTTCTTTATTGGTGAAATTAATCAAGTTGATATAATTCATGTTCAAAATTAAAGGAAAAATGGTTAAAAAAATCTTAGTATATATTTATAGTATAAATTTAGCAAAAAACAATATGCTAAAAATTTCCATCATCATCCAAAGTTAGATCATTAGCTTAGTACTAAATAGAAATAAAAGAGGAAAATAACAGAAACACGTGTTACAAACCTTTCTTCCACTCATTTTCAATTTATTAGCAATAGAAACTCTAATATAATAAAACAAAATTATAAACGAAATCATACGTTTATTGCAACTACAACAAACAGCGGAATGAGACAACTTTAAGCTCGTTTCACTGATAATGACACTTGTTTATTTTTGACAGCTATGTTTCTTTTTATGCAATGGACATTAAAAAGGTATCCAAACACGATCAACTTAAAGTGAACTTGTTTTTTTATATAATTTTTGCGCATTATAGGTTATGATGGAAATTTCCACCATTATGCAAAGAAGGGTTAAAAGACTCTGTTTGCCAAGATTTAACAGCAAGCTTTCAAACGGCTGTTAACTAAGGTTAAATATCTAAATATAAAAAATTATCTGAAAACTGTCTGTTAGAGTTCAAAGGTAATGTAGACTGTATTCATGTGTTCACTTATATATCAACCTTTATCTGAAAAAATTATTACTTAAAATGAAAATTTTATTCACTAGGAACACTATTTCAAAATATCAATCTTATCAGGAAATTTTATATAGAATATGGTAACAAAATAAGTTAAATTTGTGAATAATTTTAAAATCATAGTGAATTTTTTATAATAAATGAATAAATTAAATGTACAATCAGTATCTAGATATCAAAGTATGGCTGAAGATAAAATTGAAAAAAAAATATGTGTTGATTAGAATAAGATATATATTAATATCAAAAAAATATTTTTCAATTTTCTTCAAAAATGTATCAGTAAAATAAGATTTTAAAGTAGTGAAGAATTTAAAATTTTTCGATTACGAATTTAATAAGCTTTATAGAAGCATGAACTTTATAGTAAGCACACAAGGGATTTTAAAAAAATAATTCATAAGATACATATATTATTTTTTACTATAAATATACAGTGTTTTCTTATAAATATATATGAATAAATTCAGTGGCTTTGGAAAATATCCTGAAACTTTGAAATTGACATCTCAAGCCAGGAAAATATAGGTTTAACTTGTTGAGAAAAAATCCAAACTAGATTAGAAGAATCAGCTGTTACAAAATTAATAATAAAAAGAAATGAAAAATATTTTTAAATGATTCTTGGTAAGCCTACTGATGATTCAATCGAAGTTATAAATGCTGAATCTTGTAATTTTAAATTCAATGGAAAAATCGATGACAAATATTGCGACGAAAAATAAACGAAGGAGAAAAAGAAGTCCTTAGATATATCAAGTTCTAATGAATCAGATGCAGATTAATCGAAAGAGCTATTTTTGTACTTTCTTTCATCCTTTCGCTTCTTTAATTTCGTTCAATTTTGCCTGTTAGCATTTTTTTCCATGCATTCGTTTCAGCTCTAAACTTGTTTCTTCGAGAAATAGAATCTGAAGTACACAAATTTGATATATTCAGAAAACCTGCACCTTTTATTTATTTTAAAAAAGAGACTCATTTACTGAGCCTTTGATGTATGTAATATAAGTTTTCTCTATATTACGTAAAAATTGCTTTTAAAAGATTAATAGATATTTCGATTTATAAAGAGAATATATATGTATTTGTAATTATAATGTGTATCTGTGGTATATTAAATATATAACTTGACATCAGATCAATAAATTAAGTTTCGTTACTTAGCATGCAAATCAATATATTTTTTTCGAATTTTCCTTTACAATTTTTTGCTAATTTAATCTTTTAAGTCGATCTTCTGACACTCGTATAATCTTAGCAATGAGACATTAATCTTCTATTTATCATATAAGTGTATTGTTTCAATCAGCACAATGATCTTTGATGAAGTCAAAGATCCATCCTTTTACATCTAAAAAAAATAATTTTACAAAGTAATAATTTTACCAACCTGGCTATAAAGTTTTTAAAAATCAGCTGTGTGTGTATGAATAACTTTGAGCAAATATTTGCGATTCTGTGATGTTTGCGAATTTGTATGAACAGTTGACTTTCTTTCGCTCGGTTGAAATATTATTTTCATGTGTATTTAAGAGAGATGTACAAAGATCGACTTTCACTGAACTGATAAATGCATTGAATTCAGAGGAATTACACAAGAAAGGATTTATATTTTGAGCAGAGATTATCTGTTTTCCTGGCACATTTTTTCCTGTTCAACTATAAGTTTTGAATGTATTTCGTTAGAAAAATATCTAAAAGACACTTTTAAAAATATATTAATATGTAATCAATTGATATCTTTGTTTTTGTATTAAATTAGAATATTTTTAAAATATTTATCACATTTACTATTTTGTAATATTTATATTACATTAAATGTCAAAAAATTCTTGAAAAATCATAAGTGTTAATAACACTAAATTTCAACGATTTTTTTCCTTGATACACTTAAATTTTTTTATATATTTTTTTAAATAAAAAATACTATGCTTGCATATTAGTATTTGGGTCGCATCAGTGTTATATCTGTATTAATAATTTATTTTTGATATTAAATTATTTATATTCAGGGAATGCTTTTGACTTGTATATTTTATGGAAATAAAGTTAAGGCTTCATGAACAAAAAAAATAGGAAAACAAAAGTTTGGGAAATATTTCTGTTCATACGATATGTTGATTCAAATTTTAACTTTAAACTGTATTTATTCTTTCAAATTAAATGTATCTCATTTTTGTTTGTATGTCTTAAAAAGGAATTAACTACTTAAATATAATTTTAAGAGATTAAAACTTTTATACTAATATTTTAACATTTTTATTCTTAAACTTCTAGAATATTTTCAGATAAATTTGTGTTTAGTTCAAATTTATAGTGTTCTAAAATATTTTTGCTTGGCATTTCAGGGTAAGAAAAGCACAATAATGTGAAATGTTTATTGTATGCTTTTCTTCTATATTTCTTGTGTATCAAATTCAAATAGTAAGGAATATTCAGTTGGAAAGCAAAAGGGATTGATTTAATGCAGTAAAATAGAAAATGTTTTAGTTAAAAATTGTTATTCTTTGAACTTGATAGCTATTTTGAGATATTTTCAGAAGAAACTTGCAGTTAAAAATGAACCTAGAAATTTGGTTCTCAAACAAGCTTATTTGCTATTAATAATTAGGTGTAATAATTTGGTATTAATAAAATTAGGTGTAAGTCTATATAATATAGGCTTACACTTAATTATTTCACCAATTGAAGTGCAACTACTTATTCTTCTCTCTTTGGGTTAATGATTTTGAGAATTTTCTCTTTGGGTTAATGAACTGGGTTAATGATTTGAGGAGAAGATGGATTGAAAGTGAAATGTGATTTAGGTGAATCCAGGTGCAACTCGTCATACTTGGTTCAAAGCATTGTCAAAATGTCCTACGAGATCCCGCATATCTAATAACATAGAAATGTGTTTTCATGTGTATTGCATAAAATGTACAATGAGAATTGAGGATACTTAAATATTAGCAAAAATATTACATCATCAATTTATCAACTTGTGTAATAACTTATTCCATTGTCAATTATGCCGTCGCCGTCCCCCATCAATGGAAAGTCAACAATATAAAAAGTTACAATTGCTTAAAATGAAAACTTAGAGCTGTTGTAAATTTAAAGCAATTAATTATATTGAACTGATATTTTTTGCAATGATTAAAATTGATGTAATATGTTTTATACTATAATAATATATTCATCTAGAATATAATTATATAAACTATAAAATTATATTATCGCTCAAAATGTGTCAATATGTTGTCATTAATTGCAATAAAACACATAAGGTTATATTTTTGAAATGTAAATTTAAGACTACATTAAACTATTTGAAGCGTTTCAAAGTTATTTTCTTTTCCTTAATACTATATTATTAAAGCGTATATAATGAATGTGTTTTGTAAACGGTAAATATTATTATCACAGTTGCATTTTTGAAAAGTAAATTTAGAGCAATGCATTAAGTGGAAATGTTTTTTGGCATTTTAGTGCGTTTAAAAATAATCCTGATATTCTGTAATTTCTTTGTAGAATTTTTTTGTTATTGTGTAAGAAATACCAAATTTAATTGTATATAGCTAAATGTTACCATCCTAATTCTTCTATATAAAATTAAATTTTCTTTAATTTTTAATTGAAATTTATTAATTAAATGGAAGCAATAATGTTATACATGTTTTCATTTAATGTTAATAATGAAATTTTAGACAATGTAAATTTCATATATTTTGTTTCACCATTAAATTTTCAAAAAATGAATTGCAAGAAATTGCTTTGAAATTTTCAATCTTTTATTCCATTTCATTTGCATTCTTTTCACATTGATTATAGCGAACAAAATATTACAAAAAGCCATGCATTTTTAAGCAAGTACAAAAAAAAAAAGGATCCAAAAGATATAAACATTCAAAGTAAGTGTTCCGTCACAATGGTCATGACTTTGTGATGAATTTTACTTGATCTGCTCATATCTTCGTTGAGTCAAAACTCTTCAAAACAATAGATATGTATCGTGCTTGAATGGTAAGGGAAAAAAATAAAGTGCCACCATTTAAGCAAAACGAAATTCCACTGAATTCAGTTCACTTGGATTGCATTTTCAGCTGAAAAATAAAAACAGAAAAATATCATTCAAATGTTATTTATTCTACAGGTACTTGTAAAGGTTATTTTACTAAGACATATTTAAAATCAAAATAATTGTTGAATTTTGTAGACTATAATCAAGTTAGCTCGTAAAATTATATCTATTTTTAAGTTGATTGGACAACACAAAACGTATTGATTTTAAATGCACTTCAGGTAATCAGGTACTTCAAAGTAAAACTTTGAAGTACCTTATTAAAACACGACAAACATGAATTACCTTTTAACTTGTAAAGTTTTTAAATATTTAAATGAGTTTCTATGATCACCTAGTTGAGAAGGAGGGATTTAAAATTCAAAGACAGTTATGTTATATATATATATATAATAATGTAATATAAATTATCTAAGCATTGATCTGATTGCTTATATATATATAAAAATTTAATAAGTAAATATAATGATTCTATTCATACTTTAAATTGTCACATTGCCAATTAAAACTGAGATGTAAATTTTCACAATTTATATTGCTTAAAAAAAAGAATGTGTAATATAATATTAACCAATGGAACACAAAATGCTGCTATATAAGTCAAACTAGCTTGTTCTATTTTCCTGTATTTTTTCAATAGTAATACGAAAAACATTCTAATAAACGTTCAAGTGGATATTTTTTTTTATTTCACGTGATTTCTTTTAATTAGCTTTAAGATGAATATTAGAACTGCTTATAAGAAGAACAACAAAAAAATTGATTGAGCAATTTTATCTAAGCTGATTAAAAAATTATACTACAAAAAAGCAAAATACATAAACCTCATTTAATTGAAGGAGAATTTAAAACTGAATTTTAGGAATTAAGAAAAAGATTTCTAGCAACTGCATCATATCAAAACACAAAGAATATTAATATGAATACCTCAACTTATTTTCTTTGACTGCTTTGGTAAAAAAATCCTTTTCAAGCTAATCATTCTACTTTATTAAAATAATAGATTTAAGCAATGAACAGATGTTTCGCAACAAAAAAAGAGTATTTTCAACAAACCCGTAGATTAGACACACAAAATTTAATTTATCTAGTTTGCACTTATAAGGATTATATAAAACCTACTTACCTACTTATCTTTTCGAAATAGCTTAGCACATGAAAAAAAATTTATCTAAAGGGAAAATTAATTTTATACGAAAAATCTGTTAGACATAAATTTAATACCATTTGCTGAGCTGGAGATTTTTTTTTATATTTTGGAATAACAACACAATTTAACGCATATTTTTGGGATGCCTAGAAATGCAGTAAATTACGTAAAAACAAAAAAGTGCTTGAAAAAATTGAATACTAAATTTTATTCCTGACATAGTTAATTTAAAATTTCAAGAAACTTCTGACAAGAGGCTCTTGTTAATTGGAAAATGACAGCAATTAAAGGAAAAATGTCCTTTAATTACAATTTTCTCTTTATCAGATAAAAATGATTATTTCGAACAACGTATTTATGATTTTTTAGAAATCTTTTTACAAATATTAAAAGTAATTAATTAAAATTTTCAAAGAAAGTGACAATTTAAACGGAATAAAATAATTTCTTTCACTGTTTATTTCTCAAATATAAATGCAACTAATTGGATCTCGAATATCAGTTCCAGAGAAATCATTACCAGTTGTAGAAAATAGAATGTGTTTTAATTGAAAATGTTTTAAATAACTCCAAAATTGATTATCGTTATATGTAAAAGGAAACTAAAGTTTAATCAAGACAAGACAACAAAATATTAACTACCTTAATTTTCCACCTGTAAAATAAAATTTGCTTTTAAAAAACTTCTTTTTAATAATGACAGTCATTTTGTATTATTTTTCACCTACTTTTAATTTCATTTTTTGAAATCTTGAATAATATCCATCGAGTAATATCATTTTGATGACAAAGAAAAATTGATACTTACTTTTAGAAAAAAACATCAAAAGGGGTAAAAATTTTAGAACAATTAAATTTTTCTGTTGAAAAATAATCATTATTTAATTTATAACTTACGGGGTAAATCTCAAATACACCATTTCAAAAATACTAATAAATAACATCATTATATTAATTGTAAAAATGAGTCTATATTCGATAGAATTATGTTTGCGTCAGTTGTCGTAATTTAACAACAAAATTTTGAGCGTAGAACAATATTCTTACCAACAAACTTATAGAACTCCAAATAAAAAGTAAAAAATCCAAATTTTGTCTAAAATATGTACGTAATTAAAAATGAGAAATTCACTTATACATAAAATGCATTTCTCTGGAAATTGCTCTTTCAAACTGAAAAAAAAATATGTCAAATAAATCTTTTATAAATCCTCCATTTTTCATTTTCAACGTAGTAATAATATGAAAATGAATACGAAATAGAATTTTATGGTCAGATAATTGTAAAATTTTGTTGACAATTAGCTATACACGTATATTCTAAGAGCTCAAGTATACCGTTATTTGGGCTTATGTTATTTTCTTGAAGGATAAATCACAAAAAAAAAAAAAAAAGAATCTCATTCCAGTCTACAAATCAAAGCTGTCTTTTATTGTTCATCAAGGAACAAGATTCGATTTGGAAATAAAACTGACGACTTATTTAAAAAATATTTACTTGAAGAGAGTGCTCTTACAATTAATCTAATACAGCTAACGTCAAGGCACTTGGAAAAGCACTTCAGATTAAAACATAATTTTACTACTTAAATATAAGGAGTTTAAAGTCTGATATTTGGATTTTAAGTCAGAGGAAATGTCGTTAGTCACGGTTTTTAAGTAGACGGAGTAGATTTCTGAGCTGGATCATAGTACCATTCGCAATAAAATTCCTTCAGCATACACTTTTATAACTCATAAAATATTCAATCTTTAAGCAATTTTGGAAATGGACAGATCCAACCATTTTCCATTCGATTTGGAACTTTTCTCCCTTCATAATAAGAAATAAAACATTTAATGTGTGATTCACTTGAGTAAACACCTACCTTATGACTAAATTCATTTAATAAGTTTTTGCCGATATTAAATGTCGTATAGTTGATAAATTACGAAAAACACAAAAACTATTTTAAAAAATATTTGGTTTTATAATTTGAAGAATTAAAAAGTGACACAAAATAATACTGAACTTAAAATTGTTAGTCTGATATTACCTAATTTAAAATATAGAATACATGACTATATACTACATAAAGAAACTGCTGTTTTCAATCTTTAAATGTTTTTCAAAACAACTCTACTTTTATATTAAGAATTAAAAATGACGGTTTATATATAAACTTCGTCCTTTACAAGATTACATAATGGACTTCTAGACAAGATAGAAAACGTATGGAAAAATGCTTTTTATTGCTTATCTTTTCATATAACCCATGCCGAAATTTATTTATTATTATTATTAAAGCTGAAGAAAATTTAATACTCATTATTTTCAAATATTAGGCATGTTTGATTTTATGTAATGAGATTTTTTATAAATTAGATGAGATTATAAATATATATATATATTAAAAATTCAATGCATTAAAATTTAATTAAATTAAACAAAATATACAAAAATTAATAAAATATATATAAAAAATAAAATACTTTAAATGTGTATAAATTAAGCATTTAAAAATACAATCTAACATTTTTCATACATGCTTATTTTTACGAGAATAAATTATATTCATCAATGAAATATTTATAAGAAAATAAATATTTCAAAATACTATTTTCATGTACAGTATTTATTGAATTATTAAATTTCAGAACATCTTGATGTCCAAGCTGTTTAATATTTTATGTCTCAAAATATTAATTTATAAGCCGGTAAAAATATTTTAAAAGAAATATACTATGAATCATGATATTAAACTCATATAATTTCATTTCTACTTTAATTAGATGACACATCAACATTTGTAATTTATTTTTGTTTTCGTTGTGGAAACAGATTTTAGATTTTAAAGGAATTTAATATAAAGCCTTAAACTATTAAGTTATTAATATATAAATTTTTTATAAATTATATTGGTTTTTTATTATTTAAGCATTTTTTCTTCTAAAAAAGGCTTATCAACTTCAAAATATTTAATGAAAAAATACAGAACTTCTCAAATATAAATGAAATATATTGATCTATTTAAAAAAAATGGAAAGATAAAATTCCCATTAATGGCTTATATCTTCGGGAATTACATTGTCTTTGGTAAATAACAGTGATATCATTTGAAAAGAAAGGGCAAATAAATAAATAAAATTCGACTCAATATAAAGTGTTAAAGTCTTTGTGACCTTTTGTTGTGACGTACCTGTTTCATCCAGAAACATTTCATAGAAAACACTATAGAAGTTCTATTCAATACACACAATAAACTCTTTCGCAAATCTCAAAATAGAGTTCACATTCTTGCAGCTGTTTATTATATTTCGAAATATCCGCCTTATAAAATGAAATATTTAATGCTCTATTTTTAGAATGTTATTTTCCATTTCTACTCATAGTTTTGATATTTTCTCACCTACGTACGTTTTCTTCGTTTCTTAAAATAAGAATGATTTACTTTTGATAATAAATGAAGCATTGGAATAGGTCATGCGTTTATATAATAAACATATTAATATAAATAGAAGCTTATCTTGAAATTTAATATAAGGTCTTCGAAAAATCTTAAATAAGATCAATAATATTTCAAATTTCAAGACATATTTTCAATATTTAAAGCATTTATATGAAGCGTATAAGTTTTAAATTTTACGCTTGAAGGAATATTTTTTATGATTATAAAATTACAATTTTATGAGAATTTTATTTTAGTATTTTGCATCCACGATCTCAATTTTCATAGACAAATACATCAAAAATAAATATTTGCTTTATCAGTGAGATTAAATGTGAATATCAATAGGGAATGTTTGTGAAACATTTAAATCCAAAGATTCTAGGTTGTAACTCCTTTTCGAAATTTATTCAATAGTTGTTCAATATAGATTTAAATTAATTTTAGTTATCCTCAAAAAACAGCTTTATTGACCTATGAATGTATTGTCATCATATAAATATAATTTGTATTAGTGAAAAACCTATTAAATATACATATTATGTGACTTACCTTTAAAAATTATATGACTTACCTTTACTTTTAAGATTCAATTCAAGCTTGAAAAATTCAGATTAGTAAGAGGATTAACTATTTTGATTTTAGACAATGTATATCGCTTTCAGAAAATTTCACTATAAAATAGTTCGATTAAATAATTTTCTACTGTATAAGTATTTTTATCTACCACTAAAAAATTTTACTTCAGTGACCTGAATTCTATCTAATATATAGAAGGTTTTTTGTAACATCAGATTATTGTGAAGTTGTCAAACACTTTGTAATATGAGATTATCGTTAAACGAGAATGATATGTATTAAATCTGGATGATTATTTTACATGTCACGTTAATATACACGTAAGTCATTGTTACATCCGCATCATTTTGCCAATCATTATTATCTTTGCATATCTATCACAATTTTAGTAATTTTACATATTTGACAATAACAATGTTCTTGCATTCTTCAATGCATATTTAGATTTGCACTTTCTTTTCCATAGATTTCTTAAATATTTTTTCTAAAATTGCTTAAAATACTTCATCTATTTTAATCTTCAAATGGAAGTTTAGTTTGTTCTTTTAGAGTACACAATATCCATCC
>JAPDSC010051533.1:516951-527995 GCA_026290005.1 Latrodectus geometricus | reverse complement strand
AAATTTAGAATCTGAACACCATAGATCAACCGTAAGAACAAGCTTTTTTCTTTCGATGATATAAATAAATTAATTTTGATTTTTTAAAATTAGATTGCATTTTCATTTGAAACATGGAAAAAGCTAGAAAAATACCTAAATTGTTTCATAACGAATTTTTCTGCGAAAGAGAAAAAGGAATCATCCAACTTTTATGCAAACAATATAGCTTCTAACATATTCCTTGTTAATCCTTTAGTATAAGAATGTAAAGTTATGAAATTTATAAAGAGTTTTTTTGTGAATGAAGAAAATTACATTATTTTGAAGTTAATTATGTAATAGTATGTAAGTAGTAATAAACAAAAATATTTTTTTAAATTTCTGTCATAAAATTTACCCCAAACCTCAGTGAATTCTATGAGTAATAAAGTATAATAAGTTTTGAAATTGAATCGTATAGTATTTTTTATTTGATTATTAAAAATACATTTTTGAAATTCAAATGGATTGAAGATTTCACCCAAAAATATTAAACTGATCATTAGAAAGCGATAATTTTGCTCTATTATGCAATAGTAAAGCATAAAAGAAGCTTTAAAAAATAACTATTAAAAGCAAACATTCATTGTTAAGGCATATTTTAAATATATTTTTTTAAGTCCCTAATGGATAAAATTTTACAAATAATCCAAAAATCAAAATTTGGAAATAATATTTATTACATATTTTTCTATTTTATTGTACCAACAGTCAAATAAATTATTCCTAAAATAACTTTGAAAAGTTATTTAATGCAAAATTGAAAACATGGGAATATATATTCACAAAAAAATTTAATAGTATTATTCTAATATTATTCTCTAAGGAATAGTATTTGCTAAAGTAATTATGAAAAGTGAGCAAATAAACTAATCCTTTTAGTAGCACCAAAAAAATGCCGCATGAATTCATCACATCAACAATGAATATTTTTCATAGATTATTACAATTAAAACTATATTACAGTTGCTAAATTATTGGCACCAAGAGGCACACATCATAGTGTTTTTTTTCTTTGTTGGTTTTATATTGTTCCTCACAAACATTTTTGGATATTTTTTATTAAAATGTTTACTTTTTATGCTAGAATCCATTCATGCAATAAGAAAAGAGAATTTTTTCAGCTGGTTCAAAAATATAAGAAACTTGAACTGGGGCTAGTAAAATGGTCAAATCATTAATATGTAAGTACTTGTAGGAGTGTTATAAATAAGTGAAAGTTTACAGACATTTTAACTATGTTTTATGACGTTATAACCAGACCAAAAGCTGGATATATCATATAACGGTTCACTAAACATAAATGAAATCAATGAGGCAGGATTAATAAATATCTTCCAACCAATTACATTTTCTTACCGCAATACCAAAGTGTATTCTAAGCTTTTTAAAACTAAATTTTTTTTTGTTTTTGTATTGAATTCAGAATTTGTGACATGAAAATATTTATTATCTTGTGACCAAAAAAAGGTAAAAGTATTCAATTTTCATTTAATTTAATACTTATAAATATTCACTTTTAAGTGAAATTTTTAAAATTATATTTAAAAATTTTTTCTAAAAGGTAAAAATCCACATTTTTTTCTCTTCATAAGCAAACTTTCCATCAAAAATAATCTTTTTCTAATATAAAATACAATATTTATAACAATTTGAATATTTTTACTCTTGATTTGATGATAGTTGCGTTCGTGGCATCCTATCTTATTTTTTCCCCCAAATGCATCTTTTAATTTTTGATTAATCTGTAAGCAATGTAAGAATTTTGATCAAAATGAAAAGCATTCATTTTCCTTACACACGTCCGTGATGGTTCCATATGCTATTACAGTGTTGCTATGGAAAAGTTACCTTTGTTGCCATGGTGATAGTTTAATCAGGAAAAAAAGCGTCACTGGGATAAATTGAAAATATTTGTTATTTTTTAAATTTCACGTCAATAACTAATAAACTATTGCAGATAAAATTCCTCTTTGATAAAATATAGAAAGTAGAAGTAAAATAGTGTAACGCCAGAATGTTAAAAAATTCACCTGATTCTTCGCGGATAAAAGACAACTGAGACCAATTAATAGTGCATCATAAAGTGATAAATAAAAAAAGAGTTCTCTTATTCTAAGCTAAAAACTTGACACGCAGGAAGATTAATGCTGTTAGCCTTGGTGACCCTGTGTAGATGATTACTCATTGAATAAAGTTTTGTTTCTTTTATTTTCCTTTTTACCTTGCTAAAGTAAAATAATTTGAATTCGTTTCCTTTAAATATTTTGCTATAAAATGTAGAATTATTTCAATTTTTATATATTTAAAAACTTGTAAGTAGGGTTCCAAATTAAGAAAAAGTTTAAAACTGTAAAAATGTATTTTTAAAATTTCAGATTTTTTTTATAGAGGTAACTTTTAATATTAATTTAATATACTTATAAATTTTGTGTTTTAAATCTTAAGCCGAAGGTGAGAAATTTATCATTATAATTATTTCTCAAATTTTTTTTAAATTGTTTACAATCTTTAATCTTTAAAATATATTAATTTACCATTGTTTCAAATAATAATGAAGTAATATATTGAAAAGATATTTTCTTACTGCATTAAGTTGTGTAACAGATTAAAATAGATTACTGACCGATATATTGTTAGGAATTAATTTTTGCCTCTGTATTGAGTATTTCCGATTACTCATTTGCACGACATAATTTTTTTAATACTTAAAATAAAGTTTTTATGTAATAAATATTATATTTATATATTAAGACATTTAACAAAACATTTCTTTATTATAAAAATTATTAAAGCTTTATCCTATTTTATTAAAGTCAAGTAAAATGCGTAATTGGTACAGAATTTCAAAAGCAATTATTTGAATCATTAATGAAAAACTTCACTATATATATATATATATATATATATATATATATATATATATATATATATATATATATATATATATATATATATATATATATATATATATATAGTGCCCTATAAGAAGCATCCTTACTGCTTTTATAGCAACAGATTTAATAATAGATTCTCTGAAAAATGCAAAGAGTTCGACATGCACATGCAGCTTTATTTAAATACAGCAAACCTTTTCCATTCAAAGGTCTTAATATCAATAATATTTGCAACAGAAATCAATCATAAAGAATACCTTGTGCATTTCAGTACAAATCGAGTTTCAAGACTGAACATACAACTGTTTCATATCATCAAAATTTTTACTGCTTATTATTTATTATTTCCCTATATTCTTCGAAACGTATTTATTCCTCGTAAATCTCATTTTTGAAAGAAGACAAATAAGATATCTTCTTATTTATAAATGTTTTTTTTTATAATTTATTGACATAACGAGGTTAGAATAACTCAGTTTTTAAATCAAAATATGAATTTAAAATAGTATTCTTAATCTTATACACAAAAAAGGAAATAAGGAAATAATCTCCATGACTACGCATTTAATCAAATAAAAAAAGGGTTTTTTATTAGTCTTATAAAAGTATTTTTCTTTGGAATGAACTTAGAAATTTCAATTCCCTAAGATCACATATATACAAATTGATTCCGAATCATTTTTTAAAAAGCTGCTTGTAAATGAGGAACATGATAACTAGCAAGAATTATTTAAAAATAGATTTACCACAAAGCTAGACTGAAAGTTACGAAAAAGGACAAATAAGGATAATTTATTACGAAAAAAACGAGTCTTTGTAAGTAGACACTTTTTATAGACAGAGACACGTTACAATTTCTAAAATTAGTGAAGCAGAATTTCGAATTCCTACTTACATCAGATTTCTTCCATGTCTTGTAATTGCGCTGGGAGAGATGATGATTGGCGCTTCCGATGTTGTCAAAGTAAGAATCGTAATTTGGTTTTTCATCAAGGGTGTCGCTATAATCGGGAGAGTTATATCGCGACAGAAGTAGGAGCCGTAAGAAATCCCCCAGTTGATCCGTTGGAGACTCGTAACTGTCGCTCATGTCTATTGGTGGGTTGTGATGCATTGAGTAGACGCGAGTCATCAGAAAATAAAAGCAAATGGCAATGATCAGCGCTTTCATCTTAAGACTAGCTGAAAATAAAGAGAACAATACTAGATGAAGACATAGGTAATAGTACTTTAATAAATTTTATAACATTAAAAAATATACATCTTAACACAACCAAGAAGTTAATGTTTTCCATTAAATATAATTTTATCATTAAATATAATTTTATCAGGAGAACTTATTTGCTAAGGCAGCAAATAATATTTTATACTCGAGGAAGGTCCAACAAATACCAGCAACATGTGGTCAGCCATTAATTAGCTGGGCTTAATACAGCATGAGTGTCAAGATCTTTTTTCAAAAAACCGTCACTACAAATAAAAAGTGACCGGAATCTGTATTCAGTAGTAAACTATACCATCACACCAGATTATTGATTAGTATGTTGATTTCAAATTCACCAGACAAAGTGATTTCTTGATGATGATTCCAAACGTTAATGTGACTACCATGATTCTATAAACAACCAGAATTCATTTGAAAAATAACTTTCGTGCATACGAACTAACAAACTGTTCGTTCTTTAATCACACCATTGAATATACTCATACCCATGCATACGGCACAGTATTTATCAAAAGTTTTGCAGGGAAATATTTTAAATAATTGATATTAAAATGCTTCATGATAGCATCAGGCTTTATTGGAAGTCACTACAAGACAGCACTGTGTCAAAATAAAGCGGCTGCGTCAAGTATCAAAAATGGTTTCTACAACGTAGTGTCAAAATAAAGCGAATATAGGGTAATAATTGCTAAGTAATTCATTATGTCATAATTGATGATCCAAAAAATACGTTCAGCAACACGTCTAACAAGAGAGTAATTCCATGCATTGTATTAGCTTTATTTGTTACAGATGTCTTAACTTTATTTTAGAATTTAAATCTGAATTATAAGCGGTTATGTTTTTACAACACTAGAAATTATATAAAAATACATCTTTGCAAAGTACTTCGTGAACACAGCAAGTTCTTTTTAATTGAAACTGAATAAATATTTCTTTTATCTATCATGTCTCTCAGAAGCACATTAAGAATGCTTGATCAAATAAAATCTTTTCAATTGAGACATTTTTATCTTGTAATTCACACCACTGCTTCAGAGTGAATGTAGAACAATTTAGAAAACTTCAGTAATGCTATATTTAAAAATCCCTCAGCATTATTTGCCCTCTTTCTAAATATATCATGGCAAAAAATATCGAGAAATATCAAAGAGGAATCAAACAAACAATTATAGATATTTCTGCTAGCCAGACACTTGATGGGTAAGATTAATGAACATCTATTAAGAGAGAGAACCTGATCAGAGATATGTGAGTAGCATTGATTTACATGTTAGACGATTACTGATGGTTCGAAACATCATGTGTTATTCACAGATTTTTAGTGACTTCTTTGTTATAAGTTTTTAAATAAATGCCCTGTAAATAATTTTGATTAAAATGGATTCTGAAATTTTAGTCTAGTATCTTCTTTGGCAAGCCTTTAGTTTGATCTCAATTTTTATATACCAATCTGAAAAAAAATCGTAACATTTCGTTAAAATTCCTTATTGGTGAAATTTTACGAATCTTATCATAATACATATTTCCTTTTATTAGGTAGTTCTCGTCAAAAGGCTAGGTATGCGTGAAATATATATCCCGATTCCTATCATTCTTAAGATATTGAACACAATAACAGTTTATTGATAATCCAGTAATAATCTCAGAGGATATGCTAGGAAGCTAATTACAACTTTTTAACTAATTTATGATTAGTATACTAAAAGTATATTAGTTTCATTTATAATTATTAAAAAAATTAAATCAAAATTCATTGGTCATGCATGTCCTTTATTTTATATCAGGTACTTGAAAAAGATTAAGTTAGAGAATAGTAATTCTTCACGTTTCCTTTCTTGAGAAGACGACAAGTGGAAAAAGCTTCACATTTATAAAATTAATTAATAAATAGGGAAATCAAAAATTACTATGAAAAGTTACCCTTTATGTTAAGAAAAATAATAAAATTTAATATAAACCACTAAAACCATAAATAAGCAAAGACATGAATGCGAAAATATCCCTTAATACTTCCAACCATTTCATTTAAATATATTGTGTCTATTAAATTCAAAAACTTTAATTTCAAAGTCTTGACTCTAGAGAAATTTCATAATAATTTTCAATCAAAGCTAATAAATCAAATGATCAATTAAAACAGAATTTTTCTATAAAAAGGAAATTCAAATAACATTTCGTTAAATGAATTTCTATTAAAACGTTTGATTCACTCATTATTTCTTTCTTTTTGATTATCGTAATCCACTTTTGAAATTAACTCACTTTGACATGACTTTCCACTTAGACTAAATGAATTTAAAGAGAAAAAAAAATTAGGATATGATTTGCGAGTTTACAATTTTATTAGCAAATAAAAAGCTTTATTTCCCTGAGCTTCTAGTATTTTTGGCAAACATAAGGCAACTGAAATAGGAGAAACCTAAATTAACTCTAATGTGGGTAGATAATCCTCTTTCCTGCTTGATGCTAATCCTTACGCATTAATTTGGTAACATGATCGTTCAGAGCAAAACCGTAATGGCATAGCTCTAGTATTTTTAATACCACATTTCTCATAATCCTTATTATTTTGTTTTCTACAAAATATAAAATTTATGGAAAATATTTTTCTTGTCTGTATTTAAAGAACTAAATTTAATATGCATGAAATGCAATTTGCTGACAAATAAACAACACTAACCTTGTAAATAACAATAATAGTGATGAAATATAAAAAGAGATGAAAATAAGTAAATATAATTGTTTAAGTACATTTGCTAATTATAAACAGTGAGGAAAAATTCACAAACTCCCACATATTTTCTACTCTTAATCTCAGGCATATTTTTCAAATTGGGAAAATTTTTTTAAATAATATAAATTCGATTTAAATTTCAATAATTTACAACTGACCATTAAATATGCAATACCAAGAACGAAACTGATGAACGTCTGAATCACAAGAAAAGAAAAAAAAGTTGGGATATGCAAATTATTAGTATTTTAGTTCGTGAACAACGCAAAAAAGAGACAAATGTTCTTACCCAAGGGCTTGAATCCCATAAATAGGATTGGAAAGCAAAATGATGAATATTATGCTTTAAAATGGAAGAAACTTAAAAAAGTTCCTGATACACAACAGCCTAGAAAAAAGTTGTCGCTCTATGGTCGCTTCTTACATACAAAGCTAATTCGGCAGGTTTAAAATAGCTTTTGAACCACTTCAATCATTTATTCTCAAAGTAAGAATCTAATGTACGGAATTTCAAACTGAATTCCAGAGCGAGTTGATTATTCAGCTACCATTGTCATTCTAGTATACAAACTCATTCTAGTTTGCAGGCTATATTTTGTATACGAATTCCTTTAACATGACATTTATAGAGTTAAATGTAACCCTACTACTTTATTCAATCATACGATGGATATCATTAATAATTGATTTTTTGTGATTTGAAAAATGTAAAAATTAAAAAATCTATCATAGTTTTCAGAAGAAAAGCTATATGCAGCGTAAGCGCCAGTCTTCAGAAAAGTGGCTCACGAAATTTTAAATTGTCTACAAACGCCCTTACTGTATAAACATTGCACAAAATTAAACTGCTAGAGGCAACTCCGTGAACAACATTGTCACAAAATCTTGACCTGTCGTGATGTGTAACATATCAGTTAAAATAAACTAGATCAGTAATAACTTACGAGATCAGTTATGGTTGAGAATTCTTGAATATGTATGTTGAATATATGCATAAGTTACATATAGATATACTTATATTTACTTGTTAATAGAAATTTGTGTATATGATACTCATACTATAAGAACAATGAAGCATTAAATTAAAAGGTAAATTTTTAGTCACAGCTTTTTTATATTTTCTTTTATTTTCTTGTTACAATTTCTTTATCTGAGGATACTCGGCACCTCTTCAAATGCTGTTAAAATTAACAATAATCACAACTTCCACTGTCTTTTTTTCAATCTATTTTTAAGCCCCCAATATAAATAATATATTGTGGTACTTTTATTTTTAAATACAAGCTTATAAGCGCACAGCAAAGAATATAACTTTTTAATTCATAAATTTCACATCATTTCTTCCGAAAATGAGTTTACAAAAATAGCAGCAATAAAAATATATATTTTAGTATTCTAAAGAATGCATAGAATAATGTTTAAATCTTGTACTCTGTCGGAGAAAATAACGAATATTCACTTATAAGCTTCTCTTTATTTTAGTGAGTAAATTATTTTTATTCTTATGGTTTTATTGGACTTATATACTATGTAAATATGTGAAATTCTACAAGGAAATTTTCCACAATTTATATGATACACATTTGTACATAACTTTTGTCTCCCAAAATATTCTTTTCTTGAAAGAAATTTTTTTTTCATATTACCGTAAAACTAGAAAATAAACACCACCTTAATAATAAATTTTCTAAAATTTCATCAAATACTACTGGATTCAGCTTTTGATGCAATGGCTTCTACTTGTCTATCCCACTCAAATTTAGTTATTAAGAAAAGCTTTAAATATTTTTATTCTATCGTCTGAAAATACTTCGTATTACACAACAAGTTTTAAGACTTTTTAAAGAAAGAATACACTGAAAAAGTAGAGCTGTAATCATTTAGTATTCTTTAAAATCTGTGAGAATAACGAGAGAATATTAAATTTATACATATTTGGAATAGTTTTAAGACAGAACCAGTCTTTCCACGAATATAAAATTCAGATAATTTTAAATTATTTTGCACTTGTTGCTTCCATTCTCATGAAAGTTTAATAATGTGACTTCTTTTCATTCCCCTATCGGAAAAAGATAAGTTTTAAATTACTTTTCGCTGGATAAGAAATCCAGTCTATTTTAAGTACTGCTTTTGTAGAAGCTTTTAAAAGAAAGCATCAATGAAAAATCATTTATGAGAGAGTTTGCACATGAAATGCATTCTTTAAATTCCAGTTCCCCGTCAAGTGTCATCTGCATAAGAAAATAGCAAAATAAATTTGAAAGAGGAAAGAAGATGTTGAAAAGAATAACATGAATGCTTAAAATAAACTTCTAACAAATTCTCGTGTGTGGCATTCCTCCTCACTGAATTGTATTAACTGCTTACAGCTTTCGAATTTTTTTTATTTCATATATATTATCTATATATAGATTGATAAATATATGCATTGAAAATTTTCTGATCATGTCATGTCAAATGATAAAAACTAAACACAAATAAATAAAAAAGAAATTCCTCATTTCAAATTGATTTCAGTTTTTCTTCTTGTTTCAGTTTTTGCTCTTCAAATAAAGCTGCTTTCTATTCTTTATCAAAATTAAAATAAAGTTGTGGTTTTTCATTTTTTGTTGGAGAATTATTTTTATATTTTTGTTTTATTCAAAGAATTTTTTAATCTTTTATTCAAGGAATTTTTTAATCTTTTATTCAAGGAATTTTTTAATCTTTTAAAATTTTCCTTTATTTCAAAAACGTTTCAATTCTTTCAACTATTTTAAAATCGTTTCATTAAGTTTTATTTCTGATGGAGAAATATTTTTTATAGCATTAATTGAAGTTTCTAGAAATTTATTTTTCACTTTAGCACACTTTACAATGAGGAAATTTTTCTTTCAAACTATAAATTGCGTGCAGTTAATATATCTTCTCCTCCAATGACAGGAGATGTGTTTAAGATATGTTATTACAATAAATTATCTCTGATATCTGGCTTATTAACTTTTAGCTATGTAATTAAAGGCTTTACCTATCAGACTACAGAGGCAACAGTGTTTTGCTTTAAATAAAATTTTAAATAATAGTAATATAAAGATAATGTAAAAATTAGTATTAAATGTATTATCTTTTACATTGAAATCAACTGAAGAACGTGTGAATTTTAAACCGGTTTATGTACATGTGTTTTGTTATAACAGCGATTTGTCTAACATAGGATTCACTGGCTTTTTATCGTATAACTAAATATCCAAAACATGCCATTAAAGTTATCTGGATAATATTATTTTACCTGAATTACAGTTATATACAGGCAATATAGAAAAAATTAAATTTTTTTAACGAAATCAAACTCAAGAAAATAATTTATCTATTTTTAAAATCAACATTTAATTTTAAAAATAGTTAAATTACTTTCATTACTTAGAATTAATTAAACTAAACTATTTTAAATATTAAACAAGTTTTCTGTATTATAAAATTTTAAATAAAATTATGCATAATTCTTTTAATTTTTATAACTCTTTTCCAAAAGAGATAATCACAGTTAATAATAACTAGATCACATTTATGGAATGAAAATAGTATTTACATATTAATTAATAGCTAATAATTAATTCTAATTTTTTTCAGAATATATTTTAATCTTTTATCTTCATTTAAGTTATCGAAACATCTCAGATTACTTTTTGAACAGACAAATTACCAATCTCCCATTTATTTCTCTATTTAAAATTCTTTCGAATAAATTAGTTAGAATAAACTCATTTGAGGCCTCAAGTCCTCTCTTCAATATCTTAGCCATCATTCATGAAGGATTTCAAGAATGGTTATTTAACTTTAAAGTTTCAATTTAATAAATGATAAAATAATAATTTTGATTTTCCGAGAAGAAATAATTATTTCTCATTACGGATTTCAGAAATCATGCTTCGAGATAAATTGGATTCATGGAAATGAGTGGGTGTTTTCTGAGAATTAATAAAGAAATATGATTCAATATTAATTTGTCGAAGAGATGTTGAAAGAGTTCTTAAAAGATTAATGAGAAGTTCATTTATAACGAAAATTGAATTTAACATTAAATTTCATTTCTTGTAATTTTCAGTGGTAAATAATTTTTACATACATAATGATTTTAATTAAAAATGAATTGTCATATTCAGGTATGAATTTTTTCTTGTAAAT
>JAPDSC010051533.1:487355-511951 GCA_026290005.1 Latrodectus geometricus | reverse complement strand
GTTAAGAACAAAAAAATATATTTCTCCATCCCTTCCCTCAAAGAAAAATCCAGCATACTCTTTTACATACTTCCATTTAAAAATGATTTCTTAGAACAACATTTTCCGCCAGAAAAAACTTTTCTCCTTTTAAAATGGATATCATCTTTCTGACATTTATTTTCATATACAGAGAATCAATTCTAACTGGACTTGAAATACTTGAAAAATCAAGTTCTCAGCAGTATGTTTTATTCGGAGGATGCATTTCGAATTTCTAAAAGATACGTTAAGATGGAAGGTGAAATTTTTCATGATAATAGAATTGCCTTCAAAACTAAAGTAAAATACATGATTGGTTGACAGAATATCTCTTAATGTCTAGTTGCGATATAGTGATCTGCATAAACGCTATATTTTTATTAATGATGATGATTTTGTGGCAGCTAATGAAAAATTAAAAATTTTGAAGCACACAAAAAGTTCTGATCACTACACCATATTTTCCTCAAACTAGCTTCTTATAAAAAATTGTTAATTTAATAAGTCCAAAATATATTTATGTTGTGCATTAATATACTGCTTTATGATATTCAGTAATAAAAATGTCTAGTACTTTACTAAATCTACTCAGCGCAGTTGAGTTAATGAGCAAAAGTTTTAATAATTAATATTTTACAATGATTTATTTTAATAGTCTTCCTATATTTTGAAATAACATTTTCCACATTATTAAACTTTCCTTATGAAAAAGACTTTGATATTTTCTAATATTTACACCAATGAAAGTTTCTAAAAGTTTCTTTTAAGCACAGTATATAAAACTTTGAATAAAAAATTCATTATTTCCTTTTATTCGCACTTTACAAATTTTCGTTCTTGGTATAAAACCAAAAAAATTAAAGGTATTTTAAACATATTGTACAGTTAAATGACTTACCAAAATTTAACCCACAGCACAATGTTGTATTCAACAATATTACTTTAAGAAATGAAGCAAAATCAACTGGAGTATTAATTCTTAAGATTTTAATACCTTTAGAGGCACTAGTATTGAATGTCTAGAAACATATTATTTTTAGTCTTTCTCAAACGATCTACTAATAAAAGCTTTCCATATGGACGTTATTTTTTTCTTCTTTAAAATCAATTTTTGAAAATTTAATTCAAATCAGGTGAAACTTATGTTAAAAAAATCTGCTAAAAACACATAATTTACCTCATTATATCATACTGAAAAGAAAAATGCGAAAAATATTATCAGGTAACTATACCAAAATTTACGACGGAAATTGATTCATTAAAAGTGAGACATATGCTTTCTGTTTGCTTATTAAAATTTTAATAGGTAACATCTGGAACAATTTTCTTCGTATGTTAATAAAACTTTTCATTATTTTAATAAATGTCTATAAAGAATATATTTTTGAACTAAAAATAGTTTTATGCGAAGAAAGTATGGAAATTGCAGTTTATTATTTTTTAAATTTTTTCTAGAAGTCGCACGTAGTTAAACAACTATGTTGCTTTTGCTCATATTTTAAATTAATAGTGTTTCTTTTATTCATATTGTGTTCGTTTTTTTAAATGATATATAAGAATTCTTTTATAAGTAATCTGAACGTAATTTTTTAATCATCTAAATCTGTAAAATGTTGAATCCAGAATATTAGATGAATAACTAGAATTTTTTAACCTGATTGTTTTTATAATAGTATTTGTAATATCCCAAAACCAATACAATAAACTCAATAATTTTTCTATTCGCAATTCGAAACAGATTATCATTCATCCATAAACCAATATAAGTTATGCTTAGATCTCTTATATTACAAATTTAATTATATTAAAATATTTTACAATATATAGTGTTCTTAAATTAACTCAAATAAGGGCAAAATTGGATATAAGATTTAATCTCCCTTTTCGATTATTAATTCGTTTCAGAAATCTAAGTTTTACCTTTGCAAAACTCTCTATAAATTAGACGGTGCTTAGACTTGTCCAAAATGTTTCACAATAATTAATAATAACAAATTTGGTGAAAATTTTAAGTAATTTTTTACAATGATTTACTAATTTTCATACAAAAATTCGAAACTTTGAGAAATGTTTGTTACATGTCCAAACATGCTATAATTTTATAGTTTTGAAAATTATTTTTTTATATTTCTGAAATTTTTTATTTAATTAATTTCGTTTCATTTTATTCATTTTTGTATAATTTATTAATAAGCACTGAAATCAACATTGTATCCAAAAAGATTCAACATTTTTCTAAAGAACAAAATTGATTTGTCACATTTTCACACAGAATTTTTAAGTTACTTAGAGTTATTCATAAACCTCCTAAAATCGGAAAAATCAAATGTATGAAATTCACCTAAATTGGATTCCTAGTTCGGTAATAATTTAAAAATTTATATGTATGGAAAGATTTGTGGGGTTTTATATTTCATATTATATTTACAAATCAATTTTGAATTTTTATTTGAAAGCTTTCTGTTATAGCTGGCAAATAAAAATTACATTTAATCTTATTACAATCAATTTTATTCTTTAAGAAAATATTTTACGGCAGTCTTATTAAAATGATTATTTCATTTCCAAGTTATTTCATATTATTTTTTTCAATGCACATTGTTGTAATTTAAATGCATTAGGACATCAAATTTCTCCTTAAGTAGGGAATTAAAGTAAAAATGAAATATTAAAAAGTGAAATTTTCATTTTAGATGAATAAAGGATTTCAGAGGTAGAATTTCTAGAGGGAGAAAAATTAACTTTTTAACAGAAAGATATTAATATAATATTAAAACATCTTACTCGTGTATTTTAATAGCTGAAATATAATTAAACGTTAAATTTAATTAAATTATAAAATAATTTAATTACATTTATAATTTATAAATATAATTAAATATAACTGAAAGATAAAATGACTTGTTTCTTTAAAAGTTATTATATTTTTGCTCAAATTATAAAAATGTGACAAAATTTATTAACTTGTACTATTAATAAGAAAATACATTAAAATTACTTACGGTTGAAACTCAGGGTTCTTTCTAAAGGGATATGAACTTTCTTGACGTTGTCGCTTTCCAAAATGCTTCAAACTAGAGCTGCTAAAAATAGATACAATGTCACATTAAAAAGAGTTCACATAATAAAGTGCAACATATAGAAAAATAAAAATGACACACAAGAAAAACTCTTCAGAACAAAAACGAAACATTTACCATATTTTTTCAACTTTCAAGTTGGTTTTTCAAAAGGTATTTTGAACAAATGTACTGTAAAATGCTCTACTTCAATTACTGTGTAACTTTATTTAAATCACCATAAAATTTTAGAAATAAAAATTTCAATTATAAACTGTGGAACATAATCCTAATATATAACATTTTTAAACAAAGAATAATTTTAAAAAATTATTTATTTATTTATACATTACATTTCATTGCAGAAATTTTTAAAATTTTTCTATATATTAAATTGCTATTGAACATATTTGGAGATAGCGTCAAACTAACTCCGCAATTTTTTCAATGACTGAAAAAAACATGAATTTTTCTAATTATTCAGATTCAAAAATGTTTATTATTTAAATTAAATAAAATAACTTTATATTCTATTATAGTGCTTTTTGAAAGATATCACGTATGTATAAGTTTAAATGCGTTCTTATTAAATGTATATTGTCATCTATTAGAAAATTTTATTAAACTTTAACATTCTTTTTAATACGTATATTATTCACATATTATTTGTATATTATTAGTATATGGATATAAAAACTATTAATAATACATAGAATGTCTATGTTTAACATGAATATATATCATTAAGTAAAAGAAACTGATACGTTTCAAAGAGCAGAAAATGAAAGATGTAAAGCTTTATTTTCTGCAGAGTAATATGTCATGTAAGGAAAGTATTTTACATGGTTTTTCTCAATTTCCACAAAAGGGAGCTATAAAAGGATTGAACATATTTAATATAGTTCAAATATCTTAAACTATTATATGCATGTAAATATACTTCAATATGAATAATATATAATGATGATAATTTTTTTCTCTTTTAAGTTCAATCTTTACTCCTTTGAGTGCAGGAGAAATGTTTTAAATTTAGTAAAAAAAGAAAAATGTCGCAATTGTTAAGTAATAAAAGAAGTTGCATGAACCAGTTATCTTTATTTTTAAGATAATTCCGACAAGAATCATATCTTTAATTTTATACAATAAAAATGATAGTTTCCATTTAGGGAGTGTGCTTTTTATTTCATCCTTGAATTCTTTATAATTTTTTCCATTTCATTTTTTTAAAGAATACGAATTGAGAAAGTTTAAATAACATTTAAAACACTAAAATCATGCAAAATAAATTTTTATTCAATAAATATGTGTATTTATTTCTCAAATTTTATAATTGTATTAATTTTTGCATCTTATCGGGAATTCCTCTTTTTTTCTAAATCGATGAAATCATTTTTTTTTTAAATTTTTATACATTATTTCAACTGCTAATAATAAACAATTATAAAACTACAATAGCGGAAAAACAAACGCGTTTTTCGTTCCCACAACTTTTGAATAACTTCCAACTTTTATAGACAGGAGCTTTTCAGTTCCAAAGAGTTAAAATAAAAGTCCATAGTTTTAGAAAAATTTTTCCTAAATACAAAAATATTCTTAATTTAAAACAAATATTCTACTCATAAATTATAAACTCTAACCAAATTAAAGAAAATCTATCTGCCGATTCTATGTTTCAAGTTCTACGGAAAGAAAGTTTACTTATAGAAAACTTACCGCTTCCGAAAGTGATCCTAAAATGAAATCTAAGTCGATATCCAGCAGTGAACGGGACGTTATATGTTTGCGCTTTTATGAGGTGCGAGAGGGGCAGAACGAGCGCTTTCAACCAACCACATTTGGCGCATTTTTCTGTTCTGGCGAGAAAAATTTCAGAGTGCAGGATAAAACAGTGTTTTCCAATTAATTTTTACCTCATAATTATTTATCAAACTCTCTTTCTCATTTAAAAGTCCCTTATTAAAAACTCTTTTATGGATATTTTTGTTTTATTTCATCAGTGTATAAGAATTATTGATGATCATTAAACGATTTTAATTACCAATATTAATTTTATGGAAATATATTATAACTAAGAGATCGGGGAAAATTTTGCTCACATATATCTTACAGGTATCAGTAATTTTATAGATAAATATTAGCTTATGTTAAAAGTATGTCAGAGAAATAAATATCAAATATTGCTTTAAAATATCAAATATTGCGTAATAATTTCAAAATTCAATATTCTTTATTAATTTAATTAATTTAAAATTATGTAAAGAAATTACAAGATTGCTCTAACATTTTCTCTTTACAGCTCTAAATATTTTAAAAAGTTTTCTTTCAATCTCAACTTAAATTTTTTAAAAAATGTATGTTTAAAATATATTATAACAAATAGCAAATTATGAACATAATAATAATTTCATTCTCTTTATAATAAAACAAAATTTCTTGTATAATATTTTAAAATGTTATATATGTGTGAATTTAAATCAAGCATGAAAACATATTTGAAGAATATTTTAATCAATATATTCCTCGAAATCAATACTTTATCAAATAAAAAAATTTTTAATTTCTTTGCCGAGAAATTAAATTTAGACTTAAATCTGCCCATTAAAGTGGAATTGCATTTTATTTCAAATTACTTTTCTTTCTAATGGACAGAGATAGAACTTTATTAAACTTCATTCTTTGAAAGATAATTCAAATGAGATTGACAAATTCAATCCCATTTTATTTATTGTTTTTCTTTTACTCCTGCTCCTTTTAATTTTCTTCGATAATTCTCTAATCTTTAGCCAAGTTTTTTTCGATAACCTTCAAAGGTATCGTGAGCATTTCATCTCATTGAAGAGCAAAACTAAGCAAATTGAAAATCTTCATTTTTAATTTCTGACAGATTTATATTATGGAATTTTTTTTATAAAGAAAGATTTTTTGAGGAGTAAGTTGTGGCAAAATATTCACAGTTTGAATAGTTATTAACTCTTCCATCATTTTCAACCAATAAATTATGAGCAATCAGTTTTCATTTTTTTTGGTTTTATTAATAAAATGTTAAAATTCCATTTTCGTACTTTATTTCTTTTCTTATAATTTTTACGATATTTTACATACATTTGTAGGTTACTCGTAATAGTTTTTAAAAGGCGGGTTTTCATTTTGTTAATGAATTGAAAGAGAATTTTTTTATTTATTGTTCCTGTACATGGTTTTCATAAAAGAAAATATCAGATAACTACACTACTAATTTTTCCAGTATTTTCTTGCATTATTTTACATTATATATATATTACGTGTATTTTACATTACATATATTACAATGATTTTGACAAATTGCTTTTAGCTCATTGTTCTCAGATACTACGTTTAACTATTTCAACAGATTAAAACCACTAAACGAAGCAAAGCAATTCATAATTTTGAACCTTAACAAGTGACGATATTTTATTTGTCACTATTTTTCCCAACTCATTATGCATTAGCAGATTGACACCAGAACTTATGGAACTTCCAAATTGCATGGGTCCTATCAGCATGGTGATCTTCAATGAGGTCAGTTGTTAAACTAGCTACACTGCATACACCAGACTACCATGATATTCACATTGGCCGTGACAAACTATGAGAGCCAAAAAAATGATTTTCTACTTTTACAAATGTATACTGCAAACATTTTCCCTCTGAACATCATTTTAAGTCTTGCCAATGTCACATTCCATACTATTATTTTATGTGTGATACAGTTTATTTATTGCTATTCTCTATTCATACTCTTTCTTTCAAAGAAATGTTCAAACTGAATAAATAAATATGTATGACACGAAATCTACGATGTCCATTGAATCAGAAAAGAATGCAAATTGAAAGACCAAGTTGTCTCATGACTGCGTTCATTTTGTGCTTCTTACGATTCTCAAATGTACTAGATATTGCAAAATCATTTAAAATTAAATTGAAAAATCTTCTTTTAAAATGAACTCCCTTTTTAAAAAGACTATATATTAATTTTAAAAGTGATTGTGTAATATTTTGCTTTCCATTTCTGTAAGTCTTATTGCGAATTACTGAGGAAAGACAGGGATGTTTCCCTTTCACTAGTGACTAAAATACACTATACTAAGTAGGAATGAATTATGCATTAAAGTTAACACACCAATTTGGAATTTCACCAGAGGTATGCAAATTAATTCGAATGCACGAAAGATGATAAATTGAGCTTTAAATGATGTTCTAGAGAATGTTCAGTAGAAGATAATGATTTCTAGAAAGTTTTAAATATGATTTTTGAATATTATAAAGTTTTCAGAAGACAACCAAATTTACACATATAGACAAATCTTAAGTAGTATCAGAGAAAGAAAAATAAACTTTTATGACTTTGAACTTAAAAATGTATTTTTTTCTACATGTAAATGAATTATAGTTTTAAATAAGTTTAATTTGTGTTTGATACAAATAAAATCAGTTTTAAATCAATATCTAGGAAAAAAATCTATAAAACTACTCAATGAAATAACTTTAATTTTATATAGTTAATAACAATTTTATATAGTTTTGAATTTATATTTCCTTTTGCAATCAAGTAGTATGGCATATTTGAATATTAAGATATAAATTTATTAAATAATTTATTTAATAATTAATTAAATTCCTATTGGAAAGACTTTTAAAGTCAGCGGCTGAAAAAAATAATCATAGATATCCATGAAAAAGTATTATTTTAATTTATCTAATAAGATTGAATCCTAACAGCACAGAGATAAAGAAGCTTAAGAATTACCTGTCTGCTTGTCATTTTATTCTTTATATTAGAAATGTGACACATTTTATAAGTAATTTTAAAATCCTATTAAAATAGAATATTTCTAGAAAGAAAAACATTGATTGGAAGGTTGGAGTTTTAATTGCTTTTCTCTCTGTCTAGAAAAGCTATTAAAACTTCAATATTTCAATCAATTTTAATCATAAATTTCCATTAATGAAAACTTAAGTGTGAGCAAATGAACTACATGGCAAGTTAAGTCCTCAGAAATAAGTGTTTTGTTCATTAAAAATTAACTTAATAGAAATCTACTAACATTTTCCGACTATAGAAATATGTATCAGTGACTGAGGGTACGAGAGATAAAGATTGTTTTATTTTTTAAAATAATCCACTGAATAAATGAAAAAATTACATGTTATAATAAAAGTGAGAGAAATTATGATAGAAATAATTTTGTATATATTGTTTTGTGTAATAATTTTTCTCCCTAAGCAAAAACTCCTGAAATTTTGTACCACTTATCTAACAATAATTTTATTCAACTAATTAAAATACTCTATTTGTTTAGCTCTCACGGATCTATAAATAAAGATTAATACAAGTAATTGAAAAAGCAAAATAACACAGCATAAAAGCCAAATCTACCAATTTTATTCATGTTAAATCCGAATAGAAAGAATGATTTTTTTATGGAATAACATTTTTCTTCACTAAAATTTAATCTATTCCTTCAAAAAACTTTTCTGGGAATAAAAGATTTAGAAGTAGGTACACTTTACAAATTTTCTTCACATACTATTTTTCGATATTCTGTACTAAATACTCTTCGTTTTCTTTTATTAATCGATTATATTTTATTTAGAAAGATGATTTAAATTAATTATTCAAGAAATTTTTAAGAAAATTTAAGAAAACAAAATGATTTACTTACTAATACATCTTTTTATATAAGTATTGGTACTCTTGTGTCTAATATTTTTCCATTTATTTACGATTCACTTAAATTAGTTAACTATTTTTTAGTAAGATTTTAAGATTATTTTAATCATTCACCCTTGATTTTGGTAATATTTAACACAATTCATATTATATATATCCATATTAATAGTATTAAATTCTTAATACTATTCATATGGATATATAAACATAAGAAATTATAAAATATTTCTCAAAAAATATAATTTAAAAACTTTTGTTAACTGTATCATTGCTAATATACTGTTCTGATTGCCCAATAGCAAGTTCAATTATTGTAAGCCACAACAGAAGTTTGATTATAAATATGAAAATCATCATCCAAATTATATTCATCACATATTACAGAACAGAAATCAATTATTATCTTTCTGCCTGCTAAAATATTTGCAATATTGAAATTACAGAACATTGAAAATAACTACTCAATTTATATGTTCCCCATTTTATCAAAAGTAGCCAGTTTCACTCAGAGCTCCATTTGAACTATTCATGGCAAGTCTGCAAAATTATCCATTACGACCACCATCTGTAAAAAAAAATTTTTTTATTTCTAATGGTGGACACCCTTGAGCAAGTAAGTACATTAGCCCATTTACCGCAACAAGTCCGAAAACTGCTACTCATTTTATCGTTACCCGGTGGGCACCTGTGAGCCAAGTCACGGAGGTACGAGTAGCATCGCCCATGCCACATCACCACAAACGCGATTATAAGGAAGGCCACATTGATCCATCATCTGAGGAAAGGACAAGAAACACACAGAGAGAGAGAAAGAGAAAATACATCCATGCCCGAGCAGGGATTCGAACCCAGGTCCTCCCCATCCGTAGTCAGTTACGCTAACCGCAAGACAGGTTGGGCGGCTCTGTAAAAAATTTATTATTTAAAGACTAGCTTTTGACTAACTTATAATTGTTTATTAGTACAAACCTTTTTTTATTTTTTTTAATACTTAAATGAATTTGCAAATTCTTTCAAATAAAATACGTATACATTTGCAAATGTGACTTTTACCATATTTTTCATTAAAAGAATATACTTAATAAGATATATCACAAATTTATTGTTCCTCGTAGAAAGCAGCTTAAGAGATGAAGACTGTTTAACATCTTATACAAAAACTTTTCTTAAATATTGAGCAATATATTCACTAGTCATTTGAAGAGAAAACACAAAAAACTCATAAGCACTCTCTTCAACATACGTACATAAACAATGCATATTTCCGTCTCCCATTGTTCTATTGTGAATATGATTAAGCCAGATGCGTTAATTTTTAATTTTATTTTCACAATTTCCATAATTAAATTTACAAATAAAGTCAAAAACGTATGTAAAAGAAAGAGAGTCGAATTAGTGTACGAAGATTTTTCTACGTGCATTCTTTAATTATGGACAGCTGTTTTGTGATTCTGACATATAGTTCCCATCAAATCATATAAATATACTCTTTCCTCTGATCTTCAATGAAAGTATTAAAAAAATATACTAGAAACAATTTTAGTAGTTTTCGCAGAGAATAGCACAGAGGACAGGTTTCATTAATTAATATTATATATTGTATTAAAACTATATGGCTTTTGCAGCCTCATTTTTTTATTATAACACTACAAAAGACTTAAAAAGTAAATTATTTTTAAGTCCATATTTGAATATTTTTGAGAAAATCAAATTCTCAATATTTAAAAAGTATTTGACAGTGAGTTCATTTTTAATCTTATTTGCGTTTAGTAAAATTAAAAAAGAAAACCTTATTTTTGATTAATTACTTTGCACATCAACTAAATTAACAACAATTAAAATTAAAAGCAAAAAATTAGCAGCTAATTAAAATAGTAGCAGTTAGTTGTGCTTAGTCAAATTAACAGTTAATAAGTTCAAATTAAAGTTACTCAGGGGAGTTAATTATGAAGTAATTAATCCAACGGGTACAACAATTAAAAATCAAAAAGTTTATACAGTTAATGTTTGGAAGATCAATTTATAATAATTGAAATCAGAAAATTGGTAAACTTAACTTCATGCAATTTGGAGAAAAGAATTTATTTGCAAGTAATTAATTGATACAGAGATGAAAGCACAGTATTTTTTTCTGATTCAATTTATTACAACAAAAACATTGTTACACTTAAGCGTTATTTGCACAAATAAATCTAACTATCAAAACGTTACAACACAAAATCAAGTAAAATCTGATAGATTTTTTAAAATAAAAGCATTATATATCAGTTTACGTTTACCTTAAATCTTAAAAACAATCTAATCACTGTTAAAGAATTCGTATAGAAAAATACTTGAATAATTATATATAAAAATACGTATTCAGCTTTATAAATTTTAAATCATACTGACTTAAAAACTAAATATTTATTCTTAGGGATTAATTTAATTGAATAAAATATATGCTGTTTGTATTTTATCAAAAGAAACATGGAAGCTAAAATTTGCCTATAACTATTTCCTTGGGAATAAAGGATTCAAACATTTTTCTGTAAGCTTTTTTATAAATTCAAAAAATTAAAGGATATATTTTGTGAAAGAAATAGTGAAACATTTTCTAACGGAAATTTTAATCCCTTTCCACAAGTACATATTTTAAAATTATAAAACTTAGTCATTAATTTGAAAACAACGCATCAAAACATATTCATTGTTAATATAATTGTATCGTGAAATATCCTTTAAAATATATTTCGGCTTTGTCAACTGATCATTACTAGAAACGATAAAGTTGGAATTTGATTCGAGTTCCTACATTTGAAAATTTCTCAGTATTCTGTTGATTAAAATGGGAAGAAAAGTGGGGAGAAGGAAATAGTTTCATATTTAATATCATTTCGTTAGTACTTCGAAGGAATTTTGGATGATCACTAATGAAATGCTCTTTGCGTTCTCTTTCTCTCTCTATCTCGTATACATTATATTTGCTCATATTTCCTGTAATTAAAGAGAAATTGTTTGAAACGATAATCTCTCTTTTCTAATCCTCAGAATTATTGCTTCGCATCTTTAGGAAAGCAGGCAATATATATTATTTTATTGCTTTTACATGATATTTATGTATGAAATATAACTTAATCTTTCATGTATGTAGCGTAGCGTATTCTTTAATAAATAGGAACTAAATTATTCGTTTAATTGCTTTGAATTAAGCAAATATAATAATAGCAAATAATAAGGGTATTGTTCATGAATTATTTAACAATATACAAAGTAAACTGTAAACAAACCAGTTAAAATGCCAAAATAATTTAGTAGATTAATAATTGATAAAATGATTTAAGGCTAATATATGAAAATGACGAAAAAAAAATTGAAACTAGGAATAAAAATTTACCTTTTCACATAAAAAAACAGGAGACAAAGGGGAAATTGTTTCGAATATATTTGGGTAAAATTCCTCAACAAAAAATAAACACAAAAAATAATTTTCCAATACTTTTACTTTAACTAAACTGGAAAAAAGATAAAAAATTAAAACTAATAAACAATGAACTCTAAAAAAATAATTAAAACGAAATTAACAAAAAGCATAAGTCACGGTGAAGCACGAAGAAAGAAATTTCTTAAAATTTCAAAATGTCTGAATAAAACGATAATTTATAATTGTGTAATATGTAACTAAGGAAATTTATCAAATAGAGATTTAATTAGATTTATAAGGATAGAAAATTGAAATGTACTGTTCAAAACAGTTAAAGGGTGTTGTAAGTCTTATAAAACAACGGTACAAACAACATTCTTTTTTACATGAAATGGATGAAGTAAGCAACATGTCCATAAGAAATTGTTGCAATAAAATAATATATGAAGATAAGTTTTTACTTCGTCAGACTGTGTTGAAGATTAGTAACAACATTTAAATATTTACAGTATCTGATCAGAGCTTTACAAGTTATACTTTCCTTAAGTCGATTCATTAAGTCAAGTAGTCAGTAAATTTTTTACTCTTCATGGTTTCCAAAATGTTTATCGGTCAGAAATTCTCAGAGTTAATTAATCATCAATGGTTTGTGGGAAAACTGGAAAACTACTATATATATAAATGAAAAACTACTATATAAATGTATAGGGTGCATAGTAAAGTCATTGGTGGACCTGTATTGGTCATAAACATAATTACAATTGAAAAATGTTCCAAATAAAGGGAATTTTTCTATTTGGTGATTTTTAGTTTTAAAATCGTAGTGATTTGGCTCAGGAAAACAGGAAGTACTCTTAGTCGTTCTCGCACAGGGAGGCCTTATAATCAGGCTCTCCTGTAAACCCGGAAGAACTTTTGGTATGTGTTTTAGCCTTTCAGGACGTCCCCCTTAATTACCTGAAATTGCGCTTTTTACTGCTTCTTTGCTCACATAAATGAGTGCGTTATTTTAATGAAGTCGTTGTTTTCAGCTTTCTTTTAATGAAAAAAAAGGTAATTTTATCTTGATGTTGCGAAGAAACGAGCTATAAAGAACCACCGTATTGATATTTAAATAGAGATGCTGCAATCTATTATGCTTCTCCTTTCATCTGCATAATAGGTCTAAAGTTTGATACATTAAGACCCGTGGTTGCCATATATTGATATAATTAAATTACTTATCAAAATAATTGAACTTTTAAGATAAAATAAATAATAATCTTTTTTTTATATTTAAACATTTGAGTTGAAAATATATTTATATGTTGAATTCTTTTTTACTTCATTTTAAAAACTTTAAAAAACTTCTTTTAACGAATTCACAAACTAATGCTAATAATCAATTATTTATAGTTTACCTTGTACACTTATTTCATCATGCATTGAATTTCATTTAAAGCCCCCGAATAGCTTTTTTGCGATGATTTTTACTAAAGAATCTTTTTTTAATCAATAATTAAAAAGTAGATTTTCCTACCCGGATTCAACATTTATCAATGATGTACCCGTTATGAATTAATACAGGTATACCTGCTGGTATTAATACAGGTATACCAGCACGTAAAATTTATGAAATCTCTAAAGGAGATACGGTGGTTATACATCCCCTGGGTGAAATACCATATCAGAGGCTAATTGATTATAATTGTGACAAAATTTACATTTCGACCCAAGGTGTTGCTTTAACTTTGTTGCGATAAATAGACATCGTATATAAAAATGTTCTAAGAACACATTGTATTAAGGAAAAAATTTGTTTTTCTCCAAAAGTTTGTGTTTTTGAAACATTTACTCTATATTAATTAATTTTATAACCGGCACCTAAAGAGGGCAGACAAAAATCCCAAACTTTGAAATTAAATATCGCTTTCATTTTTTTGTCGTAGAGAACTTTTTTGTTAGGTTTGTTTGGGAAAGAATAAAATTTTTCTCAATATAAGCATAAAGACCCTAAGACCATGTAAAAATTTAGATTTTACAATTTTCGCAAAATCTAATTTGTAAAACTAAAAATGAAATAATATCAATGATCCCTTTATTTGAAACATTTTTGCAATAGAAATTATGTCTCCGACCAACGGTTTGAGAGATTAAGTCCCACAAAAGACTATATTATGCACTCTGCAAATATATTTTTTATTTGACATACATTTCATTTTAATAAAAGGTATAACTTTAGTAATATTTTCTTGATGAACTCTTGGATTATTGTGCTCCATAGTAATAATGATAATTATGTATATATATTTTTCTTTGTTTTAACTGAAACAACGGTATTTAATAAAACAACTCTTAAAAACATTTTTGAAACAAGCAACACATTCTGAAATAGTATACATGCTCTCATTTAAAATTTTCAAATTAAAATTGAATTTATTTAAGCAAAAGGAAAAGCAAAACATGAGACACAATCGAATTCTTTCTAATGACTCTATTCCTTACAACTATAAATTCTAATAAAAATTATAGTTTAAAGTTCTCAAGAAAAAAAAGTCCAAAAGCGTTGAATCAAGATACAATTGCATATTTTAGGATGTGATACTTATAACAATGATTACATTTCACTGTTTTGGGGTTATATTATTTTAGCGATTTTGAGCGATTTTTAAAATGTCAATAAACAACAATTTTTGTTCTATATTTTTATATATTGATAATATAAGACAAACCGTACTTTTATTAATAAAGTCAAGTGGCATTTATTTCTAGTGTCATGTAATGTCAGTAAAAAGACCAATTGTTCATTCATGCAATTTCACGTTTTCAATGAAATCTGCATTAATTTCTTCTGGAACACCCAAGAATGAAGCATTATAAGTTTTTATCAGAGATTTTGTTCGAGGTCCTCAGTTTAATGATATCTGAACTTGCGAAAAGACAGCTTCATCATTAACAATTATCGTTTGGTCAGGATCACTATTGTTTAGTGCGAGCATCGCATTCTTCAGAGTGAAAAGTTGGGGTTTGATACCATCCATTGCTGAACACTTGGAGGTCAATGTTACTTTTCTGCATGTATGTCTGTCGGGAATATGATAGGAAAATTTCTGGGCCCTTGTAGCATGTAAGGGAGCCCAACTTTATAGAAAGTCCTCTCCGAAAAAACTGTACGAAGTGGACATTCAAATGCCCTACAACGGTGTTTGGCTGAGCAATATGCGGTGTCAATATGCATAGTCAAATTTTGTTCGAATAGCATACTGACTCCCAAGCAAAGGAAAGGATTGCTTTTATGACAACAAATAGCATGTAACCATTCATAATATCATGTTCTTTTTTAGAAACTGAAACATCATATAAAAGGAAGAATTGAAAAGTAATTTTCTTAAAATTTATGTAAAACATATCAAAAACATAAAATATCCAATTTTTAACAATTTTGATTTGGTATACTATCAGTTTCAGAACTTTTAGTGTATCACTACAGTTGAAAGTTTCGAATTTGCATATTTAATTAAATAATTTATCAAATATAAAATTGTGTTGGATACTGGAAAATAAGATTATTTAATTTTATTATTTTATCTACTGTGTATGCTTTAAATTTCATATTTATGTCTTAAATAAAATACAGATTTCCTGTCAAAATGAATGTAATTTCCAATTGCTAGTTTATAGATTTTTTTTTAAGTTTTAAAATCAAATTACGTCTGTCACTTGGAATCAAATTGATTTTTTTACGAATTTTTGTGGCAGTCATTCTTATATATTTTTGACTCATAATTCTGTTTCTTTTCAATTAGTACACTGCGTTTAGAAATTTTACCGAATACAATAGAAGTTTAAATATTTAGTATACTTCATACGTTTGAATACCATTGTGTAAAAGGGTCTTAATAGTATTTTTATTTTAATATATAAAGAACCTTTTTTTACAGATAAAGTAATTATTAAACATGGATACAAAGAAGTGGGCCATAGTTATTATTTTACATTTGCATTTTGGAAATTTACTATTGAAATTTAAGACTTATTAAAATAATACGGTAGTTCTATTTTAAAAAAATGTCATCAAAACTACTACATATGAATTTCTTTTGGCATTTCTTTGAAATATTTAATCAGAAATTTTATAAACTACAAGTATATATAAACATATCAATAACATATTAATATATTTATGTGTATTTATAATGGAATTATATTATAATTAAAATATTCTCTTTTCAATTGTTAGTAACTCAATACACATAAGATAGCTCATTGTTAAATGAAATTTATTTCGAGGGTACTTCAAATTCTGCATCCGCCTAAATGCATGTTACCTAATGCACACATTATTTATGATATATAATTTTAAAATATTTGTGTAAAAGAAAAACAAAAGACATATTTTAAGAAAACTTGTTACTTATTAATTAATATTTACATTTTTCATATTTTTGCAATTAAATAATGTAATTGAAAATAATATTTATTAATCGGGAATTATTCTTCGTTCTCTTCTGTTTATAAAATTTTGAATATTTTTATAATGATTTAGATGTGAATTGACGCCATAAACTGTTTCATTCAATTATCCAAAATTCGTATCCATATAATTTTACAATCTTTAACATTTTTCTATCTTTAAAATATCTCTAAAATTTGCAAAATTAAACTTGATATTTTTACAATTTAAAACATCATTCATTATTGAGTATAAACATGAAACACACTGTAAAGTTCGTTATTCTAGTACTCACTGTATGTTTATAATTATTGCTACAATACTAACAGGAGCAAGACAATTGCATAATTTGAGAAAGTGGATTCAGTTTCTTATATGCTGTAATGAATATTAAATATTTCTTCACATACCTTAAAGACTATAAAAAGACATTTCTATTGAACAGTTTGATCTTGAAGTACTTACCAAATCCTGAGGGATAATCCCATATTTATGCAAGTGCACAAAATCTTTTGTACTCACATGTACCATTATACTGATAATTGAATTTTTATTAATAATTTATGTTTATCATACACCCTTGGAAAAGCTCTGGATATCATTTTCAATACCAAATGAATTTTTTTGTCTACATTTTTTATAATTAAATTCCTCTGACATTAGGCATCTCATAGAAATTCCCAAAATGAACAAAATTGTTTATTAATAAAAAGTTTTTACACATGAAATAAGTCCTTTAATGGGAATAAATAATTTTTAATATATTTAAATAATAAAAATCATGATGGTATACATACTTTGACATATTTAAAAAAATGATGCATATTTATTTATTTGCAACTATACTGTTTAGAAAACAATGAAGCTATTATTATTTAAGAATAAAGTAAATGTTTTGAAAAATTATATGTTTAATAAATTTTTATAATTCATTAGAATTTTAATTAATTTATTCTAATTTTTTTTTGTTTGTTTGTTTGTTTAATTTAGGAAAATTCATTGACATTAGGACTGAAAAAGAAAGCGCAGTTTTCAAATGAAATGAGTGAAAGATAACTAAATTCGATCATTCTACATTCGTCATATACATGATTTTAAATATATATATAGTTTTCATTTATTTTTAAACTATTAATATCACAAGATGAATATTTACTTGCATTTTATTTATTTTTTATTTGTTAACACTACCATCACGTGATGCCTATTCACTGGCATACTCAAGAATATCCTCATAAATGGCATCATTTTCTGTGTAATTTAGATTTTAGACTAAACATCAATATCTTCAGGGACTTGGATGCCACTTTGTAGGAAATATCCGTGTCATATAAGAAAAATAAATTTATTGAAATATAAAATGTGCAGTTTAAGAGAATTTTTAATATTTACCCGTAAAAGAAATTCTAACATTCACATATCATAGTTTTACATTTAATTAGATGATAAATTTCACTTAAGTAAACAAGTTAACCACAATATTATTTAATAAGGTAATTATTATATATTTACTTATTTTTGTTATATTTCACAATTTTTTAAATTTAAAAATTTTTTTTTAATTATTTGCCAAACAAGCATTTTTTTTTAGGAATTTTGAGGAGGAATTCTGAAGTACTTTCTTTCTGAAATATAGTATTTTTAAAATATGTTCAATATATCAACATAAAATTATAAATTTAAATTTGCATTATAATTAAAAATTAGAATAATTAGCAAATATTTTTTTGTTTTCTTAAGAAATAATTCCTCCTCAGGTAAAGTTACTTATAAATGAAAAAACAAAAATGTTACCAAGAAAACATATTTTATGAAATAGTACTCAAACATATAAATAGTATTTAATATATTTTAAATTTTCCGCATTCGTAAAAAATATAAAAAGTTAATAAGGCTATAAAATTACTATTCAAAATAAAAATCCTTTCTGGAAACATTTAATATATATATGTATATATATATATATATATATATATATATATATATATATAAGTTAAAAAACACACACATAATCAATAAAAAACTGAAATTCCAACGTCCAACAAAAAGAATTTATATTCGAGAGAAAAGAAAAAGTTCCAAATAAGCGACAAAACATTATGCATTGCTTGAATTTCAAAAATTAAATGCCCATTAATTAAAAATTAAAGAAGATATGAGAGGGAAAGAAAATTTTAATTTATGTATTTTCGTTGAATTTGTCAAGACGCGTTTTAGTTTCCATTCAGTTATTTTCACACTTGCATCTTGTCTTATTTGTAGAAAAGTACCTGGATTGATTTTAAGACCATAAGATAAAGTTTCCCTACTTTCGTATGTAGTAAATCTACTGCTGGACTTGAAATTTTGACCGATTATTGATAATGAGGATTTTATCTTTTAGAGAGGGATCATTTTTTTTTTACAAAATTATCTCTCCTTACGAGTATAAAATGACACAAGTCTCAAGTGATCCAATAAAGCCTCAGATGAAAGCAAAGAACCCGTTATATGCATAGGAGCACATAATTATTCCACACTTTTTATTTTTGAGTAAGTAAACATAAAATATGAATAAATGACAGGTAATAAATATACTTGTCGTTTTACTATTAATGATTTTTCGAGAATTATGGCTCGAAAATTGATGGTTTCATAGACATGTTATAAATTATTTGATGAATTTTGAAATTCCTCCTTTCCTGCATCTCAAATATTGTGACCTCCTACTTTATCATTCCCTATCAATGACTCAGACTATAACAACATTTGAAATATGGTAAACAAATATAAAATTAAAATCATTAGAGATCGCTTACAGATGAAAAGGAATTAAAGTAATTTTTCGAAGTAGGGAAGTAGTATGAGCAATATTAATTTGGGAAACTTTCAGAATTGCATACATGTAAACATAAACCATATTTAAATATGTTTTTCTTCAGCTTTTAAGTGGATGATTTAAGGAAGATTAGAGAAATATACTTGAAAAATATTTAGTCGTGATTGCACCTGACGTGTAACTAAAACTTAAGTGAGATACTGAATATTTTGCTAAATATATTTGTTTGAATTTTCACTTCGTAAAAGTTTAGAGAATTTTCAAATGATTTATTATCATTTTCAGGATGTATTCTATTTTAAAAAGAAATATTTCTTGATCTCACTCTGGAGAGCAGTCAATAATAGAAAAAAAAGGAGAGAGATTCTCCCCCCTTTAAACGATGTTAATAAAATTGCAGCCTACTCCAAAGAAAAAGTAGAGTGTATTGCCAAGTGCCTGGTGGAACAATTTGTACCCAACACCATATTTAGCCCTGATAATGATACTAGGGTTAATAGGACTGTTGATACATATCTCCAAACAAACACCCTACCACCCGCCACTGGTGATGTACCTGCATCTGAAGTGGAGGAGATAATTTCAAACCTAAAAAATAAGAGGAGCCCTGGACATTATCAAGTGACGAATAAAATTATGAAACAAATACCTGTAAAAGCAATTTGCTATTTAACATCTATAATCAATGATATTCTGTCACTTGGTCATTCCCCTACTATGTGGAAGAAGGTATTTATCATTCGGATACACAAACAGGGAAAGTGTAAGAAAAACCCTGTGAACTATAGACTCATATCTCTACTGTCAACAATGGCAAAACTAGCAGAAAAAATTATTTTACATAAATTAACTGAATTTGAAAATGAAAGAAAAATTATCATTAAGGATCAGTTTGGACTCAGAAAGTCCATGTCCACCACCCATTAATTGCTTAGAGCAAACCAAGAAAATTTCTAAGGGTATCTCTAGTAGAAAATCCACCGGAGGGATCTTTTTGATATTGAAAAAGCCTTTGCCTAAGCCGGCAGTCTTTTTGCTCTGAAAAAGCCGGGTGTGGCACACTGTGCTTGTACACAAACTGATTGCCAATAAATTCCCCTATTACCTTATTAAACTTATTAATAACTACCTAACAAATAGAAATTTTGCCGTAAGGCTTGAAAATAATTACTCTGAAGACAGACCCATTTATGCAGGCGTCCCACAGGGATCACTGCTGGTTGCATTCCTATTCAATATTTATATTAACGACTTCCCCAAACATCGCAAAACTATGCTTTGCCCGTTTGCGGATGATACTGCAATTCTTTCCACTAGTACTCATCATGAAAAAATTCACAAAAACTTAACAGACCACCTGACGTCCATAGAAGCGTGGGTGCAGTGTTAGAAAATAAAATTAAATATAAACAAATCCAAAGGAGTCATGTTTACTAAAAGAATTACCCCCCCTTCCAAATCAACTTAGGTGAAATAGCCATTCCTTGGGTCAATAAAGTTGACTATCTCGGCCTAACTATTGATAAAATTGAAAAAATCAAGTCAAAATTCATAGCTGCCAAGACAATTCTTTATCCCTTAATAGCATATAGTTCTAAACTTTCCCTATTTAATAAACTTAAACTTTATAAATATCAATCTTCTCGAAGCCCAACAAATGCCAACCTCAATCTTGTCGAAGCCCAACAAATTAAAATTCTAAGAATGATCTCTCAGGCGCAATATTACTTCGGGAATGACTTTATTAGGGAAACCCTGGGTGTATTATCGCTTGAGAGATGCATTAAATTTCTAGCTTTTCGCTTTTACGATAAATTATTCAAAATCAATAATTCTGCTATTCAAAAATTAGAAATTTACAACCCATATGAAAACTTAAATTTTAGCAGGCCGGATCAGTCCTCAGGCTCAAGCCATTAACCAACAATTCTACACAACCAAGACATTTACGAAACACCTAATGATGATTGTAAATATCTTTTGTACACATATTCTTTTTGAATTCTAATAAAACTAAGAAAAAATTGAGATACATTAATTTTTGGATTCAAAACTGAGAAAATATACAAATGTAAAAGAATCATACCACAACACATATAACACTTAAAAATTAATAAAATAACAGTGAATATTTCTCAATTAATTTATTTGCTTTCTACACAAATAGGAAATGCCCTCTTAAATTGTCATTTCAAAAATCATTTGTAGACAATACGTGAAGAATTACTAAAAGTGGAAAATCTTCTATTAATGATACCAATAAATGAAAAACAATTCTCTTAATATCTGTTCTGGACTGGAAATAAATTTAATTAAGTAAAAGAGATTATTTAATTTCTGATGAGGTCATACTTTGCAGCATACAGAATACCATATAGGAAAAAATAAGCTTCTGTAAATACATTATTTTTGTATTGTACATATATTATGTGTTTACTTGCTTATGTATTAGAGTAAAAACTTAACATAAAATAAAAATAAATAAAAAATTACATATTAATCAAGTATTATATTTAATCCGGAACAGCTTTTTATTGAAGTTTTATTGTTCATTTTTCGTGTTTTTGTTATATTTTAAATCTAATTCTTAATTCTTATTACATTAATTGTAAATTTAATTCTTATTATAAAACTTAATTTGGGGAATTATCCTCTTCTTTGTTATGCAAGGTTCTGCCTTTTTGGGAGCACTTCTGGTAAATATTTAAAACTTGAAGTGTAAAATAATATCATGGAAAACAAATAACTTTATGTTCTAAAGAAACTTTTCTACGAATAGAAGGTAAATGGCCTAAAGGCCACAGACCTATCAAGAACTAGACCAATAGCTTCTTGATCACGTGTTTTAATGCCATTATCATTCTAGTTGGTCTTATATATATATATATATATATATATATATATATATATATATATATATATATATATATATATATATATATATATATATATATTAAGTTGGGGAAAAAGAAATCCATTATTTTTACGTGAACTTTGCGTAACTTCTTTTGGATTCACTTTGTAAAAAGGTTTAAAACAGCTTTCATGTAGATTTTTAGGTCTTGCGCGTTACGACTGCTGACATGCGATCATTTTTGATATTTTATAGATATTTTCGGCGATGCTGTATCCACATGCGAGGTGCATCTCTAACATCAAAAATACCCGAACGGAACGACGAAACAAAAATTGTACGTAACTGGTTGTTACAGTCTTATATAGGACGATAAACACCTTTCACAATTTTAGCCACCCGGCTATCTTTTTCGCCATTACAAGAGAAAAACGAAAATGTATCGTATTTTCTGTTTGTTGTCTTCCATTTTTAAAAACTTGTACTCGTAACTGAATTAATCAAACAAAAAACCGTAAGAGGATATTTTAGTGTCAAATGTCACCTTTCCAACGAGCATAAATCTGAAACTTTTTGATAGATATCTCATAAGATATCGATCACTACAAACGTCTACCGAAAAAATAATGGATTACTTTTTACCCAATTTAATATATTTTTATTAAATATATATTTTATTTAATATATCTAATATATTTTATTTAATATATTACTTTTTACCCAATCTAATATATATATATATATATATATATATATATATATATATATATATACTTTTATTGACATCATGCATACATAGATATATACATATCAGATTTGGGTGTTTACTGAGATCATAATGTATTTAATGCATTAGAGAATATGCATAACTCTCTTTTCAATATTTAACTATAGTTTAATAAAGTTATATTGATGTAATAATTTAAAGGCATAAGGCAATAACTTATAAACGAGTTGTAGCTCAGAATTTAAATAGAGTCTTATAATATTTACGATAGTGTATATGTATCCTAATTTTCAATGTTGCTTGAGCCGAAAAAAATGATATTTAAACTTGAGATAAGATTATTAAGTATGAAGTATATTCTTGAAATTTTAGAGCAATTTTCTCAGTTATCAAAAAGGTCATTTAGAATTTTATAAGAATACTCGTATAACTAAATCCTTTCTAGTTCTGATAAAAATAAATTACAAACATTTGTTTATATTATTCACAAGAAAAAGTTTTGTATAATACCCATATCATATGTAACGTCGATTTCTCAACACGTGTTTTATTTGTTTCCGGATTGATTTTATTTGTTTTCATTATTTCAAAGAGATTTAAATAAAATAAAATTTGAATAATTTTAAGTTTCTTTATAGGCATTTTTAATTTCTTAGGTAATCAGGAAAAAAATGAGAGTAAATCAATAATACTATGTGCATGATTTACATAAGTTAAATAATTTATAGCCCAAAGCTCCATTTTCTTGAGAACCCCTAGTACAATCTTGTATGCAAATGATCCCTTTTATAAAAAATGAAAAATATGTGCTTTACATTCGAAACTTTAGCTCATAAATTTTAGCACTACTTATTCGAACACATTGTAACACGTAGACCAATACGTGGATTATGTTGATTTGGCATTCGCGTTGCGACTTGCCATGAAACAAAAGTCACCAAGAAAGATATTTTTTATCATGACATTGAGATTTTGTATACTTTTATGCTTTTTTGTAGACAGATTCTATATAAGGATGTGTAGAACAGTTATATATTAGTTTGGGGAAAAAGTTATCCATTATTTTTTCGGTAGACGTCTGTAGTGATCGCTATCTCGTGAGGTATCTATCAAACAATTTCAAATTTATGCTCATTGGAAAGGTGACATTTGACACTAAAATATTCTCTTGCGGTTTTTTGTTTGATTAATTCAGTTATGAGTACAAGGTTTTAAAAATAGAAGACAACAAACAGAAAATTCTACACATTTTAGTTTTTCTTTTATAATGGCGAAAATGCTAACCAGGTGGCTAAAATTGTGAAAGGTGTTTATCGTCTTATATATGACTGTAACAACCAGTTACGCACAATTTTGGTTTCGTCGATTCCGTTTGGGTATTTGGATGCTAAAGACGCACCTTGCATGGATACAACATCGTCGAGAATGTCTATAAAATATCAAAAGTTATCAAACTTGACAGCATGTCAGCAGTCGTAACATGCAAGACCTAAAAATCTACATGAAAACTGTTTTAAACGTTTTTACAAAGTGAATCCAAAAGAAGTTACATAAAGTTCACATAAAAATAATGGATTTCTTTTTTCCCAA
>JAPDSC010051533.1:453348-479444 GCA_026290005.1 Latrodectus geometricus | reverse complement strand
TTTTTTTTTTTTTTTTTTTTTTTTTTTTTTTTTTTTTAAAGGAAGACCACAGTTATTTTTAAATTATTGCTTGATGACACGAAATTTAAATTTAATAGCAAGTGTAATTCTAAAAAATAACACATAACAGAACTTCTCGACTTTATTAGATAAGGTCATGAAGCTTCTAACTTATACATTTTAACAAAAAAGAAACATGATTTTACGGTTCAGGTTCAGTGATAGGTTTACAATTCCTATTGCTTCTACATTTACTATAAAACTTAACCTTATTGTTTTTATTGCATTCAAATCATGTGTGATTTAGAGAAATGTGAGAAAACAAATGAACAAAAAAGAACTGTATTGAAGCTTCATGACCATTATTATTTTTGTTAAGAAAAAGCATAGTTTCTAAATGTAAAATTCAAATTCTAATATTTGACTTATATAACATAGCTTAAATCATGATAAATCATCCTGCAAAATTCCTGAATCTAAATCTTCTGTAAAACAAAATATAATTGCATCATAAACTAGAATTATAAAACTATTCCTGAAACTACTGACAATGACGAGTATTTACAAACCGATGTTACTAACGTTTCTGATAAAGTTAATATGAGAAATCAGTGAGCTTATAAATTTTAATTTATAGAGGATCATCAAAAGCATTTATAAGATCATATTTAGTTAAAATAACTAAAATTAAAAATTTTGAGAAAATAAAGATTATGTATTTATTTCTTCCGATATACTCAGTGTAAAATAATGGAAGATAATGTTGTTTCAATTACACTCTGAAAAGTATTCATATCTCTACTAGTTCCCTTAGCTCTTGTTATAGATATTATTTTCGGAACAATTATTAAAATTCCATAAAAAAAAATTAGAAACATTGAAATCAAATACTCTAAAATTTGAGGATAATGTTGAATGAAGAGAAATATTATTTTGTCAAATAGCTGTTGGGAAGTTAAAACTGGAAAAAGCGAAGAATAGTAAAAAATTTCTTATCTGTTTATTCGGTTGGTATACAGATGGGTTTCATGAGGAAAACGGTATTAGTGTTTTGATTATTGCAGCAGGTGTTTTCTCAAAGTTTAAAAAATGAAAATACATTAATTAGTTTCAGTTTAAAAAGGATTTGGCTTCGAATATGATAGGTTTAGGAAATATCAAAAATGAAGATCATTGAGAATTTCAAAAATGGTTTGCAATTCATAAACGACATGTACAAAACTTATTGTCGAAAGATAGTAAGTACAAATACAGGGTGAGTTATGATAATAACACAATGCGCCCAAAACAATCAAATTATGAGAGAAATATACCCTTTTGATATCCAGATTTATGCTGTTTATTATACAAAGAGGTTGAAACGACTCATATTCACAAGAAAATACATGCAAATTTTACTTGTACGTATTTTCTTTTATGTATCCTGAAGTCTTACTTGAGGGTGCATGCATCAAAATTCTTTCCGTATCAAAACATTTATTCTCAAACTTTCTTGCATGAGATCTCCTCCTGACGTCACCACGGTTAAATTGCAGAAGAAGATTGGATTATTTTGTGATAAATCCCAAGATTTCTCAGATCATTAATCTCATAAAATTTTAATACTATTTTCAAATTAAAATTAAAAAAATATTATCAATATTTATGTAATATAAATTACCAAATTTAAAGAAATAAATCAATACATATTCAGTTACAAAAATATCAAAATAACAAAGTAACTCTATTATCAATATAAATAAAATTAAAACATTTAAAATTCTTATTTACCATTAAATTATGAATTAAAGTTAAATTCTCAAAGTTTGTTCTTAAGGTAAATAAAGTTCAAAGAATAATTCTTCTACACAACACAAGTCTTCTTACATACTTTACCTTCCTATTATAAATAAAGGCTTGTTCATCAAATTTAGACTAATCAGATGAACTTTTTTTCAATTCCATAAATATCATTGAAGTTAAAATTTTCCACATCGTTTTACTTTTTTGGAACACTTTTTTTTTCACTCTCACCAACTTCTAGAGGATATAGTCTCATCACCGGATGTGGAACCTGAACATGTTTGGCATTAAACTTTATGAGCTAATATTTCCATTAGGCGACATAAGGACTTTGATCCTAAGGAGATGTCTTGCCTTTTCATGGTGTCATTAGATATCGTAGCTCAGTAGCTTCGCGATATTTTCCGTACTATCAGAAAGTGAACCATCGCTTGTCGAGGTTAGCGATGTTGAGTTTGACCATATTCTTTCTAACTGATAGCAATCTAATCTGAGCGCCTGGATTTAAAGTGTCTGAAACGTTAAGACGGGAAGACCAGTTTCGTCAGTCTGGAGTGAGGAAAAGGAACATTTTCAAGGTAAAACGCTGAGATATGTAAAACGTGGTAGGTTTTCCAGATTTTTAAATTTTTCCTTATTTAGCTTATATTTCGGATTTTTATATTGATTTAATAAGATTATTTTCCTGGACAATTTTTTCAAAAATTGCTTTATAGTGTCTAAGTGCTGAGTGCCTTATTATAAAAGAAATTATGATAGCAGTAATAACCTAGTTAATGTATTTATATTTCCAAGGAATCCAAAGTTTTAAATAAATGGGTACTTATCATTTTAAGAAAATATTTTCAATCAACGAAGTCATCAAGGGTAAGTTTCATATATTTAGTTATCATTCTTATTTATAATGCATAAGTTTACTCCGGTGTTAAAATAATTGAATGCTAAAATTGATTGATATACACATATTTTAAATTTAAAAGAAAAAGCGAATAATATTATTATAAAATTAGTTTATAAATGAAAAAAAAATTTTGTATAAATACATAACGAGAATTGTAAAAAATTATTTTATAATGCATAAATGTGTGTAATCCTTTATAGTATATATGTTTATATATACTAAATAGAAATATATATGTATAAATATAAATAAAGGAATATTAATACATATTGATATCAAATTATTAGTCAACTACTATTACCATAACATAAATATATTTTTAGTGAAAAATCTACTGTTGAAAGAAATTGCTGAGTTATAATTTTATTCTTTATAATTTTTATTTATTTATAATTTTTAATTTAATTGCATAGTTATATTTTGCCTAATTATAATGACTAATAGTTCGTGCTTATTCTAAAAACTGTTATTCAAATCTAACATTAAAAAAATTGTTATTCAAATCTAACATGGAAAAATTTTTTTCTTGAATAAGAAATAATGTAATTTTACCAAATTTGTTCACTCATATGATGCAATTAAATTTTACAAATTTATAATTCGAAAGCTTGAAACAATTTTCAGTTTGCAAATTCGAAATGTTTACAATTTTATTTAGTTTATAAATAAAAATATTAATTATTTATACAATAAAAGAATTTACAATAATAAAAGTTAAATATTAATTGGTACACGTAATGAAATGAAATTTTTCAAAGCTATTAAGCCATTATAAAAATTTTAATATTCCTGAAAATGTAAATATTAACAAATAAATTTCAATAAATATATTTCTTTCAGTTTTTATTTATATACATAGTACAATTTATGCATACAAAATCTAAAAAAAACGTATTTATTCAAATATATTAATTAAAATTATTATTAAATAAGAAACACCTCTTATCAACAAATCTTTTCTTTCAACATCTTTATATTTAATAGAGAAAAAATATAAAAAAGTAATTTTAGCTTGGCTTGGAAATGAATTTTTTTTTTAAGTTGAATGTTATTTGCTTCATAAATTTTCTTAAGGAATAAAGATTAAAAATTTAATTTACTTTTTGTGGAAGATTCTTTTATTAGCATGTTTTTAAAAATCTGTGGGATAGAAATAAGGAGATTAGAAAAATAAAATTAACATTAACAAAATTAAAATAAAATTTAGGCATATTTATAGATAATATTATTAATTTTGCAAAAATAAAAGGTAAAAAAATCTTTATTTAAATCAAAATATCAAACATCAAAATTTGTTTTAGGTTTGTGAATTGCATTTTAACGAGGATAATATTGAAAATTAAATATGAGTATAATATTAAGACTTTAGAGAAAAATTTCTTCTCCAATTATAAAACGGTAATTAATCAGATAATATAAAATATGAATCTATATTTTTTAAATATCCATGAATAAAGTACTTCTTACTTAAAGCTGTGAATTATTTTTTGTATAATTTACTTGCTTTGAAATCGAGAATATGCAGCTTTACCTAATTATGAAATCAAAATTATAATGTTAAATTTCATTGAACTGTTTTAGTAATAAGTATGATTAACATTGTAAACAATTTTAAAGTCTCACTTATATAAGTCTCATTATTTTTCAATAAATATAAAAATACCAAGAATAGTAAAATTCTTATGTTTTTAGTTAATAAACTTATTCGTGTTAATTTAATTAAATATTACACACATGTCCATAAATTAAGAGCAATTCTGGAACTGGCAGCTGAAAGTGCACTAACAAAACAAGCACGTATTTTATTCATAAAGCTTATGTGTTAAGTAAATAAAAAAGAGCAAGATATGGTGTGTGTATAATACGAGCCATATACAAATCATGATTATAGATTCCTTGAGCACTGGCACCATATATCACCCTTACAACAGCTAAACAGTACATTATTTGCATGATTATTAATGCACTGTATGTCCTATACGAGAAAATATAGTCCGTACATCACCGAGGCATGCTGAGGATCGAGCAGCCCCTATAGCTAAGAATTCTACTCGGCAGCAATACTCTCTAAAGGTCCGGTTCAGATGTAGGAGTTGATTGACAGGGTGTTATTCGTAAACCAAGAATGTCCCACACATGCTCTATCAGATTCAAGTTAGGTGAGAATGCTAGCCATTCCATACGGGTGATATCCTCCAATATATCCTCCAATTGAAGGCAGTCATTGGTGATGTTCAAATGTGTTGTCATTCATAAACACAAATTCAGCTTCCATGGCTCCGCTAAGCAAACGGACATACTGTTCTAGAAAGAAGTCCCGATAAATTTAGCCTATCATGGTTCCGATTTGAACATGCAGATCTGTTCTGGAGCCCAATATAATGTCTTCTCAAACAAGCACTCCTGCACCAGAGTTGGCTTTTAATAATGGTCTTGATGGTACTGAGAGCCAGGATTTCTCCATATGGACGTCCAACGTAAATCGGACTACAAGCTAAACCTCAACTTGTCAGAAAGTATAGCAAGCCCACAGTGACGGGTTCACATTGCATGTTCTTAACTTCAGTCTAACTGCGGGTAAGAGTGAGTTGCCGTAAGCTGAACACATCTAACAGGCTTGCAAAGATATTGAACATGCTGTCCCAAACGTCTGTACACGATTTGCCTTAAAGCGGTCGTAACCGTGGCTACCGATAGCTGATGCGACAAGGTTTCCATTTCTTTTGGTGATTACTGCCAAATACCGGTCGTCACTCGGCAGTGTCTCACGAGATGACCTGACTTGTAACATCTACTGATATTTCCATCATCTTGGAATCGTTATCACAGCCTAGACACTTTAGGCAATTCTGATTTCCTCGGCTACTGCCATTTGCACACACCCTCATTCCAGGCTCTCGATAATTCTACCACGTTATGTCACATATGTCCTCTGTGTCATATCTATGTTGTCGTGGCACTGAGTGCCGCACGGATCGGTGTTGAACACGTTTCCATCTTTGTCCTAGATCCTTATATATCCTTCTTACGCTCTTATCATTGTAGCGAATGATCGGCGTCATCAAGTGCATATCTGTAATTTGCTGCATGACCATGCGTGTGGTGTTTCTACAGGTGGCATTTTTCTTTTTGAGTTCAATTTTTGTGTGCTTCTTTATTATGCTTAATTTATGGACATGAGTATACTTAAACAAATTTAAAATTATTTTCTGCAAATAAAAATAATTTTAGTTTTGTTATTTTTATATAATGTGATATTTTAAAATATTTATTAATTCTAATATGTCTCTAATCAATGATTAGAATATTTTTTTACTCTTGTTTATAGTTTTTGTGATATAAGGTTTTCTTTTAAAAAATCATACGTAAAGTTATTGAAAAAAATTTAGTAAACATGATCATTTAAATCATTACTAAAATAAAAAATATTTCATTTTTCTAATAAATCTTAGCACACTTTTTATCATATTTTTTTATATTTGATGTTCTTAAATTGTATATAATTATATCATCATGAATATTCTAAGCATAAAAATATGCTTCTATATTTTTTCAATAAATTTAAATAAAATTCAAATAAACATAAATCAAGTTTTTTAACATAAAGTTATGTTTCAGTTTTACTATAATTTTTTTGTTTTAAAATCCAGGAAATGTAATTTGATATAATTGTAATATTTCCTTTCATATAACTGTTTTAGATGCAAATAACAGGGTAAGTAATTTTAAAATCTTAAAGGTTTACTGTTTTTTTAATGAAAAAAATAAATATCAAATATAGTAAAATTATTCTATCTTTAATTAATGAACTAATTTGCTAAATTTTAAAATTATTTTATGAAAATTAAAATAATTTTAGCTTTGTTAATTTTAATGTAAAATTTTACTTATTTTGTATGAAAAACTACACATTTGATTGTTTCACAAATGCAAATTTTCTTACTTTAACTTTTGCTATATATCAGAGACATCGAAGATTTCAATAGATCTTCTTAGATGACTCATAATTAAAGGCCTTGATTACTAGGAAAAGTTGGTTGTTACGGTAATCTGTGACTTCCAAAAACTTTTCACTTGTGAGGCGGGGTTGTGGGAATGAGTGTATCAGCTCAGAGTGGAACCTCATTACCTAACCGTAGTTCAATATTATGAGGTGATTGCTGATAGGCGAGTATTTAAAACCCGTTAACCGTAGGAACAGTCTGGTGCTCTCTTGGGCTGCTATTTATTTGTCTATTTGTGAATCTCCTATTTCAAGGATGGTGAGCTTCGCATTTTTCTTTCAAACTGCCTGATTTGTAATAAGCATTTTGACGATAGAAATAATTTTTATTTAAGGATTTATAATCCAAGAGGCCCAAGTCAGGTGCCTAGTTTAATTTACATCATGCAGGACTTTATTGTGAATAAGAGGTTCTAAATTATTTATGACATTATTCACACTTATATATGTAAGAATTCATTCATTGATGATATTTTCGCAGCTTTATAAAACAGCATTTAATTTTTAAAAAGTTAAACGATGTCTGTCACAACTTTGTGAAGTATTCGTTTAGTTATCCCAATCAAACTTTCTTAGAAGCCATACCACTCTATAATGCAGATGGTGGGATAAACTTCTTAATGATTTTAATTACAGTGCTATATTTTTCTCTTGTATCTTATTTCTGTTGGTGAGATTATTTGCTCCAAAATATTTTGTCCCATTATCCGAGTAAACAATAGCTGGTCCTTCTCGTCATACCATAAATCTTTGGAATATCTGTGCGGAAAATGTCTTTTTAATAGTAAAGTCGTCAGTTCAAACTAAATCGCTCTTAATACAGCACAAATGTAGATGACAATCCAAGACTCTACTTTCCTTTGAGGAAGAGAGGGCCAACGAAATCAATTTTTTCAATTACAGAAGCTTCTCTGAGACAGTCTATGAGTTGTCAAGTCGTTACTAAGAGACTAGTCAAAATGAAACAAATTGTGTATTTCCCAAATAGTAGTTACAAAATAATGTAAATGGTTGTAAATTAAAGTATTTAAAACAAATTTTGCATTATCAAAATAATATTTTTCATTAGTTTTACAACTTATAATAATTTTTCTTTATTTTAAAAAGACATTTTATAATTTTTGTAAATTAATTTTTTTTTTATATATTTTTCCTCTACTTGTATATTTAACTACTTGTTTAACGTTTTGTTTGGAATAAAGTTATAGAACTTGTTCTTAGTCTCACACTCGAGTAAATACTAAAACTTCAAAAAATTGCTTCAGTTTCAAGTTTTTTAATTTATTTTTATTAAGTCACACACACACAGGATGCTATCTAGAAAATAAATTTTGTTGTAATATCTTTTGTCTTTCTTGGCGTTGCAATTTGGGTGACCAGCAGTGTATTTTTTTGTTAGTAAATAGTTTTCAGTTGTTAGTATTTAATTATATTTTCCCAATAATCAATCAAATTTATTTCACGTTATGTTTGTGGTATCATTAAACATTTCATTTGAAAAATAGCACGTTTATCCATAAATGTGTTTGACACCTCTGGTTCAGATTTAAATGTTAAACAGCTAAAACAACTTCCTTTTTCCATAAGAATTTCTTTGTCATATGACAATGTCATATCATATTACAACGAAGACTCAAATGAGTTTTATTATTAAAAACAATAGCCCTTGAATTGACTGAATTGTTTACCCTAGCGCTATTTAATAAATTAGCAGCAGAAAGGTAACAATTGAAAATGAGTCAACGCCTTTCTGATTGGATTTTCGAAACCAAAAATTGTGTGATCACGCAATTAACAATTTTTCTTGGCTCAATTTTTTTTTTTTTTTTTTTTTTTTTTTAATGAGATGTGTTGATCCAGTGCACACGCGTTATGAGTACTCTATGGTGATTTATTTATTGTCGAGTACATCCATGCTTTTAATAAATCGCTTGGCAAGCCAGAATCAATAAATATAAAAAATTTCGGAAGGATTATCCTTAGCAGCACCTAAGGATTTCAATGACCTCAATTGCCTTTCTAATAAATCTTAGTCTAACAAGTGAATATTTTTACATCTTGAGTATATTCGAATTATATTTTTGTTACCACTATCTCTTATATTAACCTTGATAAATAAATGTTACTAAGAGCTGCTTCAAAAATTTTAACATTTTCAGAATTCTTTTCAGAAAGAAGGAAAAGATTCTAAAGCGGAAATTTTTGCTGAATTGATTGAATTAAATATTGTAATTTGTCGTCCCCAATGTCTGAATCTTCATTTAATATTTTAAACTGTCCCCATCAATGAAGATAATCTTAAATATTACCCCATTAAACTGTTTAATTTTAATTTTAGCAGTTTAAATATTTGGGTGCAATATTTTCACATTTTCTGGTGTAGAAAATTTCGTTTCCAGTTCATTTATAAAATGCTTTTATAATCGTCTTTTTTATTTCATAGTGGCTTCTGAATATTTCATATAAATAGTTATTGCTTCATATTCAGAATCGAAACACATGCATTTATTATCGGTGTGTGTGTGTGTGTGGTAAAATAGTAAAAAAAATTTTCATATTTTTATAAATATCGGAATTTCTGTATATATTGTAATTAAAAAATTAAGTATTTGGAAATACATCCCTCACATTTCAATGAATTTATTTAATCAAGAATTACGTTTTAAAATAATTTTTACTGCAATAATTTTGAAAAAATTTGTTCTGAAGAATTTTCAATATTGCTAAAAAATTTCCTCTTAAATTTTTTCTAAATTGATGACAATTTTATTTAGAAGTAAGTCTGTTAATGAAATGTTATCACACAAATCTTGTATCTTCTTATGTAATACTTTGTTTCAAAAATGCTTATCTGAAAGCAGTTTCGATTTTATGTTGAGGACATAAAATCAACTCTTCAAGGTTTTGTAAAATTATTATCAAAATATAAAGCATTAGCATATTAAATGTTACTTTTTGTGCAGCAACATTCATTTTATGATAATGATCTCATTTTGGATATTTAAATAGAAATTGTGAAATTAATGTCAGTATATTAGAAAACTGGTATTTATTTCATAATTTTCGTAAGCGATTCATTACCAATTTATAAGCAAAGCAAACCAATGGGAAGATTGCATGTTACAGTTTAAACTAAAAAAGTGAAAAGAACTTGGAAACAAAAAAAGTAAAAAATGAACACTCAACATTATTACTCTTATTTCACACATACAGTACAAAGAAAACTGAAAAAAGCTTAATTTAAAAACTGCTTTTGCTTTTTAAAAACTTATATTCATAAGTTATTATCAAGATCATAAATTATTAGATTTTTATTATTATTATAAAATTTTGCAAATGATTATGTAAATAAAAGCTTTTTACAAACTAGCTAATAAAACTGATGTTACTGTATTTAAACAAACTTCACAAAGCTGTGGTTTTCTATATTCAAGATTTTATTATGGCACATTTTACAAATTATATCAACACAATGATTTTACAAAAGGAAAACTGTATGTTAAAAAAAATTATACAAGCTACTAACAAAAGAAGGAATCACACTGAAATACTTTTAGATAATGATAATATACTTATTGTACACTTAAAAAGTCAATTACATCGAACATCATCATTAAATAGATCCCATTTTTCTATTACATAATAATAGCGATGTCATTTTATTTCCAAATTATTTTAATACAGTATACCAATTTGTTAATGGCTATAATTTTTATCAATGTAAAATTATAAGTAAGCATTTAAATTCTTTAAGAATTTAGTTCCAAAAGTTAGTTTAATTTTATACAGTTTCATCAAATAAAAGTAGCTTCTAATAAAGGATTAAAATCTATTCACATGAAAAACAGACAATGTCAAATTTAAATTATATTTTAATTTTACTGATGAATTAATGTACTTGTCATAGAAACTAAAGCTCTTAAGAATTCCACAACAAAAAATAAAATAAATTGAGAGTGCTTAAAAATAAACATAAAAATAACAATAACTAAAAACTACTGAAACAAACTTTGTACATATCACAATATTCACATAAGATAAATGACTAAAGGGAATAAGATGCTGATGAGTCATCAACAGTATTTAACTAAATACTGTACATATCTTAGTGTGGAATATATTATGAGAGTATGGAAATGTTTTACAACAGATAAATAAACATCTATAGCTACATACACAAAGTTACAATTATTTTTAATAATGAGAAAAAATGCTAATAAACTTGCTACCTTACAAAATTAAAAGTCTTCGCATGTCATTTAAATATGCAATAAATTTGTTTTCATTCCAATGATTAAAGCTACAGTAACTACAGATTATATTTCCCATACATTTACAACAAGAGAGATTCACATAATTAAACATATTACTACTATATAAGACATCAAATTTCATTTACGTTTGACAATCACCATTTAAAAACAGCAAATATTATAAATGGCACACATTCACAAACACATGATATGCACTAAATCACTGAAATCTTTATATAAACAGTACTAAAATGATATTTATTGTATTTCTCAAAATATTAACTAAAATGCACAGTAATCACATGAATTTTTAACTCATTTCAATACTGAACTCTTAAATATAATTTTTAAAAGTTGATATGCAGAAAAATGAAAAAACTGATCAGTATGACACTGATCCTATAATGTCATTTTACTTAATTTAATGTTTTTAACTTGCAGAAAGTGCCAGTAAATGTATAATCTTTTAAATTATCTATTAAGAACAAAATAAATGATAAATTAAAATGTTATTTGGCTTCATAATCAGAGGTAAAGTCCAAAAGTGACTGATACAATCAGTTGTGTGAACTTGATGAGATATAACTAAATTATTGATGGCCAAGGGACTATCTTTATAGATCAAGCTATTCTCTTAGTCAATGACAAATTGTGCGGATGTTCCTTTTTGTTCAAATGTCTTATGAAGTCCCTAAAACTGTACCTTAGGCGCAATAACTTTTTACTTATACATAAATATGGTGCTGGCATAATAGAAGTTAGATCTCATACTAGTAGCATAAGTTCTCAGGAAACAAAAAGCAGGTGTGAATTTAACAAATGATATATACATCGATTTCATTAAAATCTATCAATTTCCAATTCATGTAAAGTTTTTATATCCAGTGTAACAGTCACAACACCAACAATACAAAGATACACTTTTGCAACATATAATATATAATTCATAATAGGAAATGCAGTTAGATAAACAGCAACATATTTGACACACATTTACTTTTAGAGCTAAAAATGTACATGCTATTATGAAATATATTATGCAATTGAAAATGAACATGCTTACAATGTTTGAAAAGTAGAAAAGCAATATTTAGTACCTAAACTTTTATGACCCAAATAATAAATCACAATCAATATATAGCTCTTAAATAATATTAAATTAAAAAAGTAAAATAAATACATCATTCAAGAGCTGACACATGACTTAAATTGACACAATTGAGATCAATTTAAGATATAATTCCCCATAAGTTAACATAATTCCTTCATCAAGCATATACTTGTTTACACTTTACACAATCATTTTTAGTGATCTTCAAACACTAACAAAAATAGTAGATTAAATTCTATTTCAATGTTTCTGTTTTCTAATAAACTTTTACAAATACAAAAATTATTATTGTTCATCTATTAATAAACATATTTTTATTTAAAATAATAATTCAATAAAAGCAAATATTGAATAGGATATATTACTATTGTAAAATTGAAAAATATGAACAATCATCAATGTTTCTTCTCATAACAAATAATAGAATAAATGATTTATGCAAAAATTAATTATTTAGACATGAAAATTTAGCTTAATGTGTGTTGAATGAAAATAATCAACAATTATAAAATTGATTCTGTGATAATATATAACTTAAATAAAATTCAGTACATGTAAAAATACAATTTCAAAAAAAATAAATATTTTGAGATATATCTAAGCATTTTTAAAAAAATTTTAGAATATGCAGATATATGTTTCTTTATTAAAAGTTAAGCCATTATTTTACTGATCATTAAATTATTGTTGATTCCTTTTTAAATTGTGCTGATAGAATATATTGAATTTGCAAGCCACTTAATTCTACAATGGAGTGTATTGCTTAACTATCAAGAATATCTGCACTTGAATATCATTAGCCATTTCGTTTCATATTTCAATAATTATTTTTTATCAAATTTTTCTGGTCAATTAAAGTGTTCTGTTTATTTTTTAAATAAATGTTTTACATTTGGATTTAATAAAAGTAATATAATATTACTCAAAATATAAAACTCATAAATTAAAAAAATTAAACTTTCCTAAATTGCAAATTTATTGCTTTTCCAAAAAAAATTTTTTTTTTTTAATGGATTTTGAATTATAGAATATTTAAATAAAATATCTTAATATGTAAAACTTAATCAACAATGTAATTTTTACAATAAGAGTTATATTATTGATAAGGGCTGTTATAATCAATATAAAGAGCACTAATTCAATAAAAAAGTGATCTAAAAAAATATCAGGAAAAAGTCACCACAAGGAATATGAGAGTGCAAAAACTGCAACCAATGTGTGCAATGAATAACAATAAAACAAAGTGTAAAAATTTCTATTAAAATAAATCAATTTATACATGTTATAGATTAAACCATTTAACTACTTTCAAAATGGGAGATTAATCAACAGGTTAAAGAACTTTTTTAAGCTAATTTATTTTGAGATATAAATGCTTTATAATCAATTAACTTCAAAAATATTTTGGTATAAATACTTGTTTAAGTACTTACCATAAATATGAAACAAAGCTGAAATGTATAAGTTTAAACATGTTTAATTGTGTTGCTTTACTCTAATTTAAAATTTGTGGATGATAAATAATTACTAATTTATTAAATATAAAAAAATAAATTATTCTATAATTGCTCCAAATAAATAAATTGTTTATAAAATATAATAACTTATGAAAAATTATTCTAGATGCAATTTCAAATATTTTATTAGATTAACAAAAATTAAATTATTCTCCCCCATTTTCCTATAGTCTCCTACTTTTTCTTTCAATTAATTTCTTGGAAATTTCACCCTCAGCTGAAATATACTAGTACCTTAAAAAGCAACATTATCCCTCCCTATGTGAAAAAGGTCTTTGTTATAATTCCAATTTACATTCAATATAATCCATACAATCTTTCTACATGACTTACACCTAACCATTAGTAACATTCAGTTTATGTAGAATTTGAGATGCATTATAAGCAACATCTGATTCAGCACAAAGATATGTAAAGTGAGAAAAATGAATATTTACTTTAAAATTTTTCCTTGGTCAATAGTGTTGTACGTCCCCACACACATATACACAACTATTTTTCATAAAAATCAAAATTATAAAATATACAATTGAAATATTTTATAATTTGTTTCATTCATTTTTATTTTGATTCATTAAATGTTTTAAATATGCAATTCTACACACAATGCAGATTTATACAGGAATTGCATCATTTTCAATTAAAATCAAAGTAATTCATTTACAGATGAAAACAAATTTTAAAATTATACATCATTATAAAACTAGAACATTAACTGAAATATTCTTTAGGATATACAAGTTTACATTATTTTGATGGTGTTATAGAATAAATATGCTTTATCCATAAAGTTTCTATGATTAAAATTTTAGCCTTTTAAATACTTTGATATAAAATATTGAAATTATGATAATAACAGCATTACAGTACCTCATTTTTTTCAATCTAAAATGTAAACATATACAACACATTGATTTGAAATTTTAATAGTGAATAATTTATATGATATTCTAAAGTAAATAATTCACTATGGGCACTGTGGCTCCTTGGGGGTTATCAGGACTGAGTTTAAATTCGATTTAATTTTTATTATATATACTAATTAATAAAATGATTAATTTTAAAACACTGTTCCAAATAAAACATTTGCAGTAGTGTCAATTTGTAATATTATTTTTACTACCAATTTGATCTAGTTTATTTCCTGGCTATTTTTCATATATTTTGAAGCTTTTAAAAGTAATTTTAATTGCTATATGATTCTAATAAATGTGTATAAAATTCATGACAGCTCCAGACAAAAAGATGTTTTTATTACTTCATTAATTAATTAATTAATAAAAAATTGAGTGGTTTAAATAGAAATTATCAAAATTATTTATGTTTCTTAAATACTTGTTTATAGAAATAATATTTTATTTCTGTCTTATATTTCAATGATAAACTCACTTTTGCACATACTAAAAAAATATTTTTGACTAGAAAAAGTTCAAATATATACAAAAGGCTATTGAAATAAATTTGACAGCATTCTGAAAATCTAAAAATATAACATATTAACTGATAATTATTTTAGAAGACTTGGAGAGCAAATAATTAACTTAGCAAAGAATTAAAACAAAGAGACACTATAAATTCATTATTTCGAACCTAACTAAAAATGTAATTTACTGCAGATTTAAAAACAAATAAATTCGAGCTTTAAAAAAACAGGTTTCATGAAAAAGTTAACAGCCTTGAGAGAATTCTACATTTTATTTTGAAAGGACGTTTAATTTAAGATTCAAATTGTAAATATTTGATATTGCTGAGAAGTGTATCTTCTTTATCATAACCCATCATCTACTTAATTTAAAATATTAGTTATATGTATTTTAAGGTAAAGAAAGACAAAAATTGCTTTTTTAATGAGCATAATTTTAAATGGAATTTATCATAGAACATTTAGAGTCTGAAATTAGTTCCACAATATTCCTTCTCCACTACACGATGTCTGATTTACCATTAAGAGCTTTAATTTGCAATCTTTAATTGAAAATCTTCACCTTAAGATTCACTTAAAACAGAATTAAAATCGTAAAAATATATTTTAAAAGTAAAATATAACATTAATAGCTACGCAATACAAATATTTTTTTTTTAATTTCAAGAAACTAGTATTAAAGTCATAATATAGCATACTTGCTTTAAGAGCCTAGGGAATTGAATTTGAACCAGATTCATACTGTTCACAATTTTATCAAACTTTTTTTTTTAATTTGTATAGCCCAATCTTAAACTGTCCTGAATATCTTGGTATTGATCCTGTAACTGATTTTTTTCAATTAAATAACTTTTACTTAAATATACAGATTATTTTAAATTTACTTTTTCTTAATAAATTTCTTTGTAGCAGTATTTTAATATTTCTTTTCAATATTAAACTTTTTACAAAATTAATTTTGTAAAATATTTTAAACTCATTATCTTCAGGTATAATTTTTTAAAACAGCAAGTTTCAAATTTATGAAAATTTTAAATTGTATCACTTCTAAAATTTTATTTATTTATATTTATTTTTTGTACATTCAATCAAAAATACTACTAAATGTTTCAATACCAAGTTTAAAAGTTCATTGATTTTCTTTAAAAAATTAAACATAAAACTAAAAAGTCTAATATATTTAAACATAAAATTAAAATATAATTTTTGCTTGCAAATTCAATATTTATATAAAGTTAAGTATTCTACAATTAATAATTGATTTAGGAATACAAACAATGTAACATAATTTTACAATTTTTCTTAGTCTTATAGTAATTACAATATTTAGAACATTACATATGTAATGCCATTAATAAAAATTTTAATCTGGATTTTTAAAATCAGAATCACAGCAGTAAAGTAAGAGCATAAAATATTAAGGAAAGACTAATAATGAAGTTTCATTTCACACTGGGAATTTATGTCAAATGTGTGGAATGAATAACAGGTACATTAAAAAACAAAAGAAAAATAATTGCACAAAGAAATTTACTCATAAATATATTTTTATTAAAATAAAAATTCTTGGAAAGAAGTAAAATATTTTATGATTTTTCTTATTTGAGATAAGTATTTTGTCAATTATCACAAGTGCTTTTTTTATTAATTTATCAGGCATGTAGCTTTATATGCTCATTTATAAGTATGCTGTTAATATCATTTATGTTTAGCATATAGTTTTTCAATATACTTAATACAGCCGTAAAAAAAGGAAAATTTTTGCTAATCCAGTACTATATGCAACTTTTTACATATAAGACAAAAGCAAAAGGAGTAAGAACTCCAAAATAATAATAAAAAAAAAAAAAAAAAAGAATAGCCTGATGAAAAAATTGATAACTATACAAAGTGATTTAATGAAATTTGAAATTACTTTAATAAATATCTTTTCTGATACTGGAAAAAAATCATGGGTGTTGCAGTTTCACTGAACATAACACAAATTACCATTGTTCCTATATATATATATATATTCAGATATGTTGATTCAAAAAAATTATTTATTAGAAACTCAACATTGAGGTAGCACTGAAAACTCTAATTATTATCTAATTAAGTAGAAGTTGCCAAAGTAATTTCAAATCACAGATAAAGCAGTAAAGAAAACATGCAACAAATACAAAATTATATACAAGATACAAAAGATTTCCTACAATTACCACCCAAAAATACACTTATAAATTAGTTTATATCAAAATCATTTGATTGCTTAAGAGAACTATTTAATGACTGCCACATTATTTTATTAAGTAATATATACTTTATATTTTTTCAAAAAACACAATTTAAACAATTAACTTATTGAGAAAAAAAATCAAATAACATAATAAAAACCCCACCCTATTTCTTGACATTCAAGAGAAAAAAGATGTTAGTAAAACAACAATGGCAGATTAAAAACATATATATATTATTATCTGTTGATTTTCAAGTTTTCTAAAATCCATTTATTAAAAAACTTCCACACTACCATAAACAAAAAAAAAAAAAAATTGTCTAACATTGAAATTAATCAGGATTATTAGCGCAGATTGTTAAAAATGGCTTCATAAGATTAAAGAATAATATAATTCTCCAGAATTACAAATTACGTTATATAATATAAATATATAAAGTAAACATATAACGTTAATAATATAAATAAACAATATATGAAACAATATAAAATTATGAACAGTTAAATAAAATTTTAAAACTTGATTAAAATTACATTTTGCCACCCAGTTTATCAATCAGCATGCATAACACACAAATATAAATTCTTTATGTATTTTGATAAGAATTATTTTTGTATAAATTTAATTGTTAAGCTTCATAATTTAAAAATGTGCTACAGTTTTAATTGAAATACTTTTAGAACTTTTAAAATGGCAAAACAATACTATTGTTTCAATACTATTGTTATTGTACGACAATGTAGCACATCTACAGTTTAAAATTACTTCATAACTTAAAACATTTATTTGTTGTAATGGAAGAATTTTCCATTGAGCTTAATGCTAAAAGCAAAAGTATTACATAAGCTCAGTGTATAATAAATATAATGATAAATAAGTCTGTTGTCTTATTTTCCTTGAATATTGAGATAAAAAAAATCTCAACACAAATTTCATGAGAAATATTTTCTTATATAAGTATTATAAAGAAAAATAAAAGTCCAAAATTGGTATAAATACATCATAGTAAAATTGGCATGGTTAAATGAATCAATTCAGCTGTACCTGTTCATATCATATCATATCAGGATTACCACATATTCTTTTATTTGATGCATTCATGGACAATGAATTTGAAGTATCTCTATCACAAGCAGCACAAATATTTTCAATTGAACTGTCATCCTCTTCAGCAGAATTTTGCTCTTCATTAGATACTGCATATCTATCATATTTGTTGGAACTCTGCATGCCACATGGAAATGTATGTTTCTCATCATTTGTATTTATATTTCCAATTAAATCAAAATCATCATCCATACAACTACAGTCTTGCTCACTCTCTGTTCCATCATCAGCTTGCAATGCACTAAAATCTTGTTCTGTAGACTTTTCTGGCTCTTGAGACGAGTTAATTGGAGTAACAGGAGTGGAAGAATTTCTAGACGTATTACTGCTCACAGTTGAACTTGTAAACTGACCTCCATTTACATTACGATACCAAGATGCAGAAACATTTTCCGGTTTTTGTTCATTTCCAAAAATGCCAAAAGATAACAAGCTTTTCTTTTGTGAAGTAGATTCAATATTTTTCTCTTGTAGCTGTGTAATACTACCAGTTTCATTTTTGAGAATATTAAAAGTTGATTGAAGTCTTACATTCTCGACATAATTATGATTACAACATGGTTCAAGGGTGCCCATAAAAAATGGAAATCTAAGCTTATAATTGAAAAGCATAATAATAATCAACAATAAAAACACAAAAAGGATAATAATGTTAAGAAAAGATAATCCATCAAATAATAATTTTACAGAAGCATTCAAGGCTTTTGAAACTGCATATAAAGGTTGAACAAGCATACTTGCAATTGTCTCAGAAACAGCAACCGACAAGCTAACTTCCCAAAATGGATTAACCATCAATGCTTCATAATATTTTTGGCAATCAACAGTTATAAAATAACTTTTGATATAGAGTGAGAAATGATCCCATAAGTTAAAATCAGTATTCTGACAGTCCGCTGAAGCCTGCATGGATAATTGAGCATGTTTTTGAGCTATTTGTTTCTGATACAAACCCATCCAATTCCATGAGACAGAAATCACAATAAAAAACCAAATAAGTGTAAGCATAGGACTATAGATCAGACAGACATATAAAACATACATTATAATACAAACTGCAATGAACAACAATAAACCTTGCAGAACTCCCACAGTGCTAGAAGCAAAATTTGACCAGTCATAGTTTTCTCGTTGAGATACAATAGCTTTCGCAATTAAATTACTTACAAATTCGTCTAAATCAGTTATTTCCAATGTCTTTGCGTTAGACAATTGCTTCAATTCATCAACTGATTCATAACTTAATGGTATAGATAAAGCATTCGGTTCTACATCTGTATCTCTTTCAATTTTATAAATCAACATTTTCAGCCATCTAGAAATATATATACTCTCCAATACACAAATCTGGTGCCTACCATTTGAAAATAATTTTCCGGTCTTTTTGTCGTCATCAAAATCATCTTTTGGCCCGGAATTGGGGCCAATAACTTCACCTCTGATATCACTGAATAGGGGTCTATAATCATTGTCAAAATTTGGTTCATTAAGAGCTGAAGAAATGCTTTCATCATCGCTTTTCAAAGGTGGTATACTTTGACGCTCATCAACAGGATAAGCGATCATATCATAAGGGTCAACCCATGTTTCTTTCGCTCTTGCTAAAGTTTCTAAATAATTCTTCGCAATTTTCTTTCTTCTTTGAATTTCCATATCTGCCTGAATAGATTTTGTATTTTCAATAGAGCTTTTTTTCTCATCATTTTTTGACAGCATATGAGATTCATCACAACCAAGAACTATGAAGTTAATGGTCACTAGAAAGAAAATGGATAAACATTTCTCGGACATCGCGAAGCTGTATTTATTTTTTACTCATATATTGTTGACCTAGATCAAAATTTTGATCGGAAAGTATTAAATTCAAGAGTTGCCGCAGTTTTTTAAACTATACAGTAAAAGCCAAAAGATATATTAGCAATCGGCTTCTTACATATGTAAGAACAACGTTACACAGAAAGATGAAGCCCAGGAAAACTCTACTTTCTACTGCGCTTGCTTACAAACTAGAGATGGCCGTAATTTAACGTAACAGTTATTTCATAACAGTTATCTGTTTGTAAACGTTATTAGAATAACCAGTTATTCTTAAAATAGCGTTATTTAATAACAGAACTTGAAATGACTCCGAACTGACATGAGGTGTCACACAATTTGGCGATTTATCGCCTTAGTTGGCTGAATAATTTTAAGCTAAAATTATTATCTACTGGAACACAGCACATTGTCTGGAACAGTTATGCGATAACGAAATGTTGCAGGGAAATTGTTCGTTATTCGAGGAACGGTCTGTTATGCAGGAACGAAAGGGTGTTTGACAACTGCTCGTTCTCGTTATTGAAGAACGGTCTGTTATACAATATCGTTTCGTTATTATATAACAGTCGTTATTTTAAGAACGCCTGTTACATAATAACGAAATGTTATTTCATAACAGTTGATTCTCGTTATTTTAAGAACATTATGTTGTTAGACAACATTTCGTTACTTTGAAAGCAATATTTCATCTGTTGATTTAAGAAAGGAAAAACTAGTTTCTTTCTTAATTTTTTAGATTTTTCGTATCTTCTGTTCTTGCTACGCTTGCAATAAATTCGGAACGGGGAAAATAAAAGATTTTATTTTTAGGCGAGATAATTATCCCTTCTGATTTCAATTAAAAATTAATTAATTTATTAATTATTAATTAATTAATTTTTAAAATTTCTTTGAAGGAAATATTTTTCATAAATAAAAATATTTTGTTTGGAAAATGTAATTTAGTTGGAAATAATATTGAATTAAAAAAAATTCAGTTTGATTATAATTCTAGAAATTTTAAAATGAAAGATATTCATTATTTGATTTCGTTAACATTAAAAATTATTTTTGTGAAAGAAATTTCCAGTCGAAATGAATTATTATTTTTAAAAATAATCTGGAAAAAAACTGAATATAAGAAAACTTTTCAGTTTCTTTAAAACTATTTCCCAATAGTTATAGAAATTTTAAAAGTATAAATATAATGTTACTCATAATAAAATTCCATAAACATTAAAAATTTCAATTTCATTATAACTAGAAATTTTAAAAGTTAAATAAATATTCATCATAAGATTTAATAATAAAAATTATTTTTGTGTATATAAAACTCTGACTAAATGAATTAGTTATTTTTTTAAAAAAAACCCGAATATTTAATAAATATTTCAAGTTTATTAATATTAACATTGAAATATTGACTTAATATAAATATAATATTAAATATGTATAAGAAATATATAAACATTTAAAATATTTTATTTCATACTTTGTTTTACTTTTGATTTAATACATTAGTTTCATGAAAATTTAAAAACAAAATCACTTATTTTAAGTATAAGAAATTAGCATTTCAAAGTGACAAAAATTCAAATTCATATGAAGTTATTTTGTATTTTATATTTTCCTTCACAAATGCATTTATACAAATAACAGGGCATGCTAAATTATTGTAATCATTAGCCAATCATCATTCTTTTTTGTTATCTTTCCTGTAGATATAATTAAATAAGATAATATATTTATTACAAATATTTTGACACTTTTTCACAAATAAAAGATTGGAAACTAATATAATATTTTAAAACTTAATTAGTTACCAGTAAAAGCAATCATTAGTACCTGATTAGAGAGCAATTAACAGGAGTAGAAGTTATTTTAAAATATTTTATTTTGATTAAAGAAAAAAATCAAAAGTGTAGATATATTTCTATAAAGATTAATAGAATGTCTTCATACAGAGATCTACATGTATAGTAAAAATATAAATAAATTAAAAAAAATTAGAAACAAAACAATTTTACAGAAAAAATCAATCTATAAATTCCATATTTTTTATTTAAATAGATTAAAGTTTCAATATTGCCGTCATATTGGAAAGCATATAAAAATTATTTTTATTTTTCAGAACGAAACAACAAAATGTCATGGTTTGTATACATTTTTTTAAATATTGTTTTACTACTTAATATATTTATTTCGTTTTCTTTTCACCACTTAATTAAATGTGAAACCTCATGAAAATTTGTCCAATATAGATATCAATAATATAATAATTTTTTCAAGATTACACTAAATGAGATCCAATTATGAGGCTTTTATTTATAAAACTTAAGCAAAAATTGTTTACAATGTCAAATAGGAAAAGACCCATGAAACATTAAATCATCCATACTGACAAATATGCATATGTATGCAGGGATTGAAGAGCAACACACACTTCCTGTTTTTCAACAATAGCAGAGATCGAACCCAGAACCTTCTACTTCAAATAACTTCGGTCTTATCAACTGAACCAAGTTTAGCTCTTGCATGTAAACTGTACATGTTCGTGTATATAAATTTAATACATAATTTTTGAAAATATTTTGGCTTATATGGCTTTATTAAGAGACCAATGGTAACACGAGATTTTTGTAATAGAATTTCGAACTTCTTTCTTTGCTATTGTGGAACTGCGGGAGATTAATATTGTGTGTGGGGGTTATATATATATGTAGTTCAAGTATACTATTTAATTTTATCCAATTCTTTGTGGACTGAATACTTCTTTAAATGCCTTACATAGTGAAACATAGTTCAATGATATGATAAATTTAAACAATCATATATTTCAACAAATATTACACTTATTATTAATATACATTTATATTTTGAATATAATGCCTATATATATTTATATACTTGTCAATTAAATTAACTATATGTTAATTAAATTAACGCAGTGATGGACTAATATTTTTTACCAGCAAATTAATTTGTATTACAAATATAAGAGACAAATTATTCCCTAACTTTCGATTTTCATTTTGAAGATCAAAAGGTTCCGAAAGCTACTTAAAATCGAAGAAACGATATGGGTGGTATCGGTAAATTTCCTCACAAGTAATTCGGATGCCTTTCTAATTTTTTCCGCTTGTCACCGTCTTTCCACTGACTTTTTCCCACTCCTCTATATTCCTCAGGCTACCGTCACTAAGGCGACTTCTGTCTCCTATATAATCATGCCGACTGCCCTTCCTAATTACATTCAAATGCGAATTTTTCTTTGAAATATACGTGTCTCAACTGTTTTCTATTATTTTCCATTATTTTTACTGTATCATTTTTAAAGTTTATTTATTTAATTTTTTTTCATTTATTACATTTTTTATATTTTATCTTGTTTCAAATTTATTCTGTGCTAGTCATTATCATCATAATTTAAAATAATTATGAATCGCAGCCGGAGCCCACTTTGGTTTCACTTCACGGAAGTAAATAGCTTTTTGAAAATAGCTAAATGTAATATTTGTGGTTGTAAATTATCCTACAAATCAACAATAACGAATTTAAAAAAGCATTTGGAAAAAAAACATGTTTCTGTTGATTTATCAGTCTTGGATGGTGGACGTGCGACTCAAATGTTTGCCGAACAATCTGTAAATAATGCAACTGGGTCTGGCGATGCTTTGAGTTCTGCTTCCACGAAAGCATCTGAGAATTCTGTTACATTAAGCACCGTTGCTCCTTTTCAAAATTGTTCTAAAAGTCAAGCTTCAATAAGTGAATATATTCCTAAGAAGATATCTTCTGCGCAAAAATGTAAAATAGATAAAAAATTATTAAAATTGTTCATAAAGGACTTTCAACCCTTTTCGATAGTTGAAGATGAAGGTTTTAAGGAGTTTATTAATGAGCTTAATCCAAGCTACAACCTACCAAGTAGAAAAGTTATTTCTAAAAATTTAATTCCAGCAGCCTATGAGCAATGTATGCTTATTGTTAAAGAAAAATTTCTGAAAGTAAGCAGTGTTTGCTTAACAATGGGCAGCTGGACTGCAAAGACTAATAACAGTTTCATAGCTGTTACTGCCCATTTTATTGATGAAGATTTTATTCTAAAATCTCTTCTACTTGGTGAAATTTCGGAAACTCATACAAGTAAGAACATTTCAGTCTTAATTAAAGACATGACAGACAAATTTAATTTGTCAGAAAAAGTACTGATGTGTATCACTGATAATGTTGCTAATATGAAGTGTGCAGTAACAGAATTGGGCTGGAAGCACTTTTCTTGCGCTGCACACACTTTAAATTTAATAGTAAAAGATTCTTTAAAAAATATTTCTGAACTGCAAGAAAAAGTAAAAACAATCGTCACATTTTTTAAAAATTATTATTTAATGTGATTTATTAATATTTTTATTTAATAGGAACTACTAATTTTTGTTTAATGTAAAATATTTATTTTTATTGCATATAAATATTTTTAAATGAATTAAAATATAAAGTTTTGGTGATATCTTTTCATGTTTTTGTAATTTTTCCTTTACAAATATTAATCCTTCTAAGCTTGACAATTTTTATGTATTGAAATTTATGGTATAAATTAAAGCCAGATGTTTATTGACTATAATTATTTAAATATTAGTTGTATTATTGAAATATTTTCAAATTTTATCATGATGGCATAAAAAGTAGGAACATAATCAAAGCTGAGTTTTACATATTCTATACTAAAAAAATTAGGAAATTTACTACATAAATCTTGTGTTATCATAAGTAATATTTAAGTATTCTTGGTAATTTTATGATAATGAGTTTACACTGTTGTAGGAATTTTTTTAATTAAAGTTAAACACATATTATTTCATTTAGGAAATTACCTATCAATTAAACAAGAAATCAGTGTAAATCAAAAAAATCCAGTTTAAAATCATAATATATTATTAAAAAGAAACGACCACAAGATATTTCCCAAAATATAACCAATACAAATATTTTTAAGTTTCTAGTTATAATATTTGTAGTTAACATCTTCATAAGTATAAATTATAAAGAAAATAACTACAAGGAAAAAATAAAATCATGATTTAATTTAAATAAGTAATAAAAAAAATACTTAATAAATAAATAATAAAAATATAAATTTTGTTATATTATAAAGATAAGGAAACTCATTAATACTGATATTTCATTCTTTTAATATTTAAATTAATAATGATTCGCACATTCACCTTTTTTAAATCCTATTAATTAAATTTGTATATAAATAAATATAGTAACATGTTCAATAACAGAAACGTATAACGAAGTGTTAAGTGACAAAAATTTATTATTTTAATAACGACCTGTTGAATAATAACAAAATTTTACATGATGACACATGTTTATTATTACATGATAACCATATTTTCAATGAGGTTTTTGTGATAAAGAAATGTTATTTTACACCATTTTGCTATTTTGAAAATAATGTTACAGGAAGAAACATCATGTTTCACTTCTCGTTTTGAGATTCTTCCCATCGGCTATATTCTTGTCTCGGGGCACTGCTCCCCCAAATTCAGAGAAGGGGAAACAATGGGAGTGGGAAATTTGTTCTCAGAAAAAGACGTTTCGGGTTTCTCTAAAGAAAGGAATTGACGGTTTGAAGGAGGAGAAATAGGAAAGAAGTAAAGAGTTTGGTTTCTAAAATGATTGATTAGTCGGAAATAATGGAATATTAAAATAATCCGCTAATAATAGTCAGAATTAAATTATAATTACAGAATTTACTTCTGCATTTTTTGCCATCTAATTCTATAATTTTCCATCGGAAAATTAAAATAATATAAAATACATTGTTTTAAAAGGTAAAATTTTAAATTAGGGTACATTTTTCAACTATGTAAAAAATAAATTAATTAAAAATTTTTTATTTAATGTGAACTTCTTTTTTAAATTACATGTAAAAATATATTTAAATTTAATTTAAATATATATATATATATATATA
>JAPDSC010051533.1:403379-452399 GCA_026290005.1 Latrodectus geometricus | reverse complement strand
TCTTCCGCTATTTATAAGCCAATCAATAATCGCCAATTTCCATCGTTATTTTATAACAGTTATTCGTAACTGTTATCAGCGCAAAATATAACAGTTATAACAGATTATTGAAAAATAACTGTTTGGCACATCCCTATTACAAACTAGGCACAATTGCGAGAATCGGCTGGCTCCGTCCTTTCCGATTAGTTCATTTATTTAATAGGTAAGGGAACTAAAAAATGAACACGGATAGGAAATAATTAAAAAATTCATATTTCTAAAATATTTAGTTTTATGTATACAAATTTATAACTGACTTGAATTTGTATACCAATGCTGCCTTAAATTTTTCAATACATTTTAAATGAAATAAATTTACTATTATTATTATTATTTATTTTTTTTTTTCGAAAATATTTATTTTCAAAAAAAGAAGCAATTTGAAGTAAGAACTATTTTTAAATTTAGAAATATGTTTAGCTAATATACAGATAATAACATGACTAAAGCTTCAAGGCCATATGATTCAATGAATGCAAATATATTGGCCCAATATTGGCAATCATGGCCAACATAAATTCCATATTGGACCAATAATAGGATACAAACTTTCCCCAATATTATGCATTTAAAGATAAGCCAATATCGGGGACCAAAAATAAAGATTTTCTCCAATATAAAATATGCAAAAATAAAGCCAGTATATTGGACCTATGATAAAATAATTAGTCTTGTCTCCACCTTGGTTCTCAAACTTTCAACAAGTTTTCTCCAACTGAAATGGGAATGAAGAAAACATCCCAGATAAGTGGTGAAATCACTGATCTTCAGAGAATCACCTTGAAATTCTAAGGAATAAAAAGTCAGCTATTTAAGAAAAAATACTGACATACAGTTTTATTCCTGTAAACTCTCATTCCCTTTTCGTGGCATCAGAAGTCTAATCCACGAGCTGTATTTAAAGCTCGTGGATTATTTAAAGTAAAGACTGTCTTTTTCTCTGCACCATTTCACACTTAGAGCTAGAAATAGAGGAGGAGAATTTTCCCCTTCCAATGAAGTTTATACTGTAACCGAGTGGCCATCTTCGTTAGACAGGAGAAGCGCTTGTTTCGCATTCTACAGCATTATTGCCAACTTTATTTCTTCATTTTTGATATTTGAGCTATATTATTTTTATCATTGGAATTTAAAAGAAGAAATGGTACCTTGCGTAGCATACGGATGAACAAAAAGACGGACCAAGAAATTCGATGGAATAACATTTCACAGGTAAGAAAAATTTTGTGCTCTGCTTAAGTATAGTTTATTCTTAGTTTGCTTAGCTATCGTTTTATTATTTAATGTATTAATAATTGCAAATAATTATATTACGTTAAAGTTTGTTTAACAGTTTTTTATTAATTTATATTATTTTTAAAATAATTTCTAGTTTAACGTAATATTGAAATTCATGTTGTATAAACCATAAAGCAATGATTAACTATATGTATGCTTTCTAAGCTTTATGCATGGAACATCGATATTTTCGTACAGGGAAACAAAAAATATATATATTTTATGTATAAATTTTCTTTCTAATTATCATTAAGCTTCTTATATAAGTTAATGTTAACGAATATAATGTGTTTTGACAAAGGATAGTAATTCTACTAATCCTTTGAAAATCCAGTTGATTTTTCTTGGTTACCTTAAAAATATTCAAAAAGTTTTAAAATTCAATTACAATACGGAATATTTTATTTTTCATAAACTAATATACAGTACTTTTGCATGTTCATCTACTCTTCCTCAAACCAGAGTTTGCAAAAAGGTTATAAAAATAGCTTAAAATATATATTTAAGATAATGTTTAAATTTATATAGTTTTTATAGAATGTTTCTTTTTTAGTAAAAGTAAAAAATAATTTGTTTTTTATGACAACTTAGCATATATTTGTATATATAAGCATCTATCTTTTATATTCTATATTATGTTTTTTAAAAGTGATTTTAATCCAAGTGAAGAATAAGCAAAATGTTCTGTTTTTTACATTCTATATGTTATAATTATTTCGTTATTTGTTAAATTTATTTCATATTAAAATAACATTTTTGTTTCAAAACCATAATTATGTTTGTCATTAAAATATTTAGTAATAAATGTATTGATGAAATTTAATATTCTAGTATTAGTTTTGATAAATTTAGATAAAAGTAAAAGCCTTTATGTACATCTGTATACATTGTTAAAGAAGTTTAAAACATTAAGCAATATTTGACTGTTGTGTCAAACTGTGCTTTAATTTTCTGTGATTAAAGCAAATATTTAAATATTTATTTGTCAAATCAGCTTTTTTATGTATAGTACATAAAAAGATAATCATTTCTCTTGCCATCAAAGGTAATGATGAGTCACCTAAGTTTGCTGCTTCATCATTTAAAACTGATGAAAAATAGTTTAAAGATATTTTGATTGATGTATATACTATATGAAAAGCTTAGTAAATTGTTCATATATTGACTCTACCTCACTGTTATGAAATATGTGAAATAATTTTTAATGTGTTGAGAAGTTGTCTTCAAAAGATCAATGGATTATACAACAGTGTATACATTGTAATTGAATAAATTAATGTACCAGGATTTTGCAAAAGAAATAAAGAGTTTTATTTAGTCTGCATTGTATGTTGTACTTAAAAATAATTAGTTATACTTGAAATTTTACAATTATTTTAAATACTTTAATTACAATAAAAGGAAATGAGAGAATATTAATATAATAATAATTTTGATAACAAGTCATTATCAAGAAAAGATCTATAGACAAGACAAGAAAGTGTAATTATGATAAATTTAAAATTATATTTTCTTTAGCAAATAAATTTAATCATTCTTCGTGATGAAAAGAGTTTTTAGTTTATTATAACCTATATATTTTTAATATAAATATATATCAAAATTATAGGTTTAAAAAGATTTAAAAATATTTATTTCAAAATATTTGAAATCTTTTTATTTTTATAATTCATTACATTGTTGATTATTTAACATAATGTAATCTTTAATAAGAATCAATATCCAAAAATAGATATTAATTAAAATAATTGTTGCCACTTTTCAATTTTAACTCATTTAATTTGTTAATGTTGCTTTCAGAATTTTCACTTTGATTATGAAAGTATAGTTTCTTTTATCAATGTAAAGTAGATATCCAGTGCTTGATATTACAAATATCCAAAATATAGATATCTAACGATATCTAGATTTCTGTCAGATATCTAGCTTTTACAAAATATGAATATTCAATTTGCAAGAATTTTAGATATTTATAAGATATCTCTCCAATATCCAAATGTTAATGTCTAGATGTTGTTATTTTATGATATCTAGTGGACATCCAAGCTTTGGATATCAATGGACATTTGAATTTTGAATATCTTAAGGATGTGATACAGATCTAATAGATATCTGAATATAAATTGGAATTGATCTGGTTATCACATAGATATTTGTGATTGTGTGGGTGATGTTAATTCAAGTAAAGAATAAGCAAATTGTTATGATTTCATATTCTATGTGTTTTAGTTATTTCATGAATATTTTTTCATTATCTGTTAAAGTTAATTTATATTAAAGTAATATTTTTGTCCCAAAAACACAATTATGTTTGTCATTAAAATAATTAGTAATAAATTTGCTGGTTAAATTTAATATTATTTCCTTATTTTAGAATTAAACATTAGAAATATTTCGTACAAAATAGCAATTTATCATTCGATAGCTTATATGAATATGGTTTTGGATTATAAGATAGAAAGTTTAACTTAGGCAGATATCAAGTTAAATTAATTTTATGTTTCTGTTATTGAGTATTTAGCTGAAATAGTAATACACAAGGAACTTAGTTCTATTCTTACTTCACTACTGGCCATTAAAATTGCTACGTTAAGAAGGCGACATACTACAGACGTGAAATTTATACGAAAGAAAGAAGGTGCTGTGATTTGCGAATGATTAGCTTTTCAGCGCATTCAGACAAAGCAGGCGCCAGTAGCGACACCTACATTGTGTTAAAATGAGGAAATTGTCCAGCCGGTTCCTCATACACAAATTGCATTTGAACTTTGTTGCCTGATGAATAGTTGTTGTGATGCCTCGTGTAAGAAGGAGAAATGCGTACCAGCACGTTTCTGACTTTGATAACGGTCGAGTTGAAGCGTACCGGGATTGCAGTTTATCTTATCGCAGTATTGCTGCTTGCGTCGGTCGAGATCCAATGACTGTTAGCAGAATGTGGAATCGATGGGTTCAGGACGGTAATACGGAACGCCATGCGGGATCTCAACGGCTACCAATCACTAGCAGCCGAGAAGACATATTATCCGCTTGGCCGTAATGGATCGTGCAACCACGTCACGAGCCGTGAGTCAAGAAACGGGGTCGTTTGGAAGACAACAAGTGTCTGCACGAACAGTTCGACGAAGTTTGCAGCAGCATGGACTCTCAGCTTGGAGATTATGGCTGCGGCTTCCCTTGAAGCTGCGTCATAGACAAGAGCACTTTCAATGGTGTGATCAATGACGAACCTGGGCGCACGAATGGCGAGACGTCATCTTTTCAGATGAATCCAGGTTCTGTGTACAGCATTATGATGGTCGCATCCGTGTTTGGCGGCATCGTGGTGAACGCACACTGGCAGCGTGCATTCGTCATCGTTATACTGGCCCATCACCTGGCGTGATGGTATAGGGTGCCATTGGATACACGTCTCTGTCACCTCTTGTTCGCATTGACGGTGCTTTGAACAGTGCACGTTACATTTCTGGTGTGTTATGACCCGTGGCTCTACCCTTTATTCGAGCCCTGCGAAACCCTACGTTTCAGCAGGATAATGCCCGACCGCATGTTGCCGGTATTGTATGGACCTTCCTTGATACGGAACATGTTCGGCTGTTGCCCTGGCCAGCACGTTCTCCAGATCTTTCACCAATAGAAAACGTCTGGTCAATGGTTTGCGAGCGACTGGCTCGTCACCAAACGCCAGTCACTACGGTTGAGGAACTGTGGCATCGTGTTGAAGCTGCATGGGCTTCTGTACCTGTACATGCAATCCAATCTCTGTTTGACTCAATGCCCAGGCGTATAACTGCTGTTATTACTGCCAGAGGTGGTTGTTCTGGGTACTGATTTCTCAGGATCTATCCAGCCAAATGTTTTGAAAATTTAATCACTTGTTATTTCTAGTATAATATATTTGTCCAATAAATATCATTTTGTTATCTGCATTTCTTCCTGGTGTTGCAATTTTAATGGCCAGTAGTGTATAATTACAGAGCTGTCTAATTTTTATAGCAAGAAACAATTTTGAAAAGAGGAAAGAATTGAAATTATATTTGTTGATGTAGAAAATATTTATTATAAAATTATCTTTGCATATTATAAAGTAAGGATAATAACGTATTCTAAATTATAATTACGGATTATAAAGTCTAATAAAATTACCTTTGAAACTGATATATAGTAAAAAAAAATTCCATTTATTTTTCGTTCAAGTCTATAGAGTAATTCGGGAGATAATGACCACATTTTAAAAATTTAATTAAAAACAAAGTAAAATTAAATGTTTAAAAAATTGTAACAAAAATAAAAAATAAAAATTTCTATATACTTGATAAAAATATCAGGCTTTTTTTACATTTAAATAAATATGATATATTTAAAAAATGATAACACTGAATAAGTGTGCCACGGTTATATTTTTTCCCAACTCATTTATTTTATTAACTGAAACGAAACAAATGGGCATGTGCTTATTTTATTCAAGAGCATAACTTACTTTTATTTCACAAAAAAAATTCATTATGTTCCCCTACAGTTACTCTCTCCAACCCAAAGTGATTTTCCAATTCCCAAGAAGCCCTCTTCTATTTTCCAGTTAAACTAGGTGTCATTTCCCTTCTCTTATCCGGCTCCCTCTCATAAAAAGAGATTGTCTAAATCATTTAATTTATCCGACTGTATAGATATAGCGATAACATTGTTACTTCCGGTTGTTGTACTCGTTCTGTCATTGCCTCTTGCATGAAACATTGCATTCTGTGCATGAAACAGTTACTTTCAGTCTACATTCTACTGCAGCATTGATTACTTTGAAACAGACACGTATTTGCTCTGGTACTTATGTAAATGAAATTAGTACTTAAAGATGAATGCATAGCAGCTTGCCTTTGGTCCAGGTTGAATGGGTGAGGTGTCCAGCTTTGGGCCATTGACCTCTTCTGGAAATTAATTAAGCACATAACACTGACATTTCATAAATGGATACTCTGAAATAATGATCTGGTAATTTCATTAAGTTGTGGGTAGTATTCCCACATATGTGTGTGATCCGTACATATTAACTTTTATATTTCTATTAGGGTGATTTAAATGCAATAAACTATATACAAAAATGATTATTTTGCTAAGTCAATACTAAAATACAATTTACAAAGACAAAACGATTAAGTGCATACAATAAATTTCAGAGGAATAAAGAAAAAGGAAGAGCAAAATCAGGCAAATAAACTGTAAATCCTGTATCGCTAACTGTAGGGAAGCTCTCCAGTTTGCACCCCAGGGTTAGAAATAAATGGAAAGAGGGATGCCGTCTATCAAAAAAACCGACAGATCGACAAAGAGTTGGTAAAATTAAAGAGAAATTTAAAGTCAGTGGAATGGTTCAAGCCTAGCACAGACCTAGGACTGTGGAAATTTATGATGTCATTAGGGATGTAGTTGCTGGTAGGATGCAGATGCTGCATAAGGATGTAGATGTTGGAATTTCAGTGTTATGTACGTTGTATAATCTGTAGTAGAATTTGTGTGCAAGATGCTTAATGTATCTAGTTAAGGGAAGCATACCTAGATTTTTTTCTAATAGGTGTATTTTTTAAATAAGTCTCCGATTTGGAAATAATTTCTTTTGTTGAATCTCTAATGATACTTTTATAATAGTGACACAAGTACCAGCCCAAATTGGAGGTACTTCTGTCATTAATATGTTGGGTGTGTCACTAAAAAGGGTAAAATTGGTCTCAGGTATGATTTTTAAATAAGAAGCTTGTTTCCAAACGAAAGTTGGAAATTTGGAGCTAGGAGGCGGTATAATATGCTCTTGGCACCAATAAATTTATTTTAATATCAGTTATATGTGGTTTATGTGGTGGTATACGCAGTTAATCTCTTGTAGTTCTTCACTCCCAGATAGGTTACCATTGCTTTCCCGGGTACGCTGGTTCTAGCAATCTGGTCATGTGGGTAGTTCTTTTGTTTCCTGGTGAATAGAACAGCATTTGATTTTGCTGGGTTAATTTTAATTTTCCATCTTTCTAACCAGGTTTCAATATCAGATAGAAGTTGTATGAGGCTGTCATGAATTGTTTGGTTATTCGAATCACTCACCAAAATAGTGGTATCATCCGCGAAATGACAGGTCATTTTATTTGGGTTCTGGGGTAGGTCATTAATGTAGATGTTGTAAGGAAACGGACCCTGTAGTTATCCCTGTGGGAAACCGGAATGAATAGGTTTTCCTGTTGAGTAGACATTATCGACCTTTACGGTAAAACTTCTATTATTAAGTTAATTTGTAATTAATTAAGTACGGTGAGAAGTGTATTGAATGAGTTTGAAAATGAGCCCTTCGTGTCATACCCAATCAAAAGCTCTTTTAACGCCTAGGAATACTCCTCCTGTTGATTTTTTAGTGGAATTGCTTTCAGCAATTTTTTATACTGCCCTAAGCAGCTCGTGAGTTGTTAATAAGCTTTTTCGAAAGCCAAACTGTTGGAGAGTAATGATTCGTCTAGCTCTGTTAGTTTTTGCAATATAAACTTCTCCGCAATTTTAGTCATGACTGGGAGAAGGGAGATCGGCCTGTAATTAATCGGGATTTTAGAATTTTTCTCCGGCTTTCTAAATAGCACTACTGCAACTTTTTCTCATTGAGGTGGAAAGTAACCATGCCTCAGAATGTCATGAATAATACTGGTGAGAAGTATGATGGCATTATAGGAAGATGTTTGAAGGCCTTGTTGGATATTTCGCCTATATCTGGGCTCTTTTTGTGGTTTAGATTCATGATGACTCCTTCCATTTCTAATGTTTGGATAGGGCTGAATTCTTGTACCAATGTTCATATTCTAGAGTAAAGTAGATGGCCATTTACACAATTTAAGAGTTCAATGTTATTTTGCGCATCTCCCAAACTATTAAGTTAAAATTTGCACTCGATAGTTCTTGCAAGAGCTACCACTTTTTTTAATATTAGAGAATGCTCAGTAGCGCCATGTATTAGAATCGAGAGACATTGCTTAGAATTTTTTAATTTATTTGCCGCCTTCCAGAAGGAGCCATCGTCCATATATGAGTTTGTAAGTTGTTTATCCCATGATTTATGGCTGTGTTGTGCAACTTCAATTTTGATTTTCTTTTTAAGACAGTTAATTTCCGACTTAATTTGGGGGATCCATTGTCGGTTGTAAAATTGAAGTAATAATGTCGACCAAGTAGGTGGGATTGTGTAAGCTTTAGTAGAATTATTGCTCAGAGCTGAAATTATTGAATTAGTAATTAAATCAACTTTACAATCGATATCATCCTTGTTACTTGCTGATTTGAGTGTTAAAAGTGAGGTGTTGTTATAGACAAGGTTTCTAAACTCAGTTGACCATTGTTTTGGTATTGGACTCGTTGTCCACGATCAGAGTGCCATAATAATTAATTACCAGAAAGTTGTCTGATCTGAATTCCTCAACCCTGATTAAGTATGTTGGCGGGAGGAGGCCCCTGGATATCTGTAAATCCATAAAATTCTTATACCTCCACTCATAATGGTATGGTTAGAATATGCAGGATAAATTCCGTATTATCAATAAAGGATTTAACTATTCTCCCATTTTGGTTTTCATATGTGCAGCCCCGATTTCGGTGATTTGCATTAAAGTCGCCTGCAAGTACCACCTTGTAATTAACCGAAATTAGTGTTTCGATATCGACAGTTAGCACATTGCTTCTCGTAGGCGGTACATAAAGTGAGGTAAACGCTACATCACCAACGTTTAGTAGGTGTAGTTTCCTGATAGTTGCTTGTGCAGTCTGCAAGTTGGAATGAGAGTGTGGTTAAACTATTTTCTTTATTGAGATGGCAGTATCACCTTGGACTAAGAAGATGTCATAACGACAGACTTGGTAATTAGCAATTTTTAAATAAAAAAAAATTCTTAGATGGATTTCCTGTAAGAGTATTATGCTTGGATTATTTTCGGTGACATATTGCTTAAACTTAGTGCATTTTTTTTTGGAATGCTATAGACCAGGGATGGCCAAGACGTCGACCGCGGTCAACAGGTAGACCGCGAAGACAATTTAGGTAGTCCACGCGACCATCCCGATAATGACTTCGGATATTAACAATTTAATTTATGACATAGAATCAATGAATTATTTAAAATAAAAATTTACTACTTTCTACGCTTTAAAACCCAAAACAAACCGTGCAAAGATTTACGATTTAAAGATTTATGATTAAATGTTTACGATTTAAAACCTAAAACGGACATGATGAGCGCGATTAAAACATTCAAAGAAACTATATATAGGTATGCATCTCAATTAAGAAAACATGAATTGAGAAACTTCAAAAACATGGAGGAAGAGTGCATCCATAATCCAAACAGATACATCGAAGATTTCGCTTAATACTTACTTGTTTTGTTTGAAGAATTTGTAAGAATCGCCGACTTAATTAGGTTGAAAGAAATACTCAATTTTTTGATATTTCCATTTAATGAAAATGTCAACATTGATAAAGTATCTGAAAAAATAGGACGTTTAATAGATATCCCATCAGTCACGGTCGTGGAAGAAATTATTAAATTAAGATGCGATATATATCTTAAATCCAGAGCATATTTAGCGATACTGATTTTTCGAAATTAATTTCTGAGGAAACGTTTCCAAATATTTACAAATTGATTTTGTATTTGAAATCATGGTATGGATCGAGGTATCTTTGCTAATCTGCTTTTTCAACCATGAACAAAAAGCAAACATTAGTCTCATTTAACAGATGAACATTTAATTTCGTGTTTATGCGTTGTAATAAGCTTGTACCAGCCACAATATGATAAACTTGTCGCAGATATACAGTGCCAAATTTCAACTAAACGAAGTGAATAGGATGTGAATACTTTGATTATTTTCGTCAGTAAATTTTTTTTAAAATATTAATATTAAGTTTTTTTTTTAGAAAAATTACATAATTTACCATTTTTTCTTGTTACCGAAAATAAATATGTACGTTAATATAGCTCTGCCATTGGTAGACCGCCTTCGGTCTTTTAAATGTGAAGTAGACCCCGGATCCCAAAAGTTTGGCCACAATTGCTATAGACATTTCAGTACATAATTTTTAGGTTTAGAGAATCACTAATCATCATTATTTAATGGCTCTTCAACGCTTAAGAGGTTTTGAGTTATATATCCAGCTTGTCTGTGGGATGCTGCGCCTTGTCGATCAACGAGATTGCTTTACGAAGAGTGAGGAATCCCTTAAATATTTGATTGACTTCATTAATTAGTTTCATTATGGGCTGCGGGCTTTCGAAATTGCTTATTTCAGGAATTACTTCTGATCTGCTTACTTGGAGGAACTAGTGTCTCGAGGTAGAGTCCATAGCCGGGCTCCAGATGGGAATTCTAACGCAAGCGCACTTGAAGAAAGTGGTGGTAATAATTTGGCGGTATACAATGTGAACATTTAGTTTTAGCAACCCTGTTTGCTTAACTATGGAGCCGAGTTTCGGGGCTTAATCAGAAATGAGTTTCGCTGCCCACTGAGACTTATCTTTCCTGTCACTTATTATATATTTCCTTCTTATTTCTATATTTTAATAAAGATATTATAAACTTTGTGTCATATATCTTTTCCAATATTTTTTACGTGCTAGCAATAAAAAAGAAAGATCACATTTCTTTCTGATTTCTGTATTTAAATAAACCAAACTATATTTTAATCCTGGTTTATAAAGTCATTGTTTCGGATTTTTCATTACTTTGGATTTTTTTACTTTACTATGTTCATACGCCAAAACAATATTTTATGTCTGGTTTATAATTATTTATCTCAAGTAATTTCTTTAAAATTTAATTTTAATTAATTTTTTTGCATGTATGAATTGTTTTAACAAGCTTTGGATGCATTATAAATTTCAATCAAACAACTTCAAAATTAAAATATGTCATTTAATGTGTACACATTGCCTATTTTTTAAGTTAAAAATTCTAAGATAAATCACAAGCTTCCAATAAATTAAACTTCTGTAGTTCGATTCCAGAGTATAATTGATTTATTTGTAAAAATAAGATTTTAGTTTTTATAAATGAGGAATACAGCGATCTAAATAATAAGCTTATTACTATGAATTTCGCCAAACAATCAATTTATTACTATTAAATAAAAAGGAATAATTTAATATTCTGATTAATCTAAACTTCATAATTGTATAAAATTTTTTTTAAAATATAAATATAATATTTTAAGATAAAAAAAATTGTATTGAATATAAAAAAGAAAATTCAATAGAATTTTTTCTATCAAGAGCATGATTTTTTTAATTAATAAAAAGAAAAAAATTACTAACTCATTACTTTATTTAAATGGTAGAAATAAATTTAAAGCATATATTTAACTTCATCACACTATTCTTATAAAGTGTCAGAATTGGATTTTGACAAGATAATCATTTCATAATAGATAATAGATTTCATTTCTATATTTTTTTCTCATTGTACTATTGATATTATCAAAAAAGTTTTCTTAAATTAAGATACTGCTGTTATTTAAGTTAAAAGGAAAGATTACAAATCTCTTATTTAAATACAGATGATTTTACTAATATTATAAGTGTGCATTTTTATGTCTCAAGCAAATCACTTTGAGTAAAATTAACTTTTTATCATTTTGGCTTTCAATAGTTATTTTGATGTGAAAACAATTATTACTCTTTCTCCCTGATATATAATAGAACTTGAGTTTTTCAAATCACAATGAATTAATCAACGAATACTTTGTGAAGGCTTTTTAAAAATATAGCAATACAAAGTCGTTACTCTTTTTGAAAGGATAACGGATATGTACACAAAATACACTTGCTAGCCAGATAAATTTATCGCATTATTCACATCGCCAACCCGCTGAATCTCAGCCAAAATTTGTTACTCAACGCGCATGCGCTAGAATTCCCATCTGGAGCCAGGAGCCCAGCTCTGAAGGACTCTATCTCGAGACACTAGTCTTGAAGGAGGGTGCGCAAAATACCAGTTATAGCTACACTGATTACTTTAAAACAGGTATTTCCAGTCGATTGCATTGTAACTGCACCTGTTTCAGGATATCTGGAACTGCACTTACTTTGTAACTGGAAATACCGGGTATTTGTAAAACAGTACTAACTACATATTATTAAATTAAAATATCAGTTACAAAATACCGGTTACAAGTATTTTTATTTATTCCTAGACAAAACAATACGACTGTCAGGAAACTCAATTTCCTGAAAAATACAGTTTCGTTTTTATCAAATCTATTTTGTGTTATCATACTACTGTTACAGGGACTGCAAATTTTAGAATCAATAGAAAGTTTATTTAGAAATATGTATTGATTTAAGTGCTTTACCCAGTTTGAAAATAATATAGCAAACCATTTTGATAAACAACCTATTTTTTAATTACTCAACTCACAAAAATTATAGACACCTAGTAATAATTTGATATTTTATTTATTTAATTATAAAGATATTATTATAAGTTTTATATTTTTATTGATATTAGAGATTTACAAATATATAAAGTAATTTAGAAATTGGGTAATAAGCAACGTTAACAACTTCTTAATTTTTCTAAATACTCTTTACAATCTAATTGTTCTTAGCTTTCATAGAAAATATTAAGCTCCTGTATTTTACAATAGGAATTGAAATAAATACGTAAAAGGTCCTTGAATGTATTTCAAATGGAAAATGATCTAAGATATTTTGATAATGGCTCTCGTACACGAAACCGTCCTGTAATGAGGTGCGAATCTGGATTTGATTATCCACCACATTCATTTCATTATTCTCCACATTCATCATCAACAGGTAATGCAGCAAACTGTTTTGGATGTTTAATGTTTAAATGGCTAAAATTGTTTCTATAAAACATTCTTTCAATTAGTGTTAATTTTTTGTTTGGGCAATTGCTTAGCATGTATCTGTATTCTATTTTGACTTCAAAATTAGTTCCGTCATACATTTTTTTAGCTCCATTACAAATAAATGATGAAAGAGTGCCAGAATGGGAATTGCCACGTTCGTATCCAGTTGGTTATAGAACTGTTCATCCTGAATATATTCCACGACATCCATTGCAATCTCAACCTTCTCAAACATGTTATATTCCTAATACTTCTACTGAATGGCATAGAAACACTATCCAGCGAACACAAAAACTTGTTAAAAGTAAGCTTTTTCTTGCTTTATAACTGAATTAGTTTCCAGTTTTTTTAAGTAATTATTTATAGTTAACTAGTACACATGAAAAATTCATTCTGGAACATACTATTTAAAAGGGTAGAATAAAAAATTTGTAAGCTTGGTAAATTTAAAATATTTATTGAATTATCTTCAGGGTGATTTAAAATTAAATATGACAAGCACAAAATACAAATACTGAAAAATAATACAGGAAGCTATGATAAGAAATATCATTTATATAAACTAGTGAGCACAATGCTTATTAGTTTATAAATAATAACAATTGAATAAACTAAATATAATTATTGATAAAATCCTAACAATTATTATTTTATCACTAGCTATTTTATGTTCTGGTGACTCATGTAAAATATAAAAAGTAGTTTTGAAATAACAAACTATTTTTATAATTTAGCTTGTAAAAAAAAATATTACCTTAACAAATATTTGAATAATGAAGTAATGTTTCTAATTTTCACAAAACTGCATGTAAATATATTATTTCAGTAGATTTGATTTAAAGCTACTGATGTCTATGATATTTAATTTCAAAGGGGAAAGAGTGTAAAAGGATAGGTCATGAGAAAACATACAGAAATATGTAACTGTTAATGTAATGCTATCTAAAAGTTTCACAATTAAAAATCTTATCTGCTAATGACTTGTTATTTTTATATCTCTGTGTATTATCTTATAGATTGTATATTATATATGTTAAATATTATCTTGAACTGAATGGATCCGATTTCTTTCTTTGACAATTAAAATTCATATGATTTTAACTTAAGTTTAATTCTGCTTATGATTACTATTGAATAATATTTTGTTTTAAATAAAGATTACTTAAAGAAAATATATTCTTTTGAAAATGTCTAGTGAACATTAGTATTGGAAAATCTATCAATCTTTATTTCCTCAATCCCTGAAGTTTTTCCTTGAATCCTGTTTTTTTTTTTTTTTTTTAGTTAAAAATGTTATTTAAAGAAAATTGTTATACTTTATTTACCAAATTTAACATTCATAAAGTTAAAATTGACAGACATTTGTAATTTGAGAATTTTATTTGAAATTAGATTCATATAATGGTAGTAAAAAATCTATGATTTTATAAGAATTCTCTAGTTTTTTAGTTAAAATTATCATTTAACAAAACAATATATATTTTGCTTTTATAAAATTTTAGTTTTAAAAATTTTAATTTTACGAAAAGCATTGATAATTTTTAAGAAATTTGGAAGTATATATACTTAAATCTCTAATTATTTATCAAATTTGTTCTATGTAAATATATTGCTTAGATATGATGCATGATTTCACAATACTTCGATTTTAAATATTGTACACACATTTCATATTTTGTTGAAAATTTTTGCATTGAATACTTTATTTAGAAGCAAGTACATAAGATATATTAATGTTCAATGACTACAGTTAATGTGCATTAGTTAGATGTGCAAGACCTTTTTAGAATAATTTGTCCTTTCAATATATATATATATATATATATATATATATATATTAATAGTAAAATTAAGGAGGAAATTATTATGTGGAAACTGCAAATCTCTCCATCTCAGAAAAAAATTATGCATTTGTTTTTGAAGATTTTTAGTAGGAGAATCAATTTTATCTATTTCTCAAAACCTTAAACCTGATTTTTTCATTGTTATATAGTGTTTTCTAATTTTTATCAAGAAGAATTTTAAGAATGAAATTCTCTCTTTGAAAATTTACTCATTTACAAAAATTATTTATATAATCAATCACTCATTCAATTTCTTTAAAAAAAAGAAAACATGGGTGTTTGAAAGATTGGGTATAATGGTTGTTTTATTTTGTGATATTGTTTATTTTGTGGTTAAAATACATTTATTAAGTATATTAAATATTGATTTTGTTCTACATACCTGAGTAGTCAACATCTCTTTTATGTTAAGATTATAACCTACTTTTTATTTTGATTGTTCTTGATAAGTGTGTTTATAGTGTACTATTAAATATTCTTGACTGAAAATTATGAATTAAATAATTAAATTTAGCAATGTTTCCAGAGAAAAATTGCAAAAATTTTAACAATTATTCTTACAAAAAGTTTGGCTATTGTATGTAATACCTATAGTTTAATATATATAAATATGTATTTTCCTGTTTATAATATGTGGATTATGTATTAGAAAAGTTTTGAGTTTTATTATGCATATTCTTTGCTATCGTGTGAATAATCCGATAAAAAAAATTCTCCATCAGAAAAGCTCTCAATAAAATTTTGAAAGAAACGCCATTTAGATTTTATAAAGTAAATTACAGATGGTGCTGAAAACTTTCACAAGTTCGTTGACATATTTCAGGTATAACCTGTTTTATCCAATTACGTTAGAGAATGAATTTGGTTCTTCCGGAGGATATTACGTTTGATATTGCTTAGCATCATTTCTTATTTTGTTTTGGCTTTAGCTGAGCTGTTTTGTTTTGAAAATGTTCATGTATTGTCTTTTGGAAGTGAATAGGTCTAAATTACATGTCAGATTTTAAACTAAATATTATAGAGAAAGCAAATAAAAATGGAGGCGAACATGCTATTGTAAGGTGAAAAAAAAAGCATGTGCAGTGCAAAAGAATAATATATCCAATGCAAAGTTTGAAAATAATCCATTTCTGTAATTATTAAAGAAATAAATTTATTTTATTTTTAAATATGTATAACCTCACTTTAAAAAGTTATTGAAAACTAAAAAATGAGTTTTACTAGAATCTTCTCGAGATTATCCCTCTTGGTGATGAATAGGATCCCACCAAATGCTTTTTCTTGTCAATTTATTATATTTTTAATCATATTTTACATTTATTATTTTTTAATCCATTTTTTAAAATTAGTTATGAAATAAATATATTTAATTTTTAAAATATGTATAAACTCATTTTAAAAATTGTTAACAAATAAAAAATTATGAGTTTTACTGGAATCTTCTTGGTACTATCCCTGTTGGTAATCAATTGGGTGTTTTCATTTCAGTTTATCACATTTCACGATGAGGTAGACCTTAACAGGATCCAACCAGATGCTTTTCATAGTACATGTTTTTTTCTTCCCAATTTATTATATTTTTAATCTTATTATGTGTTTTTTATTTTATGTGATACAATATCAGCAGTATATATTTGGATTATTCACTGAAAAATTTGCCACAGATTTTTTTCTTTTACTCATAAAAAGGCTTTGCTGATAATACTCTGCTGTGGACTATGTATAGCAAAATATAGTACTTTGTAATTTTTATTTCTAATTAGAAAAATTGTGATGTGCAGTCAGTAGAAAGTAATGTCAAAGTAATAATAATTATTGTCAATGGATTTTATTGCATCAAATGTACTCTGAAACAGCTAAGTTTGCTCATTACATAGTCTACAATTGTGATTTTAGTATCTCACATGTCAATCATTTTTATGTTTTCCTTTTTATAAGAAGCTCAAAAAAAGAGAAGTTTATTTATGTGCTTTAAAAAGCAATGTTTATTTTAAAAATTATACTTAAGAAGTTACTCAATTAGCATTATATTTTATTTCTTTTTGGATATAGCCTAATATTCCAGTCAATGTTTACTGATCATGCTAGCCTGATTTTTGGAAAATGGTTCCTAAAAATAAAATTGCAAAGCATTATTGATATGCTTGAACTAAATTTCAGTGATTAAGAAACTGGTTTCAGAAAAAAAAGGTAATTGTTATCAATCAATTGCAGACCTTACTGTATTCTACTCCATGAGATGGAAATAATGGTAGTGAACCAAAATTGTTATTGCTGTCAACAGTTTTAATTTTATTCAGAAATCAATTAAAAATTACTTATTGTTTTTTTTCCAAATTTAACAAGTGGTGTTAAATTTCGAAAAAACAATAACAATAGAAAATTCTTTAACTTCAAAGAAATTTGATCCATTAAAAATACTTTATAAGCATTGCATAGCATTTGTATTGATAATATAGTAGTTATCCACGGGAAGAGAAAAAAAAAAGTTGTCATAAAACTCATTCAAAGATAAAGCAGGAAAATTTAGTAATTATTTGCTGCTTTTGTGTGTCATTTAATCAATCTTACTCTGGGAAAAGGTATTACAAGTTATTGACTTAATGCTGCTAAGATTATAATCAACATCATTATTACTTAAATTGAAATTCCAAAAGAAAATATGCCTAAAATAAAAAAAAATATCAAGAGTTGAATAAAAAATATTTCTTCCCATGCCTGACTACTAGGTTTTTACTATACAGGATGCTACAAAACATTATGCCCAATTGTCATGTATGGTCATGAGGAGTCAGAATTACAGAGGTCAGAAACACGATGTGTGATGTGTGACAATGAAATTGCATCAAGACCACCACATAAAGAAAATAACATGTAATGAAACAAACATAATAAATGCTCAAAGTCCTCCCCATCAGCTGTGATACATGCTTTACATCAGCTTTGCAAGGAATCACAAATTCTATCAAATTGCCCAGGAGTCTCCTGGACACATGCTGCCACTTCAACAATATGCATCATGAGGTCCATGTCTAATGAAACATGGTGTGTTATACACCACACAATGTATTCTCAGAGATAAGAATTTAGGGGTCTTAGATCTAGGGATCACAGTGGCCAACGAACAAGGCTGCCTCTGCAGATCTAGCAATCTAAGTACCTCAAATCCAGGAACAGACATACATTCTGATGGAAATGTGAGGGACCTCTATCATATTGGAACTACATATTGAGGTGTGTCGTTGTAGGAACATCCATTCACAATATGGGCAGTACTTCAAAAAAATGGTATATGAAATCTTTTCAAGGCATTTAGGCATTATGTATAGACCGATCAGCATGTCACCAATAATTCTCAGATGTTAATGCTGAAACTTTGTTGGTGGCTGTGAAAGTGTGTGACATGGGGGTTTACACTCAAGCACACTTGCATATTGTGCTGGTTAAGGTCACCATTCCAGGAAATGGTAGCTTTGATGATGAACAGATCTATGATGGGAATTCTGGATATGCTATTGTTGCCTCTAAATACCAACAAGTGAATGTCACATGCTGAGGATAAAATGTATCTCTTAGCTTTTACTTGTTGTATATGATATGGATGTTGTTGATCTTCCTTCAGTATTGGCATAATGGAGGACCAACCAACACCTAGGTTGCACTCCATGATGCAAATACTTGTACTTGGATTCTGTCTAAATGTATCTAATATAGCATTATTGAGGTCTGCTGTTCATGTTGTACATTGCCTTCCAATGTGGCTGCTAATTCTGAATGGCCCTATCTTCTGCAATTGGCAATGTATTTGTATAAATAACCCATGGTCCAGTGTATGACAGTTCGGTAACCATTGTTTAGACAAACAAACCACTGAGCATCATTTTCCAATCACAGCTCTATACACATAATACATGCTTGTCAATTCTGCATTGCTGCACTAGTTTATCTTGAAACGTCCGCACTTTGACTGATCCAATTGTCTGTGCTTGCTTCTGCCAGCACTTATCACCCTCTAGCAGATTACAATCATGTTTCCAACTTCCTGTTTCTATGTAATTCTGATTCCTCATGACCTGATACCACCATACACACCATTTGGACATGACCTTTCCTGACACCCTGTATAGTAGGACATCTGGTAGTTGTGCCATAGTGATCCCAAAAGCAAGTGTCTTCTCATAATTTAGAAGCAAGGACCAAACAGAATGTATAAAAGTGGTTTGAGAAATCCTTAAACTTTTGAGTGCATGTTGTCTTTCCTTTCCAAAAAGCTTTCAAGGGTTTATTGGTGTGAGAACCTCTTGCTGAATTAAGAATGAGAGTTGAAATCCTGTCTGCAAGCCTTTGAATTCTATCTTGCATGTAAAGCCTTATATCTATGTATATATATAGCTAAATTTTGATACCTAAATATGCTTGTACCAATTAAAGTTGTTACATTTTTAAATAGGTTATTAGAATAGATTCTATCTTTTTTTTTTTTTTTTTTTTAAACATATTTCTAGGTTTAAAGTCATGAGTATTCATTACTAATAACTTTCAGATATTAAAAAAATTTGGAAAATCCGATATGCAATTTATATGCTATTAAATGTACTATTTGTTTTAACCTCTTCAAATTTTATATTTTTCATATTTTTTTCATAATTGTTTAAATGATTGTGCAATTTATATTTTCCATAGAAGAAGACATTTGTGTTATATTAATGAATAAAGTTGTGTTATGTGTGGAATGTGAAAATCCCTCTCAAGCTACAGTACAAGAACTTATGGAGTTAATTTTACAAGATGATCAAGACCTCTCATTACCTCCTAGTGCACGAGATGTATTTTCTCTATGGCTTGTTTCTCCAATGCTTGGTAAATGATACTATAAAAAATTTCTGATGATTTTTTATGAATTATATTTACTTTTATTGGTAATGTATGATACTGATTTTTAAATGAGTAATTCAAATTTTAAACTGAAAAGTTGTTAAAAAAATAGAATTGTTTATTTTAATGCTTATTATTTTTTCTTATTTTAAATAATGCTTATTATTTTTCATGCAAGTGAAAGAATATATTTTATTATTTGTATGAAAAATAGTACACATTATTTTAATACTTTATGGAATAAGTAAAATTTCAAAATCTTAAAAAGAAAATGAGTTGTTAACTTGATTAATTATTAAGAATATTTATTGTACAGTGTTGGCAGTGGACAGATTACCATATTTTCCTGCATATAATCTGCTGATAATGTGTTAAAAAAATTCCGAATTTCGTTGTGCGCCGGGGATAATCTGATGAAAAATATTCTCCATCAGAAAACTTTCTTATTAAGTTTTGAAAGAAATGCTGTTTATGTTTCATAAAATAAATAACAGGTGGTACCAAGATACACCTGAGTTATTTAAGCTATAATCAGCTTTGTCAAATTACGTTCAAGAATGAACTCGGTTCCTCGTAAAGATATTACAGTTGCATTTCTCTAACGTCATTTAGCAATTTGTCTTAATGTGAGCTGTTTCGTTTTGAAAATATTCAAATTCACATATGGTCATACGGAAGTGAACACTTTTAAGTTGCACGGCAGATTTTAAATTAAAAGCTATAGCAAAACAAATAAAAAAAAAGGGTGACAAACGTGTTAATGTGGACTGAAAAACATGGCATGCACTGTATTAAAAAAATGTTAAAATACACAATTTGTAAATAATCCATTTCTTTCATTTAAATATTAACAAAACAAATATATTTATTTTTAAATATGTCTAACATTGTTTTAAACGTTATTAGAAGCTAAATATTGATAAGTTTTACAAGAATCTTGTCGAAGTTATCGCTCTTGATTAATCTTGTGCTTTCAACTCAAGTTTATTGCACTTTCCGATGAGGTGGATCTAGATATGTCTTTTTTATAATAAATGCTTTTTTTTCTGTACAATTTATTATGTTTTTAATCATACTGTGCATTTTTTTATTTTATGAGACACCAATATTATCAATAGCACATATTTTTGGCTATTTGCCTGAAAAATTACGCCAGATTATACGCTGCTGCGGATTATGCAACCTTATCTTTTCCTTCTACTCTGAAAAAAAGTCGTGCAGATAATATGCCGATGTGGATTATATACAGGAAAATGCAGTATTTAGTTACAACTTTAAATGAAAATTTTGATATTTGTGTTATGTGTGACTTAAATCCTTATATTGTATGTCTTTATAAATGTAAGCATTTTTAAATGAAAACTCAGTTTTAAAAAATGAAATTAATATTTGTAATTAATGTACTTTTAAATCTATAGTTGTTAAAAAATATGCATTTACTTCATTTAGTTAAAAAATGCAATCATTGTATATTGTTAATACAAAGTTATCTTGTCAATAAATTCAGTAAAGCATGTAAAGAGAAATAAAATTGAATTTAAAAAAAAAATGCTCATATTGGATTTTAAAAATAAAACACAGATTTTAACTACAAATATAGGTCCAAGAGCTATATATTATTTATGTTTCTATTTTGATAAAATTAAAAAAATTTGTATGTATACCATTAGCAGGTACTTCATGATTTCTTAAAAATAAATTTCTCCTTGTATTTTGAATAAATATCTGAATTATATATCAAAATTGCAATTCATGTTACTGGCAAAGATTTTGCAAATATACCTTTTTTCAAACATCTTCGTTTTTTAAAACTATCTATAGAATTGTCAGAAATTTATTCTGGTACAAAATATTTTTGTTTTCTCACATATATAATTTTTTTATTTTGGTGTCCTCTTCTCTCTTCTCACATTAGGACAAGTTATATTCTTATTTTTGCATATCTTAATATATTTTGTAGAGAATTTTCTGCTGTAATTCATTGCCGTTATTTTAAGAATTGCATTTTGAATATTATATTTGTATTATGCTTTTGCTCTCTTATTTTTAAAGCTTGTTATAATTTCTCCTTGTTTTTACTATATTTTTCATGTTACTTCAGACTCAAAATGTTTTATTGAACATGTTTTTGGTTTGATTGCTTGATTTTTTTTTTTTTAACTGGTAGTTAAATTTTTTTATAATGAATAAAGTCAACAAACCAAAGCTATGGCAAAAGACAAGGATTGTTTTCATTCCTAAACCTGGAAAAAACTATGACCAGGCTGTCTTTTAGGCCAATGAGCTTATCTTCATTCTTTCTCAAAATTATGGAGAAAATCATTGATAGGCACATCAGAGATTACCTGGGTAGCAATAGTCTTTTGCATAATCTACAGTTTGCCTACCAACCTGGCAAATCTACAGAGACAGCATTACACAAGCTTGTATCTAAGATTGAGGACACCCTGGAGAGAAAGGAAATTGCCTTAGCCACTTTCCTAGATATCCAAGGTGCATTTGATAACACCTCTCATCTATCCATCCTTAATGCCTTAAGGGATACAGGGATTGAACATGCAATTTGCTCATGGACTTGTACCCTGCTTTCGGATATAACTATACAAATGAAAATCTTCAATGAGACATTTGAAAAGAAGAAAACCAGAGGCTGTCCACAAGGAGGTGTATTATCACCATTACTTTGGAATCTGGTTGTAAATAGCCTATTAAAACATCTTAATTCTATAGGTTACTATACCCAGGGGTATGCTGATGATATTGTCATACTCATCCTGGGTAAAGACTTTAACATAACTTGTCAACTAATGCAAAATGCTCTAAGTTATGTAGGCAAATGGTGTAAGGAAAGAAATCTGGATATAAATCCACAGAAGACCAACCTTATACCATTCACAAGAAAAATACAAAGGGAGGGATTCTTTATCCCAAAACTTTTTGAGGTTGAAATCAATGTTGCTTCTGAGGTGAAATTTCTGGGCTTAATTCTAGGCCAAAAACTCACTTGGAATAAACATGTTGACTACAAAATCAATCGGGCAAAAAAATGCATTATGACATGCAGACGCATCCTTGGTAAAAACTGGGGTCTACAGCCAGAAATGATGTTTTGGATGTACACAGCAATTGTCAGGCCTACTTTTATATATGCATCTGTGATATGGTGGTGTAAGATGGAACAGAAACCGGTGAAGGACAAGCTAGGAAGTCTGCAAAGAATGGCCTGCTTGTGTATCACAGGGGCAATGTCCACAGCACCTACCAGAGCACTAGAGGCTATTCTGGACCTGACTCCACTAAATATTTTCATATGCAGCACTGCCAGAATAACTGCATATAGAATGAAATTGCAAAATCAGTGGTGTGATAAGCCCTCTTCTGGAGGTCATACTACTATTACCAAAAAATCAACCACCTAACTCTCCAAATGCCTTCAGACAGCATGGAAAGAACATATGTGTTTGAAAGACCATTCGAGGTAGTTTTTCCTACCAAGGAAGAATGGAAAAACAGCACGATTGAAATAAAAAGCAATGATCTTATCTGGTTTACTGATGAATCAAAAAAAGGCAACCTCTCAGGACTGGGGGTCTGTGGCGTGCCACCAAGATTCAGTCTTTATAAAGGGCTTGGGGAACATGCCACTGTCTTTCAGGGGGAGGTTCTTGCTATTACCAACTGTCTGCAGATAAATTTAAAGAAGGGCTACCAAGGTAAGCGTATTCTTATTTTCAGCAACAGTCAAGCTGCATTGATGGCTCTTTACTCATTCCAAGTCAAATCAAAAATTGTAATGGAATGTAAAAATCTCCTTAAGGAACTGGCAAATGAGAATAAAATTATTCTTATTTGGGTGCCAGGGCATATAGTAATAGAAGGTAATGAAAGAGCTGATGAACTTGCAAAACAGGGATCCTCTTTCAATCCAATAGGAATGGAACCCTTTTGTGGGATCAATATGAAGACTACAAGGAAGGCCATTCAAAGATGGGAAAAACAGGAGATGAACAAAGTTTGGTGTGACTCTCCTGGACAGAAACATGCAAAAAGCATGATTTTCAACTCATCTGAGAAAATTGCATCTGAAATTCTTAGACTCCCAAGATTGAAGACTCAAGCAATTGTAGGCTTCATTACTGGGCACTATCATTTCAGAAAACGCCTTCATACAATGGGGCTTTTTAAACAGGAACCAATTTGTAGGAAATGCCATGCAGGGGTAGAATCAGCTCATCATATCCTATATGAGTGCGATGCTCTTGCCCTTACAAGATTCACTACTCTAGGTAATCCATATCCTAAAGAGTTACACCTAAATTCCATTGAGGGCCTATCAGACTTTCTAAACCAAGTAGGTGACCCAAGACAATGGAACTAGGAAAAAATTGGGCTTGGAGCATGGTACAAAATGCAACAATGTTGAGATGCCACATATCTGACAAGCTCAAGAGAAGAAGAATTCAACAAAATAAGAAAACTTTCAACTAATGTTATTTTTTTCAAATGATCTCAACTAAATTCCTGATTAGCCACTGTAATTTCATTTGCTTTATATAACTTTTAGCTACAAGTTCAGATATACTTGATTAAATGATTTATTTTTGATAATAATTTATCTCCTTTTAAAATTTTCTTCTTAGTATTTTCTACTAATAAAAAAATCATATCTGTTATTAGTTATTTTCCATATTTAAAATTGAGACATTGTATAATTTGCTAACAGTTATTATTTTCTACAAAGTTAAAAAAAAAAAAAATTAAACAATTTATCTTTACGTTCTGAAGGTCTAAGCAAAATTTCCATTTTCTCATTAAAAAAGTGAAGAATTGTTCTCAAAATTAATGTCAGTGTAATTATTGATAAAATAGCTTCTTAAATGAATGTTAAATTTGACTGTAATTTCTTTTCAAATATATTTGTATAATATTGTATAGTGGCACTATCTTTTATCTGTAATATTTGGACAATGAGTAAATGTTTGATATTTAACCTATTTAAATTCCGTGAAAAGATTTGACACTAATTGATGCAGATAAAAAAGTATTTTCAACCACAATATTTTTGAAATTTTAGGGTTTTTCTTTTGACTTTAGTCAATTTAAGTTATGGGATAAGTCATTTGAAGACTTAAAAATTTTGGTTAAAAATACACTGAAATTATTTCAATGATATTTTTATGTTTTATTTTTATGATAAGTTCTTTAAAATGTGTTTTCATAAAAATGGAAAATTATTTGACATATTGAGGACTCTATCAAATTAAATAAACACAGTTTTATGCAATTTGTAAAATTTATTCATATAGACATAATTTTATGTAATATTTAAGATTTTGCTGAAGCTCATAAATGTAAAACCTATTTTATTTTTTAAGAGTTGCAGTTAACAAGTTTCCAGCGACCATATCATACACGACAACAGTGGATGACTCTACTTTTAAAATACACATCTGCTACGACAAAGCATTTAGATAAAGGTAAGCAATCTTTTAACTTGCTCTTTTTGTTCACATCTTTTCCTTTTTGATAATGAATTCCTTTCTGAGGAAAATTTTATTAAATGAGCAAATCTGATAATATGTTTGGAAAAATGTCTATATTTTGAAAGGAAGCCTTAAAACTTTTGCAATGATCTATTAAAATTATGAATTATATTACATTCACATGTTGCAGAATTATTTGTGAAATATTGTTTTGTAGAATAATATCAATATTATTTTTAATTAATTATGTGGAATATTCTATTTTGTAGAATAATACCAGATAAAAATCTTTATAATTCTTCAGGGAAATGAATTTCATGATTATGATTAATATGGTAAAAAGATGAAGTTTTATTCATCTAAAAAATGAAGTTATTAACAAAAGTATTCTAGAATAGGTTGTACTGCAAGATGAATGCAACTCAAAGAAGACTAATTTGTTGAACAAAGGTCAGATTACTATATGTGAAAATGGTAATTTCTGTAAAAATTTTACCGCAGTATTATTTGGCCCAATTTTAGAAACTGTGTTGATTTGTTTGTGAAGAAACTAATATATACATTTGCCTTCCAGCATATTTTTTTACATTTGAATTCCAAATCACCAAAATTTGCATTTTCAGTATTTTTTTGTTGGATTCGATTATAAATGGAAATAAAATTTTTCTTTTTGTTTTGGGATGAAATTTTTTTAATTTGTACTTGATATGAGTTCAGTCAGTTGAGCATTGGTTGATGGCAGTAAAATGTACACTTGTTTATGAAATTCTATTGTAGATATACCATATTATCTCTGAAGTAGTGTTTAAAAAACATATCTAAAGCTTACAATATACTCTTTTTATTAAGCTAAGCAACTTGGTGTGATGTACTCTTATTGCCGTAAGGAAGATGAAGGTAATGTATCATCACATATTATTGTTACAGGGTTTGTACAAATAATTGAAGCTGCTGAGAATTGATTCTATTTTACCAAAATCTTGGAAATTCCTGGAATTTTGATTTAACTTCTGGAAAATAGTGATTAATTCCTGAAAATTTTTAATTTCTGCTATGAATAATCATTTATTTATTTTTTGTTTAACTGTTAAGCGTTCATATATTTTTTTCAATTTATTTGTTTGTTTTTTTTAATTTTTATTGAAATGACCTGTAAAGAACAAAAGTATTAGTTTTCAGTCAGTCTACTTATTAGGTATAAAAACAAATCCATTAACTTTATGTAAGCCATAATTCGATGGAGAAGCAGAACGTGCATTAGTGTATATTAGTATGATAAGGTGATTATGTACTGTTTTTGATTGAATTATAAGCATCATTTGGATTTATATATTGTCAAATCAATATGAAAACTAAAAAAAAAAAATCTCCAGAATTTTTAAAATGATTGATTAGAAATCAAGTTATTTATATACACTCATATATAGTAAGATAAATAGATATATAAATAGTTTCAAGGAAGATTGAAAGCTATTTATAATGTTTCTATTTCTTTCCAATGCTTTAAAAAGCTAATTTAGATTAAATGTAGCCAATTTCTTTGATTTTAAAATTCATTTCAATCCTTTTTAAATTCAATTTAATTCTGTCTGATTACTATTAAACAAATGAGTTTGAGTAATAAAATTTCAAGTGACCATGAGAGTTGTGGAAAGTCAATCCATCTGAATTCATGCCATTTCAGTTCCTGAAAATTTGTTTTGTTGGAAATATAGCTAAATAAAAGTTGTTGAATAGAAATTCATTTTTCAAATGGAATGTTCATAAAAAAATTATAATACATGATTATAATTTGGGAGTTACATTTGAAAGTAAAATTTGTAAAATAATAAAAATATCCAAGATGCTACAACAATTCTCTTTTTTTACACTAAAATTATTTCTTACAATATACAAGTAATATACTAAATTTGATATACTATGTGCTTAAATCTAAGCACAATTTTCCAATTTTCTATCTACTATTAGTTTAGAAAATATTCTATTATTGAAAATGCATATAACTTGGAATTAGAATATGTTAAAGAACAAGTTTTTCATAGTAATTAAATCAGACACTGATAATCATTTAATTCTTCATAAAAAATTTACCTTATGATTTGATGAAGGGAGTTTTTATTTTTTAAAAAAATACAAGAATTTTTTTACTGTACTTTCTTTTTTTATTTGTGCCTCTAACTGCCATATTTTTGTTAAATAATTTCCTTAGAGTGTATGTGTGTCAATTCTTATTACTTTCTTGTTTTTACATTAATTTATTGACTGAAAGGGACACCCATATTTTTATCTGGCATGAAAAACTGATTTAAGTTTGTATTAGCTTTTTGTCTTTACTGTAGCTTATAAACTAAACTCGGTTTCATGACGGTCTGATGGGGCCAAGGCTTACAGTGCCCATATTTGTTTTTGTGACCGAGGGTCTTGGGATACACAGAATATGTTCCGGTTAGATGGTCAGCCGAGTCTGAATGAATCTCCGAGTGTTTAGTTCTCAAGCATACTTGCTACTCAGTTTTATCGATCTACTGAAGGGATATAAGGTTGAATCTACCTTGCCCAGACCGAATCTAGGACCTGATACTTGGGAGCATGAAGTATTACCACTACACCACCTGACTTCTACTATATGTTTTTATCAATAAAATGTAATAGAATTGTTTTTTTTTTCCTTATAATTATGTATGTTTCATTCAATGTATTTCTATAAATATGTTTCATTCATTGCTTCAAGAGATCGTAAAAATTATTGCCTCAAATGTTTAAACATTAGAAGGTATGAAGATGGAATTTATCAAAGTTATAAATAATTTTTTTGACATACATGATACATAAATTCAGAGAAAATTTCTCATTACAATATTATCAGCTCAAAATATTTCACATTTAAAACTTTGTATTTTGACAAGAAATGAATCAAGTATTTTTTCGTTGTCCAGAAAGATTAACATAGCCAAAAAAAAAAAAAAAAAGACAACATTGTCCCTTAAGATTGACATAGCAGAATATGACTTTAATTTAAAAGAATTTCTTAGTTTCATAGAAGAACTTTAAATCCTAAGATACATCTATAAGATTTCCAAATTAAATCGACTATTTTAGTCCTATTAAAAGTGAATTAAATTCTTTTTAATTTATCACCAACTCAGAAAAACTATTGTATTTTATGTAAAATAGCCCAGACTGTTGAACACACGTTTTCTGTAAGTGGCACTTTGATAGTAAAAAATTTAAACATTCATTGATTTGGCTATAAAACATCATTAATACACATCTATGGCATGATCATTACAAAGATGTACTTTCTATTTATCTATTGCTGATCTCAAATTTAAGTATTTATTGTATTTAGATGAAAAAAGCAAAAAAAAAAAAAAAAAAAAAAAAAGGATAGTAGAAAAATTAAAAGCATTTTTTAAAAAAATTGATGAATTTAAAACCAAAAAAAAATATTCAGAATATATAAATGTACTTAAAAAATCTACAATAGATTATGTCAAAGAAATTGAAGGAATTTATACACAGACATTAATTACAAAATTAAGCTTGTCACCACCATGGAGTTTCTCGAGAAACAAAAACTGTATACATTAATATTGTTTTAAAATATAACATTTTATTGAACAATCAAGGTAAGTAGGCATAGGTACTGATTGAATAGCTTTAATAGTTTGGAAATAAATGAAAGAAAGAAACTATACATTTTTATAAATAGTAATTTTAAAAAAGAGGAATCACTTAAGTTAAAACTTTATAAAGTAATATTTATATTAATTTATTTTTCATTTTGTGTTATTTTTGTTTGTGTTGATTTTAACATAATTTGCTTTTATATAGTGGATTAGTAGAAAGGAGATATTTAAATAAATTTAGAAACTAAAACTATCTGTTATAATATAGTTAAGTAATTAACTTTAAGAATTTTGAGTACACTTAAATGAAATCTCTTCTATGGTAACTGTTGATTCATTTAATATTATTGAAATAATCATTAATTTTAAATTCAACTGAAATAAAAAACATTCATATTGATATTTACAAATATTTATCATTGTCATCATTAGAAATAATTACTAATACATTTTGTAATAATAGGTTATACCAAAATTTATATAGGTAAAACTATGGCATGTGGAAGAATCTAGTATAACTCATGTAATTGTATATTGAAAATCTGTGTGAACTTTATTAGTAGAGCATTGTAAATAGTTAACCTATAAATTAAAATTGTAAAAATGTTTGCAAATTAAATGAAATAGTGCAATGTTTCACTCATTTAATGTGAGATATCTTGGAAATCATAATTATGCTTTATCATAACTTGCAATAATTGTTATAGATTTAACAACCTCCTGTCAATAAGATTAGAACTCACTTTCATAAAATCATACCAGACATCTTTATTTCTGAAATGAAGGAAGTTTACTTGTCTTGCATTTAAATTTGTAATTATTCTAGAAATAAAATAATTAAAATTTAGCAAATCAGTGCATACATAAGATCTTGTAACTTCTTGATTGATCATTTGAATAAATGGCATGCTTCAAAATCAAATCTACTTGAAGTTTAAATTGTTTGTTTCATTAACATATTCCTTTTGTTATAAAATTTTAACACTTCGTTTAATCATTATTTGTATTATAGTTTTTTCTTAGTGAAAATCTCCTAACAAGTTTTCTTTTTTTGGCCTTGTCCATAATTGCATTTCTTAAATCATATTCAATTTTGCTATCTCAGCCCCCTATTTTGAAATTTTTTTAAGTGGATTCTGCACATCTTGCCGCATAATATGCAATTCATTGTTGTCAAACAATTGTAACTGCAATGGGGCTTAAAGATATTTACAGATACTTTTATAGTCTTTATAGATAAGGTGCACCATATTTCCTACAATTATTTTCCGAAATTCTGAAAATTGCTGGAGCTTCCCATTCAAATTTATATTTTTTAATAATAAAAGATATTTTTAAAATTTTTTAGTTCATTTCCTGGTTTCATTGACAAAAATAAGACATAACCTTTAATTGAAGAATTAGTGGGAAGTCAAACCCATTAATTCTTCAATTAAAGTCTTATTTTCTTATATATATGTCTTCCATCTTAGGCATGGATTTCATAATGATTCGAAAAATGATTTTCATTTGAAACTATAAGTCCCTGTAAAATTTGCCTTATGTTCAAAAATTGACAAAGCAATATTTTTCCCCCTAATATCCTACATTACATTCTACATTCAGAACTACACTAGATTCTGATATATTTAATGAAGATTTTTCTGTTTGGACACATTTGTTCCAGATATCATTATTGACAAATTTAAAGCTTCCTCAGTGATCTGTTAAATATCTGACAATGATTAAGGAAGCTTTGATTAAAAAGGAAAATAATGTTGAAGGTGTATGGTTGAATAGAGATCCTCTTAGGATGTGCTTATTAATATTTTATATCTTCAAGTTGGATACAAAAATTCAATTCAGATAAAAGGAATTTCTTTCCTTAAACAATCATAACTGACACTCCCTTTGCTTGAATTGTTAAATGTATGACTATTAATCGTAAAACAAACCTAAATTATCTTTTTGAAATTATCTATCTTAACATGAAAAATATTAAAATTGTAATGTTTTTCCATGTTTCTTTCAAAACTTTTTCAACTTTGCTGGAGTTTTGTATAAGTTTATTTAACTTGTGAATTATATGCTTCACATGATATTATCATTTGTATTGAAATTTCATTAATTATTGAATTTTATAGAATCAGAAAAATTTTATGTGATATATTTTAATGTCAGTTTTACTAAATGGGCTTTCCCAGATCTTTCATGAAGATTCATGGTCTTTCAAATTTCATGATTAAAAAAGTTATTTAAGATTCTTGTTTTAAAAAGTCTGCTTTAAAGTTTCTTAACAAATTCTTCGAACACCTTTTTATATTCTGAAAACTCATTTTGACTATTTGACAACAATAAGTTATTATGAAACTGAAATATCTGCCAGAATATATTTATTAAAGCTGTCATCCATTTAGTGTGAAACATAACTGCTGTAAGACTTTGGGATTTAATTTATGCTGGAATTATAATTTGCTTAAAGTTGTATTCTAAAATGTAGTGGATTAAAGGTAAAATCTGGAAATGATTGCTTAGTGTATTCCAGACTTATTTAAAAATGTATTAAATAAAGAAGTCTGTTACTTAAGTTTTTACAAAAATATAAGGTATTCTCAGTAAAATACAAATTTTAAAAAACTCATAGTTAAATAATAAGTATATTAAGGGGGAAATATCTTGGAAGAATTGTACATTAATATATAAAAATGTCAATTTTTATTGTGTCCTAATCATACTATGTATACTTATTGAATAAAAATCCATGTTACATTCATAATATTATCATTTCTCCATTTTTTTGCTGTACACATTGGCTCTAAAGATGTATTTCTAGTTAACTTAAATTATTATATTTTAAATAACTTGAAAAAGGTTATTTTTCATTTTTAGTCCTAGTCTCCATTTCATGCACATGAACTTTCCCTTATCTATTTCTCTCTTTTTTTCAATTCCTGTTGATACAGCATAGAAATTTTAAAATTTTGAAAATTTGTCAAATATTTTAAAGATTTTTATTGTTATATCAAATGTGCATGACCTGTTACATTTGTGGTAGAAAGTTAATAAGTTTTTTAAAATCTATCCCTTAATTAAAAAAACATTTTAATATGTCAATCCTGAAATTCAAGTTTCTTTTATTACATTTATTTAATGGTTTTTAATGTCTAGGATTATTTAATAGTTAAAAAACCTAGTTATCATTTTCTAAATTAAATTGGAGTTCCTTTTGTGTAATTATTTTTTTTTTACTTAATAATATGTGTTTTATTCATTGTGAATATTTTTTAGATGAGCCAGAATTGTATTTAAAGAGAAATGTCTTTTATGATAAGCAAGATGAAATGAGAGTAAGAATTTTTTATGTATTTAAATTACATTTTGATGTTTTTCTTTCAAATAATTTTGTTGAGCATCCAATTTTTCAAATATATTCAAACAAAATTTATTCTTTTTAAGTGCTATGTCTTATTAATATTCTCTAAAAAGATTATTTGTTAATAGAATTGGCTTTCTTACCACTATATTTAGTTACAAATATATTCAACTACTGATTGTGAGGAAATAAAAAAATAAAAAATATACAGTGCTTTTAATTTTTTTTTCTTTGAAAAAAAGGCATTTTGCTTATGGTTGTGATATTTTTAGCAAAGTAAACATTCTCTAAGTATTATGTTTGAAATATAATTTTCATTTTTTAAACCTGCTGTTTCAAATATATTTATAGTAACAATTGAAAGTTAAAATTCTTATATTCAATCAACTAATTAATATATCTGCTACAATTTTGCTAGAAAAAATATTTTCCTGTTGTGTTCTATTTCAGTTTGAATTGTTATTAATTATTGGTTGAAAATACAGAATAGAGAAAATTTTATTTTAATATTCAGTCTCTTCTATAAAAAGGAGAAAAACTTGAAATATGTATGGCATCAAAATTTTTAATTAAAAAAAGGGGTTTATTTTGAATTTAATATTTTACATTTAAAGAATACAAAAAATCTTGTTTTTGGAAAAAATACTACCAGTTTTTTTATTGTTGATCACAATTTTAATATTAGACACAAAATAAATTTATAATACTTTTTTAATTATGAGTATGAAAATAAGTTTATGTTTTGCAAAATGTACTGCTTTTAGTGTACATCATGCGTAAAATGATGTAATCTTGTAAAATAATCTAGAATATACAGGTTGACAACTGTCAAATGTGATAGAATATCAAATGTTTTGAAATTTTTAAAATTATTTTTATATTTATACAATATTTAATAGATATTTCATGTGGTTCAGTACGCCTTGAAGTTATGAAAAGCTGATATGCAAAAAATTATTAAGTAACAAACCAAACCAGCCAAACTATTGAGTCAGGAGACAAGATAGTGAGAGACTGCTTAATTGTTCCATTATGCATCCTACACTATTTATGCACCAGGTATCATATGTAGGTGGTATTGGATTAAACTTCTTCTTAACTGGCACACATTGCCAGTACACTAAACATCCAGAACTACATCTCTGAGCTGTTGAAGTCCATTGTTCTTATATCTGTAGTGTTTTCCATCAGCTTGATTCTAGATATGTCTAGATATGTTCTTGATATGTAGAAAAACTCTTAAATATTGCATGCACATGTGTCATGCAATGTTCAGGAGTTTTTCTACACATAAATTTAATTGCTTTCTTATCCAACTTGTTTTCTTAATCTTTCGCCAATCAAAAACGTGTGGCCCATACTTGATAACTACTGGTCTAAGATACACCCCTCGTTGATATACTAAATCAGTTTTCGCAATATGTGGAAGTCCCATAGCTTGCTACATACATCCAAACCCTCTTTAATTCTATTCTGAAGCATGGGACTGTAGTTATAATGAACAGTGATATCTTAACAAACAACTGATTTTTTTTCATCATCCACATTTGACAAAAGTCTGCGTGTTTCATTTTCAGTGGCAAGCAATATAGTGTGAATGATTGATGAAAGCATTAGATATAATCCAAAAAATCTATCTATGAAATCAATTATTTTCAAGAAACAGTATATCAAAAGTCAATTTTTCATTTTAATGAGATATTTAGAAATCATCCAGACTATTAAATTAAGATTTTTATAACAACTTTATGTATATATTTAAGGTAGAATTATTATTTTTCACTTTTAACGATCCAGACATTGCTATTTGCAGTTAGCAACTAATAATTCATTCATCTATTTTTATCCATTATTTTTCAAGCTTTATTTTGAGAAATCAAGAAATGATACAACAGCCTCTAATGTTGTGTATCTCTCATAGGCTATATTTGTTTTGCACGTGTTATTTATTTCTGATTTTGTAAAGTGTCATTGGCTGCTATTTTATCAGCTTATAGCACTTTAGCAGCTGAATTTGTTTTAACTTATTTACTATTAAATAAAGTTAAATCACATTAGAATGGAAATATAAAACAAATTTGCATTTAAATGTTCTTTCTGGAAGGCATACGTTAGTAATGGTTAGAATTTCATTTTGCAATTCATTTTTATCAATTTTATTTTTTGTTATCCTTGCAGTGTTGCTCTGATTGTATAATTTCTTTAATTGTATAAAATTGAAGAATATTTTATAATTCCCATAACTTGTTGCTGGAAATGTTTGCATAACCTAATACACTTCCATCACTTTCAATTCGATTATTAGGTTTCTGTTTTAGGATAAATATTGTTCTGAAATTATAAAAAGAAAATTTCATTTTATTTCAAATTTATAAGTATTAAGCAGTTAAGCATTATGTTAACTGCATAAATACAAATATTTGATCTTAGTTTAGTTTTATGTATTTGTTTTAAGTATATAACACTAAAGTACAGAAGTTAAAATATCAAAATGACGAAAAAAATTGAAAAATAAACTGGAAAGAATTAATAAACTATATGATTTATAATAAAAAAATTTTAAAATTGAAAAAATATTTTTCTGAATTACAGGGCAATTTTTCTTAAAAGGCTGAGAAAATCTTTGATGCATTACGAAATTGTACCCTTGTAAAGGTTAAAGTTCTCAAACAAAATATTTTAAAATGTAAATTATAAAATTTAACGGTTAACAATTCACTCAAATTCATTTATTTAAATGTTAGTAAGTTTGCTAATTTTAAATGTTTTTCTTCTCTTATATTAAAGTATGATCTTAAATATTGGTGTTAATGAAAAATTCTTTCAGTTTTATAATATTTTAGTTTCCTCGGAATCCCATAAATTGTTTCTTCAGAACCCATAAATTTAATGAGAAATGTTTGTGATGTCACTTTGTGCATACATTTCAATTTTTTCTCATGGGGATAAATTTCCAGCATTCCAAAATTTCAAAAAAAAGTTTTTAATTGAAAAATTGTTTTAAGTAGTATTAACAAAATCAAATTATATTTCAGACTAATATCGTGGAAGTGATTAATTTCTACACAAACAATAAAGTAAAAAAAAAAGATTCAATTCTAGTCTGCTTATGATCAATGACAATGAGTTTGTTTCAATAATTTAACAATTACAGCATGAGATTCACACACATTCCCCTTCCTCTGCATTAAGTAACTTAATAGTTCTATTTCAAAATTAAATCGGTTGTAATGTAAATTTATTATACAAATAAAAGTATCTTTTTCTCTAGATTTGTGATATGAAAATTTTGGAGCTTTTATATGAAGAAGCAAAATATAATATTCTTAAGGGACGTTATCCATGTGAAATTCAAGACTGTGATGTTTTAGCTGGTATTCAAGCACGATTAGAACTTGGTCCATTTAATCCTCAAATACATACTGCTGAATTTTTCAGGTAAACATAGCTTTCACATATATATGAAGAAAATTGAAAAAAAATTTGGTATTGAAAACTTAATGACACATACTTCGATTTTAAATAACACACTTCTTGAGACTTATAAAGTGATATGCATATTCTATTTTTAAAAGCATATGATTAAAATTGAAAATTGTAAATATTAATTATTTCACCAAGGTAGTCTTTATTTTAAAAGTAAAATGGGGAAAGCAATACTGTTGCATGTTGATTTTAAAGTTAAATCTAGGCAAAACAATGCATAAAAAATTATTGCATTGTAAATTATATTTATTCACTTCTTTTGTCAGATACTTTATTCCATAGAATAGATCTAAATTTCAGTATTTTAACTTAAGGAAAATAAATAGTAAATTTTTAATAAATTATGTTTTTGTATCACATAAATGAGTATATGAGACATTGTGTTCATAATAAAAGTTGGTCATGTTTATAAAGTAATGTTGAGTTATTTTAATATGGTTTTTTCCTTTAATTATTGACTTTAATGATCTGCACATTTTATCCAATGTTTCATTTTATTTGATAATTTAGCATATTAATATTGAAATACTTTTCAGACCTTTTGCTGACAAATAATGTGCATTCAAATTCATCACATTAATCTTTAAAATTAAACATAAATGTATACTTCTTGTAATGCTACAAGAAATGTAATACAGTTACTGATTTATCTAAAAGTATAAAAGAGTCGTTTTTTAATTTTAAGATTTTTATTAATTTTAACATACAACTAAAAACCTACTCATTGCACAACAGCCCATAGAAGAAATAAGGTCTACATTGCCTATATCTATTTTTCATGACCAAGTGTCCTGGGGTGCAAAGCATATGCCCTTGATAGGTGAACAGACTGAGACGATTTCGATCTCTATGTAAGTTGTTGTTTTCCGCCATTTTTTGGGAGGAAACCAGCTCTTGAGAGAGCAGTTTTTTTGGTGGGAAGCGGGGGGGGGGGAGAGGTCATTGCAAACCTATAAGAAGGGTTAGTCTGAAAAAGGGGTATAAATTTTGAATTTTTGAAAAATGGTCTGAAAGCAGGGATACTCAAAATAGTAAAACATACTATTAGCACAAAGTTCAATAAGAATTCTAAAAAGTCAAAAACAATAAAATAAAATTCACATATATTATTTCACAATAACCACCACATGTATAATTTTAAATTAACTTCTATAAGCATAATTTTAATACATTTTTAATTTTTTATACAATACTTAATTTTTAATTACTATTATAACTTTAATTTATTAAATTATTTATATAAAGTTTTTGAAATTTTTACACTTGTGTTAGAATTGTACAAAGATGCATGGATAGTATTTTTTAAATTAAGTATTAAAACACAATTAGCAATATTAAATAAAGAAATTAAACTTTAATGCTTAACAAACTAAAATGTGTAAATGTTTGGATGACCAAAAAATACAGTATGACAGCATTATGAGAAAGCCTGAGCTCTTTGAATTCATTAAAATGAATCCTCCATCTACAAAAAAATATCATATTGATGAACTTCTAAAAGCAGAAAGTCATTCTCTTCTCAGATTGCCTCCTTACCATTGTGATTTAAATCTTGTTAAATTAGCTTAGACTGCAGTAAAGTGCCACGTTCGCAAAAGAAATGTCAAAGCTGACATCAGTTATAAAACAATGAAGGAATTAAAGTCAAATACAATTAAAAATATCTGAGGAGAAACCTGGCAAAAATACTGCTGTCACATTGAAGAAATCGAAGCAGAATATTGGAAAATTGATGGACTTGTGGAGACTAGAATTAAAACATTGAATTTTGATGTAGAATCCGAATCAGAAACTGATACTGCTTCTGAAAATAGTACAATTGATTGGGATTTGGACACTTCTATGGATACTTATGAATAAAATAATAACAATAAGAAATGAAATTTTAAAGTAATAAATACAGATCGGCTTTGACTCAGCCAAACAGATAGCATTCTTGCTTTGTGCAAAATGAGGAGTTTGGTTCTAAAATTAGTGGGTTCAAATCTGCATGAACCAAACCGAGTGATTGCTTAAGATTTTCAGTGTTTTCCTTGCACGTTAATGAAAATTCGGGTCACTTTTCATTGAAAGACCTCCCTGAAGGCATTTTCTCTTCTTCAGCAACTCCAAGAATTATTAATCTCCTTATATTCACATATATTATTTATGCGAAATCTGTATGAATTTTATTTTTAAAAATTTGAGAATACTTTGTTATCTTTTTTTTTTACTTATATTATACTTAAAAATATTTTGATAAAATAGTTTATATAATCAAAATTCTTAAAAACTATTTAACTGATAGATTTTACTGAGCGAAATATATATATATTTTATATTCCTTCAAATTATTTTAAATGTTCCATAGGTGCACAATATATTCCATACTCTAAACATATATGAATTAATAAAAATTCCATGACATTGTAAAATATTAGTGTGTTGTAATATGATGAAATAAGTATTTTGAATAAAAAAGGCTGTAAAAAGTTAATTTATTGCTTATGGAGTGTATAATTTTAGCCTAAAATGGACGTTCCGTACATAAAAAATGTCTTCATCTAAATTAACTTAACAAAATTATTCTATAAAATCTCACCCTTCTCTATTTTCTCAAAAATTATTCAGATAACACATTGAAATTATACAAATTTTGAGCATAAAAATTATCTATCGTTTGGTGATAATTTATTGGCCTACAGTTTTCGTTCCTTTTGTTGTGAACAAAATAAATTCTAAAATTTATGTAATAATGAATTTTCATAGCAAAATAAAAATATTTTCATTCTAAATGTTTTGTCTAACATATGTATTTATATTTTTCATTTCTTGTATTTAAATTCTTTGAAAAAACATAACACATACATATTTTATTTTCATTCTACATAAAAAGGTGTTAATTAGCCAAATAAGGTAACTTAGATTGAGACACTTTCTCCTCATTTCCTCCTCCATTCCCTTAAATGTTGAAATAGACTTCTCTGATTACACGTGACTCCTACATTACACCCGCCATCTCCTGGTGGTCGTGCTATACCAAATTAATCAGACAAAAAGATTAAAAGCAGACCAATTATTTTTTATTCCATCTTTTTCATTTCCGTCAAAATTTTCTGCATTCTCTGCTTTCTGATTTTAGAACTTTTAGACATAAAAGGAAGGCAATTAAATCTCCTTCAACTTCCCAGTGGAAATATTATCAGGTGAAAAGTAAACGCTTGGAAGGGGAAAGAAATCCATGGTACTACTGCTGTACCGTACCCATATTCTGAGGCATTCACTCTCATGGTACAGCAGGAGTACAGCCAGAAGTAAAAAGTTAAGAATGCAGCTACGAAAAAAAGTTCTTTAAAATATGTGTTTATGTTTGCATTATTATAAAATGTTTCTTGATAATTATGTAATTTTAATTAGTTGTCTCAGTTTGCATAATAAAAGCATATTGTAACTTCAAAACTATCATTCTAGAGCAGTACTATGAAATCAGGCATAAACATTATTTTTTATTCCAAAAAAATAAGAGTTAAAAATATCTTTGAAATAAATTATAAATTTATTTAATGAAAAGTAAAATATACCACTGCATAAAATAATTCTAAATAAATCAGAATAAAAGTTAGCTGTTATTAAATAAGCTCTTACTTTAATAAAGAAATATATTTCAAAATTTTAAGAAATTACTAAATATTAAAAATAAGTGAAATTTGTCATTAGTAAAATAATGGATTGAGAAAGCTTAAATGGTTTGTGGTTATAAATCAATGAAATACTTCAGAAAAATAATATTTAAAGATTCAATTTTGGACAAACTAAAAATATTATAAATTTAGAGAGTATTAATGTATTAAATAAATGCATATATAAGTAGATAATTTTATTTTAAACTTAAACTCCACTGAAGTATCATACCTGCATAATTTTGTAAGCTGAAAAGGCTTATCCAACTATGAAAGTCACATTTCAAATAATCCTGACTATTTCAACTACTATTGCTAATTGTGTGTCAGTAATTTAAAATCAATTCTACCATATTTATGATTAACCATGTGACATATTACCAGAGTGACAAGGCATTTATAAGTAGAGAACGAAAAAATTTGAAGTGATTGACATTGTTCTAGTTGCTTCATCATAGGCAATGAGTTATTTTGTCCTATTGAGAAATAAATCTTGAGTGAGAAAGACGAAAGGAAAAATTGGTGAAGCTTGCCGTGAACTAAAATGTTATAGTTCTGTATTAATTATTTTAAATAATTTAGTTCCTTTTAAAAATGTGTATTCTTTTAATTGTGTTTTCAGGTATGGTACTTTTAAATTTTATGCTTCGCTCAAGATTTGAAGGACTATATCATTTTTTTTTTTTACACTACAAAAGTGTAAATAAAGAAAATGTCTTAAAATCATTTAATTATGGGGATAGCATCAGAAAAATCATACATATTACACTATATCATAGATATTAATTATTCAAAATAAGGAAAAGCTCACAGTTTTTATCTCAAGCTTCATTGTATCTTTTAAAAGCAGTGTTACTTTATACTCTTGTTAGAAAATTTCCAAAAAACATGTTTCTCATCAATGAATCCCTTTGTCCAAAATGCTTATTATTAACAGAAAACTAACTCCCATCAAAAGAAAAGCCGAATTTCTTTTGATTGTACTGCCAATCCAAGATAGAGAACTATTTTTCTGGAAATCAAAATATGTGTGTGTACGAAAAGTAATTAACTCTGAATTCTAAGAAAATTTGTGAATTAAGATTACTTTTTTTTAATTTTTATAACTTACTTGTATATCATTATTTGATAAATATTGTTGGTTTAACTCTCACAAGTTTTTATTTTTAACTTCATTAATTCACAAAACATTCCTATAATTATAGTTGATGTAAAGATGACAGAAGCATTTATAGTTTTTTTTTTATATTATATCATACTATTATTCAGAAAAATGTTTCACATAAATGGATTTTTTTAGTGTGGACACCAAATGATTTTTTTAATTTAAACTTTGGAATTCTATATTTGTTTTACAGATAATATGTGAAATTAACAAAAACTGTGTTAAATTGGATATGACATTGAAAATAAAAATAACACAAATCAGCACTGCATTTAGACTTTATTTATGTTATTCAGAAATCTATGATTTTCTCACACATAATTGATATTTTTGACTGTATTTAATTTTACACATAAAAGATGCATGTCAATTAAAAAGAAATAGAGATTAAAGATAAAATTTAAAAACTTAAATAAGATTTCAATTTAAAGTACAGAAACAATTACATAAAAATATAATATTATATAAATACTATAAGTGTATAAATAATTAATATAAAATTAATAAATGAATTTTAATTAAATAATAATTTTATTAAATATTAAAAAATATTTTTATTAAATAATAATTTAAAGAAATTTATTTGAAAAATATTATAAAATATTTAAATATATTATATGAATAAAAAATATTTCTATATAAATATAAGCGTTTAAATAATTAAAATTAAATTATTTAAAAATTTAATTGAAAATACAGAAATATTACATAATATTAAATATTTTATGTGAATAATAAATAATATTATATAAATACAGTAATTGCTTAAATAATAAATATGATATTGATAAACAAATTTTAATTAAGTTAAAAAGGAGTTAAATTAAATACACAAAGATATTACATAATGTTAAATATATTAAATGAATAAAAAAATAAATAATATTATATAAGTACTATAAGTATTTACATAATCAATACATTTTAATTAAATAAATAATAATTTAAAGAATTAAATTGAAAATCAAAATAATATTTAATATTAAATATATTATGTTAATAATAAAAAATAAACATATAAATATAATAATAATAAATATGAAATTAATAACTGAATTTTCATTAATAAATAATAATTTAAAGAAAATTAAAAATACAAAATAATATTTAATATTAAATAGATTATGTGAATAAATAAATAAATATTATATAAATATAATGAATATTTAAATAATAAATATGAAATTAATAAGTGAGTTTTCATTAACAAATAATAATTTAAAAAAACAGAAATATTTTAAAAATTAAATATATTATACGAATAAAAAATATTTTTATATAAATACAATGAGTGCTTAAATAATTAATTAATTTTTATTTAATAAATAATAATTTAAAAAGTTAAATTAAAAATACAGAAATATTATATAATAATCAAATTAATCAAATTCAATAAATTGAAAAGAATTGTATTATTTTGATGATAGAAGAAAAGCTAACTTTAAGTATGTTTTTACATGTTATTGATTGTTCCTTTGCTAGAACCATAGTTTTTTATAAAGGAAAAGTTTTTTAAATGACATGATAAAAATTTACATACTTACCTAAATTATTCCAGGGGAAGTGGACAAATTAAGCTAATCGATGTTAGACTTTAAAAATGACAAAAATATGCCATTAGTTTTTAAAGTATTGAGAACTCTGTAGTCAGTGAGTTTCACATTGTTAGAAAGTTTGACATCAAATGAGAAAAAGTGTCCAATATACAGTTGATGTCTTTATTTTGTTGTCAAGTGTTATTTTAATTTGAAAAACTAATTAATGTTTAATTTTCACCATATTTTTAAGAGTTTTTTTCTATTTTAATCTATGTAATGCAGTGATTCTCAACCTGTGGGGCGCGACCCCCTAGGGGGGCGCGATCATATCCAAGAGAAAATGTTATTTAAAAAAATTGATTAAGTAACTGAAAGGAAAGAACACACACACACATACAAAACAAAATACATTTCGACATATTTAATAATTAACTTATTAAATTAAAACAATTTACTAAATTAAAACAAATTTAATAATTATTAGTGACTTCCTTGGGCCTGTCTTTGAGAGCAAAGTTTTTCGAAGGAGGGTTTAATATTAGAAATAGACACTCTCAGATCTTTTTCTATATTTAGCTGAGATCTATATTTTGTCTTCAAAGAAGCCACCACAGAAAATCCAGTTTCACAAAGGTAAGATGTTGAAAATGGTAGTAGAATGCGAAATGCCCTTGTTTTTAGTGCAGAAAACTCATCATCCACTCCTGCCCAAAATTCAAAGAGTGATTTATTACTAAATTGCCTTTTGGTTTCGCCGCTTGCCGTGAAGTCTATGAAGGTTTCTTCCTCTTCGATTGAGAGTCCTTCGGGAGTATTTTGAAATGGATCCCTCACCCACTTGTAACTTGATATCAGTTTGTCTTCAGCAAGAAAGTACTTTTTAAAATCCTTTGCTAGCATTGCCTAATGATTTTCAATAGTTACAAAAGCAACTTTTACATGTTGTTCTTCAGCCTTGTAAGTTTTAATACAATCATTCAAATTTGCAAACATTGTTAAGTTTTCTTGCTTTAAATTTCTGCTCCACAATTCCAATTTCCTACAAAAAGCATTAACTTTATCACTCGTATCAATATATATGTGTATTTGCTCCGTGCAGTTGAAAATTCGAGTTATTTAATTTCTCGAATATGTCGACCATGTAGCTCAATTTCAACACAAATAAACTATCGCGAAAATTCTCAGCTTCCGGTCTGTTTTCCTCTTCTAGGAAAACGGCGATTTCTTCTCTTAATTCATAAACACATTGCAAAAATTTCCCTCGTGATAACCATCTTGCCTTGCAATAAAATAGTGACACTGAATGTACTGCACCCATGTCTTTAAAAGTGCGGAAAAGATTCTTGATTTCAGGGGTCTCATTTTTATATAATTTACTACGGTTACAACCGTAGTTAACACAATATTCGAACCAGGACTCATTTCTTTGGAAGCCAAAGCTTCTCTGTGGATCATGCAATGTGTCCAGACGCACTGTGGCGATTTTTGTTTCACAAGTGCTTGAATACTTTGGAATCTTCCTGACATAGAACGAGCACCATCCGTGCATATTCCGATGCAATTTTTCCATTCTATGTTTGCCTCGTTCATAAAATCATTTAAGATAGCAAATAAAGCGAGTGCTGTTGCTTTGAGTTCTATTGGTTTGCAGAAAAGTAATTCTTCTACTACTGACTCACCACAAAATCTAACATAGGCAATGAAATGAGCATCTTTATTACTATCTGTTGCCTCATTGAGTTGTATTGAAAACAATTTGTAACTCAACTTCGACAAAAGCTGACACTCTACGTCTTCAGCTATATCTGCAATTCAACGGGCAACATTATCATTTGAAAGAGGTATAGACTGCATTTGTTTTGCAAAATTATCTCCAAACATAATTTTTACAATATCAATCGCGGCTGCCAAAATAAGCTCTTCACCAATGGTGTGAGGCTTTTTACATCTGACTATTTTATGTGAAACTTTGTAAGAGGCAATTAAAGCTTTTTCATTCACAGACAAAGTTTTTTTAAACAATGATTTTTGCTTTTCATAGGATTTTAATTTTAATTCGAAGAATTCTCTGGGTTTGTTTACGTACTCATTATGAAGCATTTCCAAATGACGTTTAAGTTTATTAGGTTTCATGCTGTCTGCCACCAACATTTTTGAGCAAATGATACACAGGGTCCTTTCTTCTTCATTTACTTCAGTACTAGTGAACCCAAAATTTAAGTATTCTTGAGAATATTTTCTTGATTTTATTTTCGGAACCACGCTTATCTGTGTACTTGTTGATGCTTGTCTATCGTCTAATGCTCGCTTACGCCTGCTTAAAAATTTATCCATGATTCTGCATAAGTCTGCTGCCGTGAATATTTATTACGGTGAAATGCAATTGCATGAAAATATATATAATATACACATCCAGAATAGATTCAATAGCGATAGAAGGATCAACTCGAATGAGATTGTCTGGAATTGAAATTGGCGTCATAGAACTTTCTCCTTCTCCCTATGAGAAAACATTTGTTCACATCTGCGCACGCTCCTAGCTTAATTTTTTGCTGACCAGACAAATTCCAAACAACTCCAAACTTCTCGCGAAATCGTGAGAATGCCGAGACATAGCGGGACGCAAGAACAATAAAAAAGCATAGGATTCTTGTTTTTTCAATGCTGAAGATCGGTGTTGCAAAATGTCAATAAATTTTGGTATTCTTGGTAATTTTTAAAGTTTAAAATTAAGGTTGTAGTGTAAGTTTAGCGCCAAAATACTCAAAATACATTATTATTGTATATATTTTTTTGTATGCGGTGGGGAGGGGGGGGGCGCGATGAAAATTATGATTGAAAATTGGGCCGTGAATACTAAAAGGTTGAGAAACACTGATGTAATGAATATATCAAATATTTTAAAAAATTTTAGTGTGAGAAATATAGGTAGTAAGTAATTTGTAGGTTTTAAGAGATGGTTAAAAAGTTAAAATATCAATATTATTTTAATTTACAGTTGGAAATTTTATTTTTCATGTATAAATCACATTTAATGTAGAAGAAATTTGTATTAGATTATAGAATATGAAAAGATTGTTCTTTCATTTAATGTTATTTTACGCTGTTAAAATCCAAAGAATATATATTATTTTTAATACTACTATTCTTAAAATTTATATCATATTGATATAAGCAACTTTATTGAGTGGATACTTAAAAACATTATAACTGATTTATTATTTTATGGTTAATTCTCTTGTTTTCAGCTCATCTATCTGAAAGTACAATTTTTTATTATTGGCATTTGTAATAATTTGGAATTCACACTGAAACTTTATAAATCTGTTAAATTATTCCTAAAATATAAGAAAAGTTATCAGATAGAACTAAAAATAAAAACTGAATTGCTTTAAAAATTTCATTAAGTTTTCTTAATGAAATTTTTGAAACTAATTTAGTTTTTTATATTTCATGGTTAAAACGAATTGTTAAAAATGAAGTAATTTTTTTCCTTTGTTTGTATTTTAGACTATTTTCATTTTAGATATATTTGTTTAATTTCAGTGATCTCAGGAATCCAATTTATATAAAAAAAGAAAAGAATGTGTGTCTAGGGTAACATATTTCTTTTGATTTCCATTCTAAAAAAAATGTAGAAAGGATTCCATTATATTTTTATGGCTTTATACTCTCAATCCTTGTAATAAATATTTTTAATTTATGGCTTTTGGTATTTAAATCATTCAACTTTGCAATGTTCATCATAAGGGTCAGATAATTATAGGTTTACAAAATATGTAATTAAGGCAGCAGAAAGAAAGTTTCTTAAGATTTTAATTTGAAACAATAAAAAAATATCACGTTTATAAAATTAACAATTCTACTCTTAAATACTGAGTTTAAAAGAAGATTCTTCCTTTTTAATAGAAAGTTAACCAAAGCCAAGTGCTGAAGTAAGTTTATCACCTTATATATCATGTTATATTAATAAAGCTTACATTGTCCTAGACAACTAATTTGAAATGTAAATTAATAAATGGTAATTGTAGATTATAATGACATGTATGTATGTTGACATTTCATTTTAATGAACAAGAGATATATATTGTGACAGTTAAATATTTCTATTTGTGTCTTCCATCTCACATGTCAATTAAACAAAAAGTTCCTTAAAATTCTTCATTTAATAGGAAAAATTATGTATTCAGTAAAAAGATATATTTTCTTAAATCAAAAATTTTCATAATAGACACACACACATTTCTGTACATAATCATAAATTTTTTAACATTAGGTAATTTTTAATTAAAATATTAATATAACTAGACATGTATGTTTGCTATTTATTTGAAGTTAACTCAAAAGGCATTAGAGTTTGGAATTTAAAAAAAAGGCTTCATTTAAATAGTAAAAATACACACACATAAAATGATGTGATAATAGCAGTCATGTTGTGTGATTTCCTTCATATTTGGTGTGGTGGTATTTTCACCAGATATCAAATGATATGAGGAATCAATAATTATCTTATTAAATTTCCAATAACCTTCAAACTGATGAATAACCTAAAAAACATATTTCTGTAAAATTAAAAAATTTAGTTTCTAATAAATTGAGTTTTTTAAAAAAATAAAATATTTAAAAAATAATTATGAATGATATAATGTCTTAAAACTCAAGAAAAGGTTAATTTCCATTCACTGATCTTAAAAAAATGTGTTTGATTTTTAAAATATTAAGTAGTGTCTTACATGTCTTTGAGATTCATATGATGTTGAACAAAAAAATTTAAATGCATTTATATAACTAAAATTGATTTCATAACATTGCATTTTGATTTATACATACAGTTTAAAAGATATTTATAATCATTTTACTTAAGGACAATAATGCTAGCTAAATATTATTTTGAAATTTGCAAAACTGCAGTCTTAAGTCAAATAAAATTCTACTCTAAATGAAAAAAGGGCATCTATCAGCATGTAATTAGTGTATAAAATTTCTTATTTTTTTCTCAAAATTTTCTTAGTATAAGCTGTTTAAAAGTCTTTAATATCTATGTTTTCAATAATAATTTTATAGATATTTTAATTTTATTTATGGTCGTTTAAAGCAATTATTGCATAATTTATTCTTAATTTTCTATTAAAGTACTTATTATTTTCTTGAAGATTGAAAAACTTTATGATTAAAAGCATTGTTCTTAATTATTAGCAATCATTGTCTATAAAAAGGCCCTACTATATCACAATTCAATTAATAAATCCTCTTTTACTAGAATTTAAATTTTACGTACATCGTGTTTCTATTACAATGTACTGCATTTATTTGGTTGATTACAATAAGTTTTGGAAAATAATCAAAAATACAAAAATTTTTATTATTTATATTTGTATTAAATGTTCCTTATGAATATGTTTCTCATTCTTATGATGTTTCTTATTTCTTGCAAGGCACCTCTTGTTCTTTTGGACCTTGTGCCAGAAAACCCAACCAACTCATTTCTTGCAATATGATTATATGCTTATTGTAAATACCAAAAATGAAGTTTCAATTATAGATACTTTTAATTATATTAATGTTTATTGGTAATAAAATTCATTTAATAAAATTTATAATGAAGTTGTAAAATAAAATGTGCTTTATTTTTCTCTAATTTATTTACAGGAACAAGATAAATGACTATTTACCTGATTATGCCTGTAAAAATAGATGGTCTTTTCTTAATGTTATGGCTAAACCAGGTCCAGAACACAGACTTTTAGATAGGTACAGAAATATATCTGTGAACACCACAAGGTATAAATTACTGCGAAAGTACATGGAATTTTGCTGGTCCTTACCTTATTATGGGTTAGTATTAATTTATTAATGGTTTATATATATATATATATATATATATATATATATATATATATGGCTAGATAGATAAATATTTGAAAATTGTTTAATATTAGGAACAAATATGAAAACAATAGCTAAATATATAGCATGTAACCAGTACGAGCAAAGTGAAGTGCATATATGGCCAGCTTCATCAGTGTGTGTTAACCACATTGGTACAAAGTATGATTTTTTTGCAATGGCTGAAGACGTGTCTAAATTTAGCCATTATACCCCAAAACCATACCAAAGAGTTTTAAATCCAAAAATACTAAAAAAGAATTAATGTTTCCTTAAATACCAAATTTTAAACAGGTAAATGAAGCGAAAAATAACATCTAAATTCTAAATAACTAGATAAAGTGAAAAATAAAATTAACGTTGCCAATACAATATACCAAATCTGCAAACAAGTAGATAAATTAAAGACCAAGTGCTAACACCATTGGCACCTTACAAGATCTTTAAGGCTTGGGTGACCCCCATGTAGTTCATAATTTCGCCTACTCATCTTTACTCTTACAAGCAATGCTCTACTTGCCAGATAGTGTTTAATAAAATTATTTGGAATATCATTATTAATTAGAATGTTTTTTAGTCTATTTAATTGCTTATTGCTGATATTTAAATTGTTACAAATTATATAGATTCTATTAAATTGATTGAAAATGATATTTTTATAAATTTAAAATTTTAATGGAAATATTAGAATTCCAAAAAATTAATTTACTTTAAAATTAAAATCATTTGTTTTATTGAAAATATCAGTATGTGGAATTTCCTTCTACACTGTTATTAAAATGTCTAATAATATGTATGTACTTATAAATTTTAAATGTACTTGTTTAGCATTCTTATGTTTGTAACTAAGAATTATATATATATATATATATATATATATATATATATATATATATATA
>JAPDSC010051533.1:386339-403369 GCA_026290005.1 Latrodectus geometricus | reverse complement strand
TATATATATATATATATATATATATATATATATATATATATATATAATATTTTACTAAGAATTATATATATATATATATATATAATTGTAAATAAGTAAATATATATATATACTTATAGATATCATCACATTAATGAAATTTCAAATTAGTCTTTATATTTGCTTCATTATTTCTGTGTTATTTGCCAATTATTTCTTGCAGAAAAAAAATTACTATCGTATTTGTTAGGACTCAGAGGCAAACATTTTTAAAATGTTTAATTTTAACCCATTAGGTAATTATCATTATTTGAACATGTTTATGAAGTCTTTAAAACTAAATGGATTAAATAAAATATAGTTACATGTAATGAATATTTTCCTGTAGTATTAATAATATTAAAAATTATAAAAAAGTTGTTTATAAATAGTTTTAAGAGTTGGTCATACTTTGAGTACAGTCATAATTTTTACATCACTTATAATTTCTATGCAGATTTATTCACAAGGTTTATAAGTTTCCAGTATTTTTTTATTTATCTTTAAGTGTTTCTTGGAAGAATAATATTTGAGCTGTTAATAAAGATTCCCTCAGTTATATTAGTTTGAGCATATTAGCTTTCATAGAATTTTCCGAAATAGAACTTAAACTATATATTATTGTGTTAGCATAGTTGCAAATAATAATCAAGTTAATAAATAAGATGTAATATTAAATAGGCTACAATTGGAAAATTATGGAAAAAATATAATATGTAATTTAAAATCCCCTAAATCAATTCCCTACCTAAATATAATATGAATTTAAAAAAATAACTATTCCCTTCTATAAAACTTGCAAGATTTTATTAAAAATGGGAGATTTTACTTCATTTCTTTAAATAAATGTTGTTATTTTACATCAAGGTTATGATTCCTTACATCTCTTTTCTAGGTACTTAGTTAGGTTGTTCTATGTTCAAATAATTTATACTTTTCAAGTATTGTCCACAAGTTTTAATGTATGATGATTAATAATATATTCATATGATATATCAGTTTTCAGAGTTGACTGTAAGGGATTGAGTAAAAAAGATATTTTCCTTTATTTATGGTTTTGAAATTTTTTTTAAAAAAAAGTTATTTGCATATTAAAATTATGCTATAGATATGATCAAAGAAAGCTGGTAATTTTTGAAGAAAGGAAAAGCTGAAATTTCGGTTTTTTTTTATCCGAGGTCACTAATGGTTCACCTGTAATTTTCAGCAGCAAAAATCTTTCTGTTGAGTCTGGCATTTTGTCATTACTGCTGTATACAAAATTATATCCTTTCTACATAATTATAAAATTTTGTATAAAAAACTAGGTTGGGAAGGATTTATTGTTATGCTATACAGTTTTCTCACACTCTATTGGTTCTTTATATGGTACATCCATTCTTGTTCAGAATTCTTTTTATTGTGCATCCAAATTAAAGAATAATCATAGTTCCAAAACAGAGAAGGCTTATTTGAAAAATTTATATCCAAAGTGTCAACAAAATTAATTAACATTTCAAAAGAGAATTTTTTTTCACCCAATATCATTTAAAATGAGATATTTCATATTTTGAAACTAACATAAAAACAAATGTAAACAAAATTGTTGAATGCTCAAATCTTTCAATTTTATAAAAATGAGAGAAAACCTGGTTTAAGAGCTAATATAGTTTTGCTCAAAATAAAAGGTGCCTATCCTAAAGATTTTTGTTTATAATATTAATAGTAGTAAAAAAAAATAAATACATTTTTTGGTGATACTTTAAATCTCAGGAATAAAAGCCATTTCATATTTGTATGTAGTCTTTTAACAAAAATGTAAAATGGTCAGATTTTTCTTAATTTTTTAAATTACCTTCTTATGATTTTGTTTTATGGTATTTTCATTTGCAAAAAGTTTCAAATTTAATTTCAAACACAAAATTCAGTTTCTTCTTTCAAATAAATTAGTGCTCACAAGTAAATAAGTTAATTGATATTCACTGAAATTTTAAAATTCCAAAACCTGCTATTATTATTTTCTTGAATTCAAAATCAAATGCCTGTTTAGTATTATGGATTTATCAAAGGTAGTTTTTTAATGTTTCCATTTTATTGCGCTGGATTAAAGCAGTTTTAAATTGCTTGACTAAAAATAAAAATAAACTATGAATTACTAGATGCTATACTTATTTGCTTTTTATATTTATAAAACCCAGTAAAACTTTTTATGACCATGAAATTAAACTATCATTTATAAAATTTTTATTTGGCATATAAATTAAATACAATATATAATGTGACCAGAAAATTTCTGTCACTTTTAGATAAGGCAAATTACAAATACAGCTATATGCATACATTAATTATCATAAAGCTGTCTTTCGTATTTTCAGACAGGTGATCTGTAAAACTTACTTGTGACCAAGTCTTAAATATTTCAGTTTAGTTTGTGAATTTAAAAAGATGTTCAGAAATTGTCATAAACAAGGATGCAAATAGAGCATATTTGTTATATGAGTACAAACTAGGCAAAATTCTCCTGAGGTATGTCGAAAAATATTAGAGTATTTAGAGATGATGTAGCAGGTAATATACCACACAAAGGTGGGGTCACAAATTCCATTCCAATAATGAATTGTTCCAAGATGCATCCAGATCAGGTGTGCCAACATTCTTAAATAACAGGGATTTGAAAAGTACTATCAAAGAAGGGACTTCTTAAATGTGTCTGAAACTTTCAATTGAGCTCAACCTATCTGAAGAAACCATTCATACTCACACAAACTGAGAAAGGTTTAGAAGCTAAGAAATGGCTCCCTCACAAATTTACTGAATGAAGAAACTTCAAAGGTTATCAATCTGTTTATTCCTTTTCCATGAGAAAAATGAACCATTTCTGGATTATCTGCTAATGTATGATGAAAAAGGAATTCAGATTACAAGCCACAAGCATTTACATCATTGCTTGTCAAGAGCTGATCCGATTCCCTGGACTGAAGACTCAAATCCATTCTCAGAAGTTGTTATTGTATGTATAGTGGACATCAGCTGGCATTATCCTCCACAAGTTCTTCCCACATGGTTAGACAATTAATGTTTCACTCTACATGCAATAACTGAAACGTGCGCATGAGTCTTTGCATCAGAAACAGCCAGTATTGGTCAACAGGAACAAGGTTTGGTTCTTATAGGACAATGCAAAATTGCACACTGAAATATGACTGAATGTGATTACTTCCTTAGGATGAAAACTTTTTCCTCATCCTTCCTATTCCCTGAAAAGTTATTACTTGTTCCATGAGTTGAACAATCACATGCAAAAAGACTGTCTATGATTCTGTAGAGATCAAAATTAAAGTGACCCCCTTTTTTGGTTAAAGACCAGGCATTTTATTGCTACATGATGTAATCTTGTATACATAAGCTTGCATCACACTAGGTGAAGGTAATGGGGTTTTTTTTGATAAATAAATTCCATTTTGTCATACTTATACTGTATCTGGAATTTTTATGTCACATTGGGACAAAAATTTTCAGTTTACCTCATATGTTATTGATCCTGTAATTTATTTATTTGAACTAAAAGTATTTTTTGACAATAATCCAATTGAATTATTACTTTAATAATTTTCTTGTATTTTTATTTACTAACTATTTATATTAGGTTGTGGAAAAGAATCAGTTATATTTGCATGAATTTCACGACTTTATTTCACATGCTTTGAAATTATTTTGTGGAAGTAATTAAGACTATTTTATGGATTAACTGCTGGGAAAGATAACATGCCAGTAAACTTCGATCAATTTTGCGTTTATATAACCATTTTAGACAGTGAGCCTATCTTTATAAAGTGCATTTTTAACATAAAAAGTATGTAGTTTTTGAAAATCGACCAAACCCAAATTCTATGTAATTAATTAGCTGTTACAGTATTGGGGCTGCATACATCATCCGCCATTTCATCTATCTCTCTTGCATTTTCGCCTATATCAAAGGAAAACTGTAAAATGTATTGAATTTTTTTTTTCACATCCAATGTAAACATCTTGCAATTTATACTTGAATAGATAAAACGAAAAACAGCAAAAGTATTTTTAGTACATACAATGAACGTAAATGTGAAATCGATTGTTCAATACTTTTAGAGATGTCCATTTCTACAGCCATTACCGAAAGAATAATGAATTTTTTTCCCACCCTAATATATATAGAAATGTTGACCTATCACTGTTTTATTGTAATTGTTTGAAATTTAGTTTTGATGAAATTAAATAGGAGAATGAATGTAAAACTCAAAGTAAAGAAAATTTTCTTAATATTTTTCAAACTGCTTTATTTATATTTTGAAATGTTTTTAACTATTTTTAAGACTGTTTCAATTTATATATTAAAATAAGAAAAAATATATACACATAATTTTTTATAAAATTATATTCAATATTCCCAATTAACACTAATTTATCTACACATATTTTGGCTTATAATTCTTTCCTCACTATTCTATTTGTCAAAATAGTTTTAGAAATATGGAATAGAAGTAAATATTTTCAATTTCAAACATATTTTTCTCATTTTAAAATTTTATAATTTAAGAAATTTAATTTTATGTATACATTTAAAAAAATGATCACCAAAATATTTTGTCAAAGAATCTTATATCAGTACATGTGTATTTAATAAAGAAATTATGAATAACAAATGATAATCTTATATATTTTAGTGCATATTCTTAACATATTTTAGATATCTTTATACTAGTTCATAATTAGATGCATGTATGATTGTAGTAATTAGATGTAATTAGATGCATGTATGATGTCCAAAGCTTGCAAACCTAAATATTTACGAAGAGAAATGTGTGGCTACTATTTTTCATTATTTGTTGGAAAAGAATATTTTATAGTAAATATAGCTTTTAATTTTCATTGGCTGAATTTTAAATGTTTATTGTTTATAAATTTGTTTTGTAACTTACTAAATTTTTTGAGTGTGTGAACTATGAAAATATTCATTCAGAAATGTTTAAATTAAAATAAAAGTAAAAATATTGACTTATCATTGTCTTATTGTAATAATTTAGGAATTCGTTTAGAATAATTATTGATTAATAGAATAAATGTAAAACTCAAAAAAGAAAAATTTGTCTGGCCTGAAGTGAAAATTGAAATACCTTATGGCCTGAAACTATTTGAATATTTTGTTATAATGCTTTGAATTTATTTTATTTTGTTGAAGTAAGGGATAAAAACTATTTTTATGTATTGTTTAGTCTTGTATGGTAATTTTTCTATGAAATGTTTTTTAATTACCAAGTATATTTCTTTTTAGTTGTGCATTTTTTCATGGCCAAGTAGAAAAACCAACTAAAGGATTTGCTCTCTTACTTGATCATTATGATAAGAAAGTCTTAATTGGAATTAACAGAGAAGGTGTACATATCATTGATGCTGTTGATCATGTTAGTTTATAATTGTTTTCACATTTGATACTTTCACATTTCATTTAAACGTTTTAATCACTTGGAAAGTGTATCGATACTGTATGTTTTTTTTAAATTCGTTATTAATCTTTTCCAATATAAATTGTTTTGTGTACCTTTTGTGCCAATTAAAATGTTTTTGTCAGTGTTAGTCTTTTTAGCCAGTTAGTCATTCAGTAACCATAGAAGTTCTATTGTTTTTTAGTAAATAGCATTGTAAGGGAGCGTATGGTGCGTACATAAATTAATGTATACACCATAACTAATTTGCATGAAAATATGCAGTATTTTCAGACAATTTGTGTAAAAAAACTTTCTCAATTAAAGACTTTAAATTTTGACTTAAATTTTAAATAATGAAAGAGCTGATCAAGGTGATTTTTTGCACAGGTGTATATGAGGTTAATAAACAAGGTCATGATAAGAACAATATTAATATAAAAATTTAAATGTTGATGCATGTCAAGGATATGCATGGCATTTAAAAATGAGGTAGTAACAAAATATACCAGGCGAAGTTATAAATTCATTTGCAGTGACACTCACTTGAAAATATAATTTGACAAGGAATGGAAATTGTTTTAAATAACCTTAGTTTTAAAAATACTGAAGATATTATTTTGTATTCTTAACTTCTCAAACATATTCAAGAATAAGATAAAAACTGGCAAGGATGATGAAGTTATATGTAAGTGGATCTCTCTTTCACTTATGAACTTTTAACTATAAAAACTTCAAAGTTAATTCATTTATTTATCATTTCTTTTTTGACAGATAAACAAATTATTTCTGCATTATTTGCTGAGATAGGATGCTAAATATAACCAGTTCATCAACTACTAGTGTTAATATAATTGATTGTCATTTACCGATTTGGTTCGTATGGATTCAAAAGTAAGCAAGCTACTTTGAATCCATTGCAACATAGGCAATGCCTACCAATTCTCATACTATATCTTCAATTTCTTTTTTAATTGCCAGTACTATTTTTTTACATCTTTCTAACTATGCATACTGGGGGTTTAGCAGCTTCAAGCACATGCAAGTGAGTATATTCCCTTGTGCTAATGAAATAGAAACTGAAGAATTAACAAAAGCGAGAAGTGACTCGTTTTTTACTAATGACCTTGCAGTTTATCACAAAAATGTATATTAGATTGCATCGCTCTAAAAGGAAGTAGTCATATGTAATCTAGCTTATTCTGAGGAATAAAATTGATTTTGCTTTTCCTAAACAATAACATTTTTATTTAAAAGGCTGAAAATATATCTAATCGCATAACACGTAATTGAAAAATCAATGTTATTTTTGTTTTGTTTTAAAGAAATCCTTTCTACTTCTCTTAATTTTTATCAGCTTATGCTAAAAATGCATGAGTTATTTTTAAAATAAATATTTAGATTTGTCTTATGATTTCATTTGTAAAATCGTCTTACTTTTGAAAAGTTTTCGTATATATACAATGAAGTTGATGAGAACTATTTAATCATGCTAAGTTTATTTCCTATTCTTTGTGGTAAAAGTTTACTTTAAAATTGGAAAAACAAAAATCTTGTTTGCAAATTTCTTTTATGAAGTTAAAATATTTTTTTTTATAATTTGAATACAAAATTCATTTTTTTCCATCAGTTTTTAACTTCTAAAGTTTTAAGAAAATTAAAACAATGCTTTATATAATATATATGCATACATATTTATGTACGATTCTATGCATATTAAAAATATTTATAAATTATTTACTTTTTTCTTAGTGCCTTCTTCTAAGCATGAAATTCCGCAATTTGTCATGGGATTATGCTCCACTGAAACCTGAGAATCCAGATTGTTTACCTTGTCTCTTTATTCAGTTTAAAATTCCAGGACAACGTGTGAGAGATTCAAAGCTTATACAGATATTCTCTCACCAGGTTTGACTATTAATAGTATGCTTCAAATTAAACTTTTAACAAAAAAAAAAAAAAAAAAAATGAAAAACATGCGATAATGAATTAATGTATTTTTTGTATAGCTTAATTTAATTTTCCTTGTGCATTGATTTGAAGAAAAAAAAATTTTTTTGAACTCTTAATAACACTTACAATGTTATCAAAAATACAAAAATTGAAGTAATTTATTCTTTAATTTCAAATTAATGTTTAATTAATCAAATTAATATGTTCTAATATAATATATTATGTTTTTAGGATTTCTCTTTAAACATTTAATGGAAATTTTACTAATATTTTTATAAATGCAAAGTTTTGTACAACTTCTGGAAACTTCTGAAAAATAGTGAAAGACTTCTAAAAGATTTTTAGTTTATTTAGACATTTATTTTCAAACATTCTGTACAGTCTTAGAAGTTTTTTATTAAATTTTTCAAATTTCTAATGAAATGAACCAAAAAGAATTAAAAATGTTGATTTTTGTGTTAACTTGATTTAAGAAAGATTATAATAATGTAAATGAAACCAAGCTTTGATCAAGAGATATTAGATTAATTGTTGTGATTAGTACAATATTTGGTTGAATTGTAAGATCGTGTGAAAAGAAATCATACTGATTTATAGTACTGAAAATATAAAAGCTTACTCTTCAGTTTTTTTAAATGATTGGTTAGATATAATTTGGTACTTTTAGGAAAATGAACTTTAATTAAAATGAGTAAGCAATGTATGCTTATTTTGTTTCTATCAAAAATTTAATTAGTATTTATTTGATACATTATCTGATGTTTCTTCTTTTTAATAAAATTTTATGTTCTTGACCTAAGTGACCAGTTGCTTAATTTCAATTTTGGTAACCAATTTTTAATTTAGTATGATTTATAGTCTATAATAGTTATTGAATAATCAATTTAAGCTAATAAATATTAATAAAAGATTATTTGAAGTAAATGTACCTTATTTAATTCTGTAAGTTGCAATGAGAGTTGTAAATGTAATTAATCTACATCAATGCATTTCAATTTCTGAAGTTTCTCTCTCATTTTAGGATAAATATTAAATAAAATTTAAATTTTTATAGAGTAATATTCCCCTTTGGAGCATTCTGCTAGTGGATGCTCAAGAAAGTAATTAGAGTACATGCATGATTGCAATTTAGAGGTTTCATTTAAAAGCAAAATTTTTATATTGTTGGAAAGTTCAATGTGTTACAAGTATTATTTATTTTTCAATTAAAATTATCATTTTACCACTATAATTTTTATATTTGTAAAAAGATAATTTTATATACTCTTTTCAACTTTAAAATAATCTTTTTAATTTTAGATTAAAAAAAAAGAATTTATAATTTTTAAGCAATTTGAATTTTACTGAAACATGAAACTTATTATCAAGTTAGATATAATATAAATGTTTAATTTCTCTTAATTAGAAAATCGGATTTTTACACATCTTGTCCATTTAAATCCTTAGTATAATTTCACAAATTTCTGTTTAAGGTAAAATTTGTTCACTAAAAGCCTTGAGAGAAATGCCTTGTATTTATGAAAAATATTTTTAGTGTATAAAGTAGAAAAATCAAATCATTACTTATATACAGAATTATTATTCAACATTATTATAAAATTCAATAATCTTATATTTCTAAATGCTTTTACAAATTTTTTAGTGATATGTAGAAAGTAATTTGGCGTCTTAAATAAGTTCTGCTAAGCTGTTTACTGAATGGTTAGTGCTCTGGTGCAGTTTTAGGTTGTGATTCCCACCTCTAGTATGGATATTTGTTTTAGTTTAGAATACATTTTAAACCATATGTTCTAGTAGATTTTGTTTATATGTGCAAAAATTGATTATAGAGAAATAAAGGAAACCAAGACTTAGAGAAGTACTACAAGTATATTTGATGTACTTCTTTCTTTTATTTGAATCTGATAATAATATAAATAATCTTAGAAAATTATTAAGAATGTTGTTATATTTATTTTAAATTCTTGATTAAAAAATGTTTTCTGTGTAGATTAATTCTAATATTTAAACTTTATATTTAGAGTGCTATTATATTTTTTGTGTAAAATTTGTTGAATTTGTAAAAGTTTGTGATAATTTTTTTCATTAAAATCTATGTAGTTCCTGTGGATTTTTTGTGAAAAATTCTTGTTGGAAGATCGTACTAATGTTTAACGTTTTTATATTGTAAATCCTATTAATAGTGAACATGAAGCAATGTTTAGAAGTCTTTTGAAAGCAAATGTTTCACTAAACTAATAGACTAATAAACTAATAGACTAATGTCTGGAGACAGCTGCCCAACAGTCATATTTAAGTTGCAGTGTGCATTTAAAACCATATACTAGTAAACCACTGAAGGTATTGTAACTAATAATCATGACCAGTCTTTCTTGTGCTCATACCCCATATTTGAAACTGTCGTCATTGTTTCGAGGCCACTAGAAGCTTCACTTGTTGACAACAATCTATTTTCGTTTGTGATTGTTCAATTTATAACCATCTGGTGACACTTCATCGCAGTTCACCATTGAAACAATGACTGTTATTTTAAGAGCCATCTGTGCAATTGAGGTTCTTTTCTTTATAAAACAGAATTTCACACACAAATTTAAAGACTTCAGAAAACTTCCACTTTTTAAATTCCCACTTACATTTTTTATATATTTTAAATATTAATTAGATGATTGTCTTTCTTATTAAACAGACTTAGCAGGCATATTCAAATCATGTTTTAAATTGCAATGTCTGGTTTTAAAATGATATTGGTAAATATTTCTGTTCATTACAACAAATATACATGTGAAATTGATGTGATATAATAAATTACAATACTGAAAAGTATTAGTGATTCAAATTCAAAAGATTTTACAGGCTTGTCAATAAAATAATTTTGAATCATGCGCATTCATTTATGCGCTAGTTCTAACACTTAAATCATGCAGTCTGTCAGTGATATGATACATTGGATTTCAATAAAACAAATATACTGTGGCATGATTTATGTGCACCATAAATGTGATTACTTGTGACTCTTTTTTCCTTGTCTTTACTGTAAGTTTGCTGGAGCTGTTGAACAAATCAATTTGCCTATGTTTTTGTTTGTGTTTTCTTTGCATTGTTGTGCTTAAGCATCGTTTCTTATAATATTGTTGATGCTGTAAATGAATTTTTTATATATCGTGTTTAATTTTCGAGAAAAAAAAGCCAATATTGGTCCTGAAAGACTGTAAGTTGTCTCAGTATAAAGCTGATATCTATTTTTCTGTATAATGCTCCTTTTTAAGAACATAATTGCTAGAGTTCATGAATAAATCAAATTGAGATAGAACTTTGCTGAGTAATCTATATAAACACAAATGTTTTTACGATTATTTAAAAAATATTTCATTACATTTTCTGTTTGTAGGCTAACATGATGGATAGATTAATATCAAAATTTGTTGAGGAATTGAAACAGAGACCATCTTGGTGTGAAGATCAAGTGGATAATTTTATAACTATCCCTCATGATGATGATGATGGTAATGTTTACAGCTTCAATTTCATTTAAAACTCTTTGTTTTTAATTCTGTGAAAATATTTCAATTTTTGAAAACTTATATTCCCCCCCCCAAAAAAAAAGATTTCTAAATGTACATGTATAATATATATATTTCTAAAAAAATATATTTAAGTAAGTTTTTGATTTTATTTAAGTAAATTTTTACTATGTATCAATTTCTTCCTGAAATTTTGTTAACAGTTGCACCTTTTTACATAAGAATTGTATTAACAGACAAAATAATTTCTTTCAATAGTTTTGCCAATTACTTCAAAGCGATTATCTTCTGAAGCATACTTGGAAGAGAGATTGAAAAGATTGTCTTTAACTACTTTTAATGAAGCAGGTAGGTTCATTTATAACTATATATGTGTAATAGATATGAAAATATCAAGGATTTTATACCATATATTTATTTTTATGTAATGTTGAATTTTAATGATTTATAACTTTTATAACATTCTTACATGTTTTGTTTCTAACTAAAGTAAAATGTTATGAAGAAGAAATTATACTTATCCAATGTAGTTGTTGGCGTAAGTAATCCAAAACTTGTTCTGCCATTATATGCTTTTTAACTAAATAATGGAACAAAAAAAAAAAAAAAAAAACAATTTGATTTAATATTTTAATAAACACAAAAACAATTACATAAAAATTAAAGAGCTTAATTCTATTAATTATATTTAAACTACATAGGACTCATTAAACAAGAGTATATGAGATGCCTGGATGGTATCAAAACAGAGCAAGGGTGTTCTCAAAATGTGCGTTCACCATACATAGAAGGAAAAGTTCAACCTTATTATTATCATTATGACTTTTTATAAAAGATTGTTCTAGTCCATGTAAAAATACTCTTATGTAGGGTACCATCTGTTGGCACCAACAGTTTCTATTCTCATTGTGACATTTATTTCAGGAACTTTTAAAATATTTGAGCAACAAAAAACTGACATTTGTGCAAAATTCCCCTTGACTTTAACAATGACATTTTTAATTTTTGGAAACGATTAATTTTTGGAAACGATTAATTTTTAGTCACGATTAAACTCTTCAACTTTCGATGGAAAAATATTTTAGCAAGTGTACAAAACACTGTTTACGATGGTAACTGAAGCTAATGGATGGAATCACTGAGTCAAAGCTTTTCACTTGGCGGCTTCTTTAAGGCAGACGCGGCCGATATCCTTGAGACGCTTCCAGAAGAGCAAAGACAGGATTTCCAAGCCCTATCGAGTGCGCTTGAGCTCCGGTTTGAAGATAAATGCAGTAAAGAATATAGCCGACTGCAGTTAAAGTCCCGCTATCAAAAAGCTGGTGAAAGTCTACCAGAATTGGCGGTTGATATTCAGTGATTTTCCAATCTAGCATTTCAGATTGCCCGGTTGAAACACGTCAAGATCTGGATCTCCAGCATTTCATAGATAAAGTGCGGGATCTGGAGACACAGAAAGTACTGAGAATGGCGATGTCACGAATATTGGATCTGCTTTAGTTTACGCACATAAGGTAGATGCTGCTCGTAAGGACTGGCACTCAATCAGAGAAGCTATGCTACTTGTTTGAATTCTGATTTAATAAAACTAATTGAAGATTTGCAACGAAAAATCCGTAGCTTAGAAGTGCGTAGAAGGTGGCACAAAAATAAGATAATTCAGTGTTGGACTTGGTGAAGCTGAATAAGTCCGTAGAAACTGGACGACAGCTAGAGATGGTGGAAATAATCTTTCACCACAGCAGGGAAACTAATATGCAGCCATCTTGCTGGGCGGAAGTGTCTGGTGAGTCAAAAGCCCCATTTCAAAGAGCTTCAAATTTCTTCTATAAGTTGGGTGACAGCAGATTTTTCATTATGGGACATGTCAACAAAGTCCCCTGTAGAATAATAATCAATACTGGAGCCAACATAACCATTAGAACTGACTTGGAGAGAAATTCATCTGGACTTCGCCCTGCATTACCCTCTAAACTGTGACATTTGATAAAATTAATGTTCATGGAAAAGTCAATCTTAACATCACATTTGGAAATGCAGTGTACCAGATATAAATGATGAATCTATTCTCGGATTGGACTTCCTCTAAGAGAACTACACTACTGGCCATTAAAATTGCTACACCAGGAAGAAATGCAGATAACAAAATGATATTTATTGGACAAATATATTATACTAGAAATAAGTGATTAAATTTTCAAAAAATTTGGCTGGATAGATCTTGAGAAATCAGTACCCAGAACAACCACCTCTGGCAGTAATAACAGCAGTTATACGCCTGGGCATTGAGTCAAACAGAGATTGGATTGCATTTACAGGTACAGATGCCCATGCAGCTTCAACACGATGCCACAGTTCATAAACCGTAGTGACTGGCGTTTGGTGACGAGCCAGTCGCTCGGCAACCATTGACCAGACGTTTTCTATTGGTGAAAGATCTGGAGAACGTGCTGGCCAGGGCAACAGCCGAATATGTTCCGTATCAAGGAAGGTCCATACAATACCGGCAACATGCGGTCGGGCATTATCCTGCTGAAACGTAGGGTTTCGCAGGGCTCGAATAAAGGGTAGAGCCACGGGTCATAACACACCAGAAATGTAACGTGCACTGTTCAAAGCACCGTCAATGCGAACAAGAGGTGACCGAGACGTGTATCCAATGGCACTCCATACCATCACGCCAGGTGATGGGCCAGTATGACGATGATGAATGCACGCTGCCAGTGTGCGTTCACCACGATGCCGCCAAATACGGATGCAACCATCATGATGCTGTACACAGAACCTGGATTCATCTGAAAAGATGACGTCTCGCCATTCTTGCGCCCAGGTTCGTCGTTGATCACACCATTGAAGGCGCTCTTGTCTATGAAGCAGCGTCAAAGGAAGCCGCAGCAATGGTCTCCGAGCTGAGAGTCCATGCTGCTGCAAACGTCGTCGAACTGTTCATGCAGACACTTGTTTTCTTCCAAACGACCCCGTTTCTTGACTCGTATCTCGTGACGTGGTTGCACGATCCATTACGGCCATGCAGATAATATGCCTGTCTTCTCGGCTGCTAGTGATAGGTGGCCGTTGAGATCCCGCATGGCGTTCCATATTACCGTCCTGAACCCATCGATTCCATATTCTGCTAACAGTCATTGGAGTAGCAATACTGCGATAACGTGCTGGTACGCATTTCTCCTTCTTACACGAGACATCACAACAACTTTTCACCAGGCAACAACGTTCAAATGCAATTTGTGTATGAGGAACCGACTGAACAAGTTCCTCATTTAAACACAATGTAGGTGTCGCTACTGGCGCCTGCTTTGTTTGAATGCGCTGAAAATCTAATCATTTGCATATCACAGCACCTTCTTCCTTTCGTATAAATTTCACGTCTGTAGCATGTCGTCTTCTTGGTGTAGCAATTTTAATGGCCAGTAGTGTATTTCAAGTTAGATTTTAAGAATAACGAACTGCACTCACATGTTAAGTGGACGTAGCGATGTTTAAGATGAAGTATTCAGATATTAAAACAGCCCATCATGTAATTGCAAAGGGTGAAACTACATTACCACCAACAACTGCGACAATAGTTTCTGAAACTTACTGAAGACAATAATTTTCGTTCCGAATTAACTGAATATCCAGATACTGACACTCAATAACATTAAAGGAGTATTAATGGCCTCTTCACTCGTCAACCTTTCACGAAATGTTATCCCATTAAGAGTTGCTAATATAAATGATAAGGAGAGAAAGTTATAAAGGGAGGAAAAGTGCTAGCAACTTGTACTCCAGTGACCTGTATTGACCGAAACTTTCAAGCCACACTATCTGAGTCTTCTGATATTCTAATTAATAAACTTCTTCAGAGTGCAAAGTTAAAGATATACAGAGGATTGTTGCAAGAAAACTATTGCTGAAATTTGAAGGGCTCTTTTTCCAGGAAATTGGATGTTGGGAGAACTAAAATGCCACAAAATGGGAGAAAAAAATGCCACCGAAATGATACTGGAAATCATCCTCCCATCAATCATCCGAAAAGACTACCATTCGCTAAGTAGAAAGTGGTGGTTAATATTTTGATAGAAATGCAGCAGAATGACATCATTGATCCATCAGAGAGTCGTTGGCCTTCACCTATTGTCCTAGTTCGGATGATGGTTTCACCCGATTCTGCGTTAACTATCGTAGGTTAAATAACATCACCCAGAAAGATAGTTACACTCTTCCTAGGATTAATGATACACTGAACGCTTTATCGTGAAATCAATGGTTTTCGACTGTGGATCTCAAGAGTGGTTATTGGCAAGTAGACATACATCCTGAGGATCGAAAAACATCTGCGTTTACCAGGGGACAAGGGCATTAGCAATTCATGGTTATGCCATTTGGGTTTACAATGCACCAGCAACGTTCGAGCGGCTGATGGCGACAGTATTACAAGGACTTTCCTATGAAATCTGTTTTTGACTTACTTGGACGATATCATCATCGTAGGGCACGCATTTGATGATCATATAAAAAACATCCAAAAGGTGCTGGAGAAATTAAAAATGGCCAATCTGTAGCTAAATCCTTCCAAATGTAATTAATTTCATCGTGAAGTAATTTTTCTGGGGCACATTATCTCTGAATCTTATCTGTTGAAAGGGTAAGGACAAATCATCAAAATATCTTCGCAGTTAAGGACTAGAGTCGTCCAAAAGGTGTCCACCAATTGAAAAGTTTTCTTGGACTATGCATGTATTAGTGAAAATTTGTCAAGGGTTTTTCAAGTTTTGCCAGACCTTTTTACAAGTCGGCAGAAGCTAAACAAAGATGAAAGCGATGTGGATAGATGAAAGTGAGAAAACTTTTAAACACAACTGAAGGTGGCGTTGACATCTTCGCCTGTTCTTGCATATCTACAACCCGACAAATTATTCATTTTAGATACGGACGTCAGCAACGAAAATGTCGGAGCTATTCTGTCAAAGAAAATTGATGATAGGGTATATGTCATTGCTTATTGGAGTAAATGTCTATCAAAACCGGAATGAAATTATTGTACAATCAGGAAGGAATTGCTGACAGTCGTTAAAACCATAGAACATTTCCACCATTATCTATATGGAAAGAGCTCTTGCTCCAGACATCACGCATCTTTAACTTGACTTTAAATTTTAAAAATCCAGAAGGTCAGGTAGCCAGTTGGATACAACGACTCCAGTAGTTTGACTTTGAAATACGTCATCGAAAAGGAATGTGGAAATGCAGTCGCATTATCGAGGAAATCGTATAATGAAAAGCTGCCAATATTGTTCTAGAGTTGAGAAAAAATATTAACTTAGTAAATCCTTCGATACGCCAAGTTACTGTTACACCGACATCGAAACCAGACCCATGGAGTGATGAAGGACTTAGAGAAGCCCAAAAAGGAGATCCTGAGACAATCCCAATTTTGGAATTAAAGGAAATCTTCCAGTGTGAGACCAGGCTGGCAGGACTTCTCAACATACAGTCCTGCTGCTAAACAGTATTGGGATCTGTGGGACTCACATCATATTAGGTTGGGGAAAAAGTTATCCATTATTTTTTCGGATGACGTCTGTAGTGATCACTATCTCGTGAGGTATCTATGAAACAATTTCAGATTTATGCTCGTTGGAAAGGTGACATTTGACACTAAAATATCCTCTTGCGTTTTTTTGTTTGATTAATTCAGTTACGAGTACAAGGTTACAAAAATGGAAGACAACAAACAGAAAATTCGATACATTTTCGTTTTTCTCTTGTAACGGTGAAAAAGATAGCCGGGTGGCTAAAATTGTGAAAGTTGTTTATCGTCCTATATAAGACTGTAACAACCAATTACGTACAATTTTTGTTTTGTCGATTCCGTTTGGGTATTTGGATGCTAAAGATGCACCTCGCATGGATACAACATCGTCGAGAATGTCTATAAAATATCAAAAATTATCAAAACTTGACAGCATGTCAGCAGTCGTAACTTCGCACAAGACCTAAAAATCTACATGAAAACTGTTTTAAATCTTTTTACAAAGCGAATCTGAAAGAAGTTACAAAAAGTTCACGTAAAAATAATGGATTTCTTTTTCCCCAA
>JAPDSC010051533.1:297759-361844 GCA_026290005.1 Latrodectus geometricus | reverse complement strand
ATATATATATATATATATATATATATATATATATAATTAAATAAAGAGATAAAATTTTGTTTCAAAGAAATTAAAACGTAATCTTCATTGAAAACTTTTTTTTTCAAATTGGAGAGTCGCTCTTTAAATAATCCTTTTTATTTCAACATCAACTGATAATTGTGAACATTTATTTCAGTAAATTAAAATTAATTCTGATGCATTCACTTCAACCATATACGAAAAGATCGTCTACGGGACTTGACATTTTTAAATGTAGAGCAAGAAAAATTTGACACTGGTGAAGTAATTGACCATTTTGCTTCATCAAAGGCAAGGAAAATGTATGCAGTATAATGCATAAGATTATTATTGTTGTTAATAAGTACATCTACTCATATCTGTTATGTGTATCAACATGTTTTCATTGCTCAAATATTATGTTTTTTAAAAGAATTTTATTAATATATATGATGAAAAAAAAAAACTTTTTTTTTTGAACTTGATTTGATTACTCCCTTGACACATTTCTTAATCCAATTCTAGTTTTGATGTTTTTAACTTGATTTTCTTGTCTTAATTTAAAAGAATTACCTGAGCCTTTAAAATCATCTATATTTTATATTATCTTAAAGTAGGAATTTTTCGTTTGGTATATGCATTACATTCTTATTATGAGTTTATTCTGTGAGTGTGGGGATTATATAACTTTTCTTTTGTAGGGAGGGCGTAAAAATAAGTATAGCACCCGGGAACCTGTTATGCACACCACGCCTTTACTCATTAACAACTAATCTTTTTGTGTTATACGTCATTACATTAAAAGTAAATCTGATTTTTCTGATGCTATCATCATATTTTTATAATTATTAGGAAATTATGACGTGAAGTTGATATTATTAAGTAATTTGGTCAGTTTTGACATTTTTCCTGTAGTAATTCCTGTTCGGGTTCCTTCTTTACTTGGTAAGGAGGAGACCCAAGTACAATTAGTTCAATCACCAAGTGAAAAAAGTTTTAAGTTGAAATTTTAGAACTTTTTTATGTAGCTAATTATTTTTTCTTTAATATGAAATTTCCAAAGTTTTGAGTTACTGTGATTCAGATTTAGATTTGCTCTGAGGCCCGATGTAGTTATACCTAGATTATTTTGAATATATGCTATATGAGCTAATAATCTAGAAGCTCCTCAAGAAGGTTAACCCTAAGATATAATTTATTTATCTGGCAAAATAATATAATAGATAATGATGATATAATTCTATAATTTCTTTATATTGCCTAAACGTAATAAAAAGTAAAATATAACATATGTATTTATAATAGTAATTATAAAAATAATTTATTAAGAAATATGGCATGAAACATTTTATTCTTATTCGTTCATTTTACTCGAAACGAAATTTTTTTAAGGTTATGCACATTTCTTATATTGATTATTAAAAACGATAACTTCGAGTACTTCTAAAAACATTTTATTTTAAACTATCTTCTATTATATTTTAGAAGTTCTCATTAATGATATTTCAATTTTGTGAGATTTTCTTTTTTGCACACACACAAGCGATTTTTTACTATGTTATTGTAATCAAAATTAAATTTCTTACATTTTTTTTTATAAAAGGAAATATAAAATATTATATTACATAAGATTAAGTACATTGTAAAAAAGATTGTCATTGTATTTGACAAATAATACTTATTAAATAAAATGATTTAATCTTTTATAAGAAAATTATGATATACTTATTAATATAATACTTATCAATAAGTACATTAAAAATAATACTTATTAAATAATTTAATCTTTTATAAGAAAATTAATATAGCATGCCAAATATTTCAGAACATTAAAATTTCAATAAAATTTTTTGACATTTTGAACTTTAAAATAGTCACATACAGAAGAGTCCTAATGATATATATTTGACATTCGAAATATTAAATTTTTTTATTAGAATGAACTTATTTGTTTAATCATTATTATTGTAATTTTTCACTGACATGCACAATTTGACTTATTCAAACTAAAAAATTAGAACTCATAAAGAACATTGATTATCTTGCTGCATTCACTAAGTTAAATAACACAGTAAAATGACACAATAATTACAGCGTGAACCCTCCTGGGCATACTTCCCACAAGTTTAGTGGTATTGTCTTCCACTGAGCTTGGAGTAGAAATACAAGTTCCTACACCGATTTTAGACTGGTAGTGCACCTTTTAATTTGGCGATCCAACTCGTCCCAGAGGTTCTCGATAGGGCTCAGGTCTGGGCTCTGGGCAGGCCAGTCCATTCGATGAACTCCATTAGCACCATACCAAGCCTTGGTTAACCTCGAAACATGACAACTGACATTGTCGTCCTGAAAGTAAGAGGGCGTAAAACTGCCACAACACACACAACAAGAAGACATTGTCATCCATAATGGTGCAGTAGGTATCGGCATTGAGCTTACCATGAATGGAGACCAAGGGTGGTAGTCCATACCAGGAAAACACCCCCAGACCATAATTCCGCCTCCACCGAACTTGACTGTTGACACAATGCATTCTAGCAGGAGACGTTCTCCAGACAGATGCCAGACCCAGACACTGCCATCCGAACGGTAAAGCGTGAACTTTGATTCGTCGCTCCAAAGAACCCGTTTCCATTGTTCTACGGCTCAATTTCGATGTGCTTTGCACCACTTTGACCGAGCAGCCGACTATGGACTTTGTGATCAAAGGCTTATGGGCAACAGCACGACCATGAATTAATTAACCATCTCTCAATTATTACGCTAAGATAATATCGAACACACAAACCATCCTTTACGTTCCTTAGCAATTTCTCCTGCATTAAAGAGATTATATGATGCTCGACCATATAGCATCCAACCTTTTCTCACTCGAACTAAAGCTCAACTCCTTTTGACAGACCTATATGATGTTCGTTTTACTAAAACGGACTTACATTCACATTCACCTTGGTATGATCCACAGACTAATGTTATAAGTCCTTTTGCTCAATTTAGAAAATCGGACACAACCTCAATGGTTTTTCAACAGCTTTATCTAGCTCATCGCTGTCAGTACTCATCATACACGCCTGTATTCACAGATGGGTCTAAAACAGCAGAACATGTTGGCTGTGGCATATTTTATGCTAATGCCAGTTATGGTTACAGCCTCCATATGTTCTGCTCCATCTTTACGGCTCAAGCTACGGCCATTCTTCAAGCCCTTCAGCTAGTGAATACAGAAGAGTTTTATAAAATCTGCGTGTATATTGACAGTATGAGTGTATTAGAAGCGTTGAAAAATTCAAATGATTGTCAACCTGTTGTGTCCAGGATTTTCGGAGCATTAGACTCTCTTGCTGGCAAGGGTTATGACATCATTTTCTGTTGGATCCCAAGTCATGTAGCTCTAGAGGGAAATGAAAAGGCAGATGCAGCTACATTATCTTTACTTCATTCATCTGTCCCTTTCTCGACGTGAGAAAGGTTGTTAAAAAATTTGTAAATTCTCTCTGGCAGGAGTCATGGAGTATGTAGGTCTCCAACAAATTGCGTGCCATTTTTCCATATCTCATTCCATCATCACTTTTACCGTTACGATGAGCAGATGTCAGGTTGACTCGTCTTCGTATCGGACACACACGCTTCACACATAAAAATTTGTTTTTAAGTGAACTAAATTCATGTTGTGAAACGCGCGTGTGATAAACCATATACTGTTTCTCATTTTAATTTCATGTCCTGATTTTAACCTTTACCGTTTTAAATTTTTTGAAACTGACCTTTTAACCATGTATGATTTAGTGGAGGATTCACCCCACCGAAACCTTTTTAAGGGAAATTGGTTTTCTTCAGTTTTAGTTCAGTAAATTTTATGAATTTTATTTTTACTTACATTTACTTATAACCTTTATAGATTTTAAAATAAATATATACATTTATTTTTGTGTTTTAAATTTTTAATGTTGAGTTTGGGTTTTGTCTAAAATTTCTAAATTCTTTTTAAAATTTAATTTTTGGCGCAGATTGTCCTTTTTGGACCTTGCGCCACAAAACCAACCAACAAACTTAACAAAATCATCTCAGAAGGATGAGATTTTTGTAGCATTGTTTTGTCTAACTAAGTTTAGCACCTGAAAAAACTTAAATTGCAATGTTTGATTTTTAAAGATCTAATCAACCTTGAGAAGAATAAAACAATGCTAAGTAATGTTCTTCGACTTAAATTTTAAAAATTTCATTTAGGTACTGTAAATTAAAAGAAAAGTGCTATATTTTTTAAACAATTAACGGGATATTTTCTTTTAAATTTGATACTCTCAGCAAGTTATATCAACCTTCATGAATAAATGTAAAGGCACACAAATGTTTTTGAGGTACCTTGAAAGTAAAAATTGTTTCTAAAATTTAGTATAAATTTGAAAAGTGCATACTTGCATTATGAGAATAAATGATTTTCAAAATAGATTGTGAACATATTGAAATTATTGTTAATGATATATTTGATTTTGAATTATGTGGATAGATGCAAAATTAACGTAGTATGGAATGTGTGTAAAATAAAACCATAATATATTGCTGAATGCATGATTTAGAATTGTGAATACAAGATGATTTTCAGCATTGTATTGGATTTTAATGGTAAGCTGCCTGAAGTTTTCAGCAGATAACATTTTTCCACAATATGCTTTGAAAAAGCGTGTACTCCTATAAGTGCTTATCGATTAGATAGAAAAATTTTTTCCTCTTTAATGTTATTTAACTAGTATTGTTTTGTGCATTTTTTCATTGTTAAACTGATTATATCTCTCTAGTTCAATTATTTACTAGTATTGCTGAAATGTTATATTAATTTACATATTTTTCAATATGTACCATGTTCTTTTTATATTTCTGTGTAGATTTTTTTTAGGGAACCAATAAACTTATTTCTAGACGTATGAAAAATTTCAGAATTTTTTGTAATTGCATAAATGCTATAACAATTTGCATTTCAATGCCTTAGCCTTTTATGCTGAAGCATTCATTTTTTTTAATAAAATTTGTATGACAGGCCTTGGTAAAGTGTTTCGCATCTTAAAATAAGTTGTAAGCATAAAATTACTCACCCTGTTGAGAGGAAAAGTGTGAAAAATAAATCGTCTGATTATTTTTTCCTATCAATCGACCAAATTTTGTGGTTGTGACAAAACTGTAGACGTTTGGCACTAACATCTGTGGCAAAGCTGATTGATTACAGTTGAGTTGCAATTCCCTTTCTTTTCATGAATGTGTTTCGAGATCTAATGGATATTTTGTAATACACTTCAATACCTATTCATGTTCTACCTATGTTTAATATTCTATCTTGTATACTATATGTACATTGTCATGATTTGAATACTCCATATTTCTATAAAAGCCAAAATTTTTTGCTCACAGCTGTTCCAAATTATCTGGCTAGCATTATCAATCCTCTTGAAGTCTAAAATTTTAACACTAATGATAAAAATTCATGATTCGTATAACTTTTCGCTATAATTACCTCATTATAATAACGTATATATTTATAAAAGAAAAAAAATGTAGCTAGGAATATATTTTTAAACTTATGAAAAGAACTTTTAAATATCACTTTTATATTCAGAGGTGTTTTTCATTATTATGATAAATAAAACAATTACATACAACTTGAGAAACAAACTTTGAAATCTCTTAAAATTTAATTTACAGAATACTGAAAATAAAGCTTACTCATTTGTCTCTTATTATTCAGATTTCACTATTATATATATATATATCCCACACACACACACACATGTAAAACACTGAATATACTTTCAGAAGTCTTTCAATATTAAAAATATAACTTTTGCAACCTCATAAGTTTTAATTTTAATTAACCTGCACTGTATAATGTATTTTTCCAGCCTTGTAAAATTTAAGCAACAAAATAGTAAGTATTATGTATATGTGTATTCACATTATAAGTAAAAAACACTCATACAAGAGAACATATTTATTAAGCAAATTTCTAATGGCAATACATTTAGCAAAATTGTTATCACATAAGTATATTTGCTATTTGTGATCTAAATTTTGAGAATGTCTCAGAGATGTAATCATTCATAACATATTTTAGAAATCATAAAATTTCCATGTGATCAGTTAAACTTATTGGACATCATTAACAAGGCAAGAATTAGATGTCACTTTACAATCAAAATATAATTTTTATAAAATACTTTACTAAAAAAGGCCAATTTAATCCAAATTATGCAAGAAAGATTGAGAAATAAGTGAGCACATTGACTTTTAAGTGTTTAATAACATACATGGTCAATACTGATCTAGTAATATGCATCGATCTTGCTGTAATGTGTATTTTAAAGATTTATAATTATAAAAATGTAGAGATCTTTTTGCATGAATTTATAAGAAAGAAATGAAACATTTATCTTAGAATTTCATACGACTAATCTGAAAAGATAAGGCATTTACATTTCACATGGTCATTAGAAATCTATTACAATACTTTTATTAAATTACATTTGCAGTTAAGTATGAGGAATTTGTCTCATAACAGTTTATCTAATTTACAAAGATATGGTATAAAATTAAAATACATGGATGGAAACAAGATTTTTATAATAGAGAATTACAATAAGCAAAATTTATAAGAAAAAAAAAAAAAAAATTAATTGAATAATAAAAATTTAATACAATGTTTCAACACAACACTTGATTTATAAATTTATGCAACAAACTCTATATAAGTTTCAGGTCCCAGAGAGTATATTAAATAAATTATTAAAAGTAAGAAAAAATTGTTCTAATAAAAACTACAACTATATAGTAACTTGTTTTGTGACTAGTATTATTATAGGCAATAATAAGTGCATTGAACCATATATTCTTTTTTATAAAACATTTCTTTTCATTTAACAGTTAATTTACAAAATAACTTAGAAACTCAAATTTCACTTTAATAACTATGAATATATTCAAGTACTACACGCAACAAAAAAAAAGTACATTTAAATAGGGATAACGCTTTAAAATTTTCTATTTTTTTTTACAATTATTAATAGCCCAAATAATGCCTTTATTCTCAACATATTTAATTATACTTAATGACATTTTTAAAAATTATAATTGAAATTAACATTTTGTAATATTTTCAATATTTCATAAAGCTTAAAAATAATCTACAATTTTGCAAAAGTTTAGGTTTAATAGTATGTTTGTTGAAAGCAGAAATAAGTACGTGAACATAGAAATTAATTTAATTTAGAAGATAATACTAAATATGTAAACATTTCACACCATAGACTTTAATGGTTCAACCAAAGATCATAGGAATAACGTACTTTTATTTCTTAGTATTATAATTTTTTGAAAAAGGAAAAATGAACTACATAAACAAAGAAAACTTTCCAACAGTATTTTGATGCATTGTTTATTTCACAATACATTCAATTTATTTTTTATACATTTGACTTATACGTGCTTTAATGACTTTATTAAGTATAAATTTTAAATATCATCTAAAATTAAAATTGAAGTATACATTTAAATATTCTGAGTTACCCTCAAATCCTACTAATTTTAATAAATCAAAGACTATGATATTAGAAGCAGTTTCTTGTGAGTTTAATTTAAAAAAAAAAAAAAAAAAAAAAAAAAAAAAAAAAAAAAAAAAACTTCTAAAACAAAGGAAGTTTTTTATTCAAGAATAATATATAATCTTTTAAACAGCATATAATCTTTACATAAAATCTTATGACTAGAAGGATTTGAAGAAATTATATTACTCTACAAATAATTCTACTAAAAAACAATGACATACAAAAGTTACAATTCATAAAATACTTCAGTTGCTTCACTGAAAAATAATACTATAATAAAAATATAAATATTTAAAATTTCATATAAAATTATACTATAACTGAAAAATATTTATTTTATTAGATATTTTAAGTTTATACAAACAAGTTGGGAAATAAAAGAATTGATTAGAAATTGTTCCTCATTGAAAGTTACTTTAAATAAATCTTATTTTGCATCCGAACACAAAATGTGCATTTGGTTTTCAATTAGCAATGATTTAAGTGAAAAGTGTTTTAAATTAAAATTATTAAACATAAGATTCAAAGAAAAATGAATAAGTTTAACGGCAGTTATAAGTAATATGAAACATTGCAATCTAAATAAAGCTAATTTATGGAGCAATATGACTATAATTTAAAAAGTACCTAAAAAAACTGAGTGGTTTCATAATTTTTTCTAATTAAAAAGATTTACAAGTAAACTTTGTAATAATATCAATAAAGAAAATTATACAATTCTTCATTTGTTTATTAAACTATAAAATTTTATGATTAATACATGATATGTGTACACAGTATTCATAGTTAGTCTTCATAGAAATTTTAATTCAGATTCATTTAATTAAATGATTAAAAAACAAAAATGAGTTTATTCATTTAAGATACATTAATATAAATATAAAAAAAAATTTAAAGCATTGTAATAAATTTGTTAAATTTTCATTACAATGCTGCCAAACCAAAAGCTTTCTTTAATGAAATAATTAAAGTCAAGATAAAAAAAAATACTTGGCGATAACTGGTAATTCACAGGGAAGGTTTTTTGAAGATACTTTTTGTTAGTTAATTTTCTTCACATCGCTTATAATTTTAATGCACAATTGGTAGTTAAGTGCAAAAATTATAATAATCTGCATCATTTTCTAAATTAACATAAATCAATACAGTATATTTAAAAGTGTTGCAAGAACAAGAATTAAAACAAACAATGCATTAAAATGCAAATATAATCTAGAGGAAAAAGAAATATGTAAAGATTTTAATCCACATACTTCTGCTTTAATACCTAATAAGAATAGAAAAGAGAAAATAAATTTCATAATAAGGAAATTAACTAAATTAAAAAATAATATTCAAACTAAAATGAGTAAAAATTGCAAGTCAAATATGAGAAATATGTTAATTTAAGAAAATGATAAAAATTAACTAATTACTTAAATTTATTAACGAAATTATTTTTGTCATAACCTTTTAAATGTGCAATCTTACTTTTAAAATTAAAAATATAAATTACTAATGCTTTTACAACTTGAAATAGTTTAATTAAAATAGAGGACCTATTTATACTATTGTCTCTTAAAAATATATCAGTGTGATAAATTTTAAAGAAATTCTCTTGTTTCCACAAACAAAACAATATCACTAAACATAAAATACAATTTCTCTGACAGAATAACAATTCATCTTAAAAATTAGTTACAAATGAGCACATCATTAAAGTTTTGGCACATAAGATAAAATTTATACAAATATTTCCCATCCATTTTTAATACATATAATAAGACAAAATGCATTTAAATTTAAACATCACAAAATTGCTTTCTCCACAAGTCTAAGACAACAGTAACAGATTATATACACATAAATATCAGTTTCAATTTATGTAAATCATAAACCAAAAATCAAATACATGTAAACGATGCTTACTTTTAAAACAAACATTTTAAGGTACTGAAGAATTGAGCTGGCAACCAACTTGTTGGGCTTTATAATACAGAACATTTTAAGTAACTATAACCAATCTCTATCATTTCATCCTGCTAAAACACAGGATTTTAAGTCCAATTATTAGATATTTTAAAATAAAGAAACAAAATTATATGATTTATGAAAAAAATACATCTTGCATATATTTAGAATTTTGCTTAATTTTTATTTTATTTTATTTTTTTTTTATCAGAAATTGAATGCTATTTATCTGAAAAAGAATGATATGTAAGCCTATTAAAACAAAATATTTTTTTATTTTCCACATTTAATTAGTAAAATATATCACAGAATCTATTTTTATCAATACTTATTATAGGTATTCAATACCACATATTATGAAAGAAACATCAAGTGTTTAGAAATTAATGAATTAGATGGTTTGATTTTTTTAAAGTATAAATCCAATAATACAAAGCACAATCACTTCAGTGCATTACAACTAATTGCATGAATTATTTATTAAAGATTTAACAAAAAAATAAAAATAATAATTTTATGATGGTCTTTTTTAAAATTAATAGTTCAGATTAAGAAGTTTTATTGTACAGTAATGTGTGAAAGGTGAAAGAAAAATATATTAATTAATAATGAATAGCGTAATTTCAATAAAACTTAATATTAAATGTTATACAGTAACAATTAAAATTATAATGAAATAAGTTGAATAAATGTATTATTTAAACATTTACATACTTTTAAATATATCATAAATAATTGATTTAAGAATTTACCCCATAATTATTTATTTATTATTTTTTTTTTTTGCCTAAAGAAATTATAGGCATTATCAAATGTCATTTATAAATATTTCTGAAAAGAGGATATTTTATTCAAAGAGCATTTGATGATAAGCAATCAAATATTAATTTCTTCCTAAATATTTTGAGTGATGGTGAATTCTAGTAGAAAAATATATGATGGTGAACTTTTCATTACTAAATGTTAATGCAGAAATACAAATTTATAGTATGTAATTATGAACAAAACAAATTTAGATAGATATGCATACACTTTTAATAAAATCAAATATGAAAAAGATTTATATTTTTTAAAATAAAAAATTAATAATTTTTTATTATTGAAAGCACATAAAAACATAAATATTTTTTTTTTTTTTACATCTGTAAGAGATTAAAACCAAAGATAAAAGTATAGTCTTTAATTTTAGAAAATCTGAACATTTTAAGCAATTTTGTATTAAAATATCTCATGAAATGGTTCATAATTTTCAAGGACATTATAACAAAAATAGCATTATCTTGAAAAAACTATGATTATTTAAAGGAATCTAATGTAAATGTGAGAAATTTCATATTTTTCATTAAGTATTGGATTTGAAAGAAAAGTATAGACTGAAATATAAGGAATAATGGTAATAAATATCTTTGAATATATAATAATTTTAAAATTTATTTACTTCAAATTATAAACTTTTTTAGAACAATACTTTAAAGTTAAAAATAACAGCAAAAATCTCAAATGTTTAACAATCCCTTTAAAAGATATTGCAGAATATGATGAAAAAATACAGAAAACAAAAAGTTCAACTTTAGCATAGTAAATAATCCAAGTTGTTTGAAAGTAACTTAGATAAATTTTAATAAAAGGAATTGATTACTTTCAGTTTTAAAAGTAATGTTAATTTAAAATAAAGTTTTAAATTAAAAAAAAATTAATTTATTTTAATTTCCATACATTAAAACAATATAGAAATTACAAAATGACAGCTAGATACATTTACTTTTAAAATTTGTGTAAAATATTATGAAAAATTCCACCGTAATTCTAGGCAAGAGAAAAATCAATTAAAATAATTTATGTAAAAATAAAACTAAACTTAATGGAGAGAAAATTAGAGAAATTTAAATGCCAAGCTTCACCACACATTACAGCAATGACATGAATAAACGTGCAATTTTATTTATCTAAGAAATCTGAATTTATTTGTAACTTTAATATACAAACAAAATTAATATTGCAATAGCTAAATTGTTCCGGAAACAAATTTATTTTTTGTCAGCTTTGAGGTCAATATTTTCTTCTACTAAATCTTGCACATTTTCTGGCATCAAAACTTGAGAAGGGTCAGAGAATAAACTGAAAGACCATGTACTTGAATTTGAAGAGCCAGGGAAATTTTCTTTTTCATTTAACTGAGACATCCAAAGGGCACTTGGGGTGTGAAAAGGATCAAATTCCCCAGCTACAGATGGCTACAAAAATGTATGAATAAATTAGTATAATGTCATAGGAACTGAAAGCACATTATCATAAATATGTCAGCATGAAAAAAATTCATATTATTTCATAAAAAATTAATTTATCATTATAATTACTAAAAGTAGACTTTTGATAAATATGAAAATAAAACAGGCCTTAAATGTCAACATACATACTGGAGAGTAACTAAATCATTGACAGCTGGAATAATATAAATTTAAAATAGTGATCAAGCTTGATAGTGACTAACAGTCAAATATGGTCACCACTGAAATATAGTTTATCAAACTCAAATGGAACTTTACCAGACTTGCAAATGGTATAATCAGCAGTTTAAGAAAATAGAATTTTCGCTGTACCAGTAATAGTCAAAATGCATAAGATTACAGTTCTGAGCATATTTACTGGGACTAAATTGCCAGACACGATGACTATGATTTAACACATTGACTGCCAGTCACATGAGTTAGATTGATAGTGATTGTACGAGAAAATTGTATCCAAATGCCAACATACTTAAAATAAGAAATATCATTTAAAAATATTAATAAAAGATAATTATGTGATATTTAAGTATTACTTAAGCCTTTTGTTAAAGAAGATTTTGATTATGTGCCGAAGCGTGTTTGGTATTACATGTCAAAATTTTCCCCAAGTGGACAGCTGTCCACGCTATTATATCATCGATTCATCTAAACTAATTTCACGCACTGGGTAATATATTTCAGATACACAACAGCGTTGAACAAATTCACCATATCAATTACTTTATATAGTTGATCCTTTGAAAGTTCTGTATTCTGATCTGGTATTTTTACGAAGTGCTATGCTTTCAGTAACAATAAAAAACAATTCCTGCTCATATTTTCTGAAATACACACAATTCAAACAGTGAATCTGTTTTGCAGTAATCTTGTATGTGGTTGATTTGTATAGTTTCCATATGTAATATCAATCCCACAAATGCAAAGAGTTCCTCTTTTGTGTTCTTCCAAGCATTGATGCAAGACTGTTTCTTTTTTCTTACGTCGAAAAAGTACTTCATGACCATAATCACTAGTTTCAACAACTATTTCTTCCAAGATACAATCAGTGGAAAAATAACGAAAGAAATCTATAGAATTGTTACATGAGGTTTAACAGGTTAGAGCAAACACTCAGATTTTATGAAAGGGAATTTTCCAATGATTTTAAATCATTTTCCCAAATAAAGTTTACCACCACAGTTGAATCATCCTGCTGACATGACTCTAGCATGATTTGTTCTTCATCATTATCAGAATCCAAAATATCATAGGTACTTGTTGAAGGAACGAATTCTTCCTCAGTATCATAACTAAAATCGCTCGGGTACTCATCAATAGCTCAGCCAACAAATTTGCTATTTCATCATCCGTAAGAGACTTATTATATTAAAATTTTCTTTATTTAAGGTTCCGAAGGCCCAGCAATATCATCTCTACAACTCATAACAAAAGATTGTTTTTTCAATAAAAAAATCAATAATTTCAAAACCACGATTATTTATTTTTAGTTTATAATCTGTTACTCCATGTCAATACCAGAAGAAATGCCCTGAATGCAATGTCAAATGAACTTGAGAAAGAAAATAAGAATAGGATTTTCCGCACTAGCACGTGACTGGCTTCTGAGACAGCATCACGTGCTGACGCGTGATTGGCAGTCAATCTGTTAAGAAGTACTGCAGACACACATATTTTAATGCACAACCAAGTCAAGGGTGTGTACTGCAAATACATCGATTGCAAGAAAATTATCTCTGCCAGGATAAACTGCCATAGGCAATAGTGGATGGATAACAGGATTGCAACATGTATTGTAACAACAGATAAATGCAAGTGCACTACAACAACATTGATTTATTGTTGCTGCGCAGCAGCATGTAAGCAGACACTACATACACCTATCTCTAATCAATGAGATGTGAGAATCATTGTTTATAAGAGCCCCCTATAAAATTGGACAACGATTAGTATGTGATGGATTATAACCTATTTATATACAAGGTGTGTGGCACCAACATACTTTCCTGTACCAGAATGGGGCTCAACTATTTAAGTGGAAGAAGGGCGAGTCTTCAAAAATTAAAAACAGAGACACCAAGTAAATTCTAAATACTTAACCTGCCACCTCTAGGGGCATTATTTCATTTGTAGGACACTGCAACTTTAATAATTTAATACATCCCAATTGCTAGCGAATGATGACGAATCTTTGGTTAAGTCAGGATTCAAACTCATTACCTTCTGATAATCAGAATGACGCCCTAACACGACCGTCATGGCCTCAAAGTCAAGGCGTAAAAAAAGTGCTATCAGGAGTAATGAATAGAGATTCATTTTAGAACTAGTTGACTTTAGTATGTGTTCAGAGTGACTCACATGAACCGATGGATCCTTCCAGCCTGCAGGATTCATCAAGCAAATGGAAGAGACAGTTTTGTCAAGAAAATGTTCACAAGGAGACTACAATGGAATCCTGATACATGAAATATAGTCTTTTACAATTGAACATTATTGATATGCCAGTGCTAACCATTTGTTCACTTATGCTTTTTTTTTTTTTTGAAAGTCCACTATAACCTTTCAACACAACATACCATGTCATTGCACTAAAATTTTGTTAAATTTTATTGTAATGGTTGGATGAATATTCTACATACTTTGACATATTTTCATGGCCAACAAAGTTACCCAATCTTATTCAACCAAACACTTTTGGGGTAAAATGAAGATGTTTGAGAGTTTTTGATTTAATCTTTATAGATTATGTGAGGTTATTCTCAAGTCATGGCATTCAATGCCTTGTAGAGTCCATGTTGAAATAGATAATAGCTATCATCAGGTTTCAGCTCATTTTAGAAAATTCAGATCATTGTAGTGAAAAGTAATTTTAAGTAAACCTAAACGCAAAGAATTTACATAAAAAATCAGGTGTAATTGTCATAATAATATGTAGCATGTATTTTTAATGACAACTAAAAAATTAAATTCTTGGAAAAATTGAGAGAATGAATTACAAAACATTGGCCTCTACCTAACACACTATACAATTGTAACAGTTGTTTATAAGAGATTTTGAAAGATATAACTAATTTGTTATAACAAGCATTTTAAATGTTCTTGAAAATATTGGTTAACACATTTCTGAAAATAAATCTTTAAAAAATAAAATAAAACTTTTAACATAACTGTTGCTTTGTGAGTAAAAAAATAATTATTTATTTCTTTACATAAATGCTCCTATTTTCTATACAACACATATAAGATAACAGCAATTATTTATTAAAAGCTAAGAATTTTATAAGATTTCCAACAATTTTTAATTTCTGATTCAAGGTATAAGAATACAACAAAAAAATTAACCACATACGATTTTATCAACATTAATATATTTTTCTTTTCTTATATCCAACAAATTTCTAAACAAAACACCTAAGCAAAGTGCAATGTAAATCACTTATAACGACAGACTTACAAAAAATATTAAAGAACTTCATAGCAGGATAGAATAAAAATACACTACAAAAATAATTTCCTTCATCGTTGCTTCATGTCTGAAGTTCAATATCCATATTTCATGAGTTCATTTAAAGTTGTATACTTTCCTATCATTTAATTTTAATTAAAATTTCTAAAGGAAAATTTTCAGTAAAATGTGAAGAATCTCAAAATTTAAGACCCCCAGCATTTAAAAATTTTATAAAGGCTGAAGGATTAAAACGGATGTACCAATTCTAAATTTAAAAATGACAAAATTTTTTTAAATTGGGTTATTATTTAAATGATGTAGAACAGCAATACATAATTTCATACTAACAATTACAGTTGATTTAAGCTAAATTGATATTTAACAATAAAAATCGAAAAATTTGCATTTGTAAAATATTTATTTTAACTAAGTAGAATTAAATAGTTTCTTTTGAAATTCATCCAATGTTGTTTTTCATAAATTATGAACCACATTTTTTAATGGTAATGATAGAAACCTAGCACTTTTCCAAGTATATGCTAATCAAATACATTATGTGTAAAACAAATTTAGAAAATACCTTCATTTTTTTTCAAGAATCAAATTACACTTTTACCATATATTTCAAGTAACATGGTCTGAAAACTACAATATTTGCTTGAGACTTGTCCGTCAGACGAAATCTTATCTAGAAACTTTGATTAAAACAATTTTACAATTATAAAATGAAAAAAATAACTTTCAATGTTGAAGGTTGCATAAATTATTGAGTATGTTATCATAATTTTAAAATACCCTACAAGTTATTTGGCAAATTCTTTAATAAAAAAGACTTAATAAAATAGAACCGTCAAAATATAGTAATAAACAAATTTTCTTTTTACTATATATGATTATGACATATGGTGGTGCCCCTAAATCTCAAGACGAAAAATATTAAGTTAACATATTTGATCATTTTATGCAATTTTTCAATGTGTTTAATGTGCATTATAAAGTAGAGCATTTAAAAATAATAATTTTCCTTAAAAATATATATTTTGTACAAATAATTTTTTAGCATTAGACTCAAAATTTGATATTTTTTGCTTAGTCTTAATGATCATAAAAAATTTGTTTATATATGGAGTTGGGATGTATTTTGATGTTAAAAAACTATTTAATTGAAAAATGACATTACTTTTTTTAGGCACATTAAAATAATGATTAGTTTTCTTTTTTAGCAAGCTTGATAACTTTTATAATAACTATATTTATGTTTTAAAAGTTTTGACTTAGCAAATAATACTTGAATATGAATAATACTATATTTATGTTTTAAAAGTTTTGACTAGCAAATTATGCTAGTGCACTTTTATTTTTCCACATTTAATACTCTCTTGTCATGTTATGACATTAATAATAGTGAAATTAAAAGTTTTGAAATGGCTGCATTTTCGAAATTTTTAGTTATTTAATCTAGAATAGATAATTAATAAATAATCTAAAATAGATTTTAGTTATTTCTAAAATAAAATAGTCTTCCAAAAATATATTTTGGAAGACTATCATGAGTTATTTCAAAAGGTATGAAATCACAAATTTAAGCCAATTTTAGCTGTTTCATCAATATTGTATAATTTAACATCACCCGTTTCATTATGATTTCATCACCTACGTAACTTCTGACTTCTTGAAAAAGGTAGCATTATTCTTCTTTAAAGATAATATAGGGTAAAAGTTGTCTCAAATTCATAAAACATGGAAACCTCATATATTCATTTCTGCATTTAGGATATAAAGCATAAAATAAATTAACATTTATTATCCAAAGATAAAAATGTTGTTCAAGTTTCATCAAGTTTTCAGCTGTTAAGAAAGATTTGTATAGTTATTTTACCCAGGAAGTTTTTTACAGAAATTTACAACATTTTGTAAGCAGATGTAATAACATGTATAAATTTATACCCATGCCATTGATTGAATGATGAAGATAAGCTTCACACTATAGACCTGTTAAATCCAGATAAAGCTAGTCTTGGATAGTTCATTCAAATAAATTATGTACATTGTCAATAAGAAATTTAAAACTTAAAATCCCAACCCCGAAAACTTACAAAACATGGTAATCTATCTCAAGGAAGGAAAAGTGGCACTCAATCATACATATAGTGTCCATCCAAATAAGAATATTCCAAAAATCTCAATAAATTAAAACGTTTATCATTTTTATTTTTATAATTATTATTATTTTCAAATATTTGCTTATTATTGGTAGAATTATTACACAATAAGATTTGATTTAGTATTAACAAAAAAAAAAAAAAAAATAAATAAAAAAAATAAAATAAAAAAAAAATAAATATGAAGAAATTCCAACCTTATTTTCAATGAGAGGATTTTCGGAAGTCATGACGACATCATTGTTCATTCCATTAATACCAATAAAGTTACAATTATCACAGGATGACCACGATATTGTCTCAGGTTCCCATGTAGCAGATGAAAGAGACTGCTCCCAAATATTTGCTGGTGATATATTAGTCTGCAACAAACAATATTCATATACACTTATAATAATTCTATCTCATGATAAGTATTTCATAAATGTATAACACAATTATCTAAGGTAATCAGTCAGGCAGTGATGAGTATAACTGACAATCATAATTAATCACTAATGAAATAATGGTGCAAAATTAAAAAAGATGCAATGTATTATAAGAATACATATTATTATTAATTAAAACCATGTCAACACATTGATGTCAGAAAGACAATGGAAGATTTCAGAAAATCAATATTGAAAAAGCTTAAAAAAGATATTTGACTAAATGATTTAAAAAAATAAAACACACACATTTACAGTTTGATTAAAATACAACAAAACTAGTATATACGATAGTGGCTTCTAAACTTTTTGTTAAGCAATAACAGAATCCAAGGTACAGAATTAGAGTAACTCAAAAAGTTGATTGCTAGATATCTGCTTTGCATGAAGGAGACTGATGCAGTATTGTTCCTTAGAGTCAACTAATAATGTGGTTCATTTAAGAAAATTACTGTTAAACATCCATGATCGTTTTCACTTAAAAAGCAAGCCTGTTTTATGTTATTGATCTAAATGTAGTTTTAAATGTACATTATGTTATAATGTTAAAAATGCCTAAAGAACTAAAGGAATTTAAAAAGTTAATGATACGAATAATTTAATATTGTTAATGTAAGAAATTGTGAAGAATCAGTACTTTAAAATACTATTTGAATGACATTTTACTGAGATATTTCTTGACATTGAAGCATTTTTTAGAGACCATTTGTTAAAATTATGCTGCTTTCTTATGAGCAATATTTCACAGGTGTAGTGATATATAGAAAATTATTTGAAAACTAAAATGCTGAGCTTTCGAATCATTTATAATGAACACAACTATTTGTATTTTGCAAATTTACCATGGCAGGAAAACAATCATTACACAAAAATAACTTAATTTTTTTCCTTCTGAAAGACTAGTAGTACATAACAATAAAATATTTTTTTGTTTTTAGAAATTTTCCGTCTAAAAAATGGTATTAGGTAAACAGAAATAATTGTGCAATTTTTTACGGTTTGTACACATTTCATAGAAACAAATTAAAGAGATAGTTTGTTTTTAAGCCATAAATTAGCAAGTGCTTCTTTTAACTGTGTTCTCACAAAATTAAAAGCAATTACTTTATAAAAGAAACTCTTTCCAACAGAAAGTTTATGAAGACAGCAGATGAAGTACCTTATTTTCGTTTTAGATAATTAATAGTTATCAAAATTTCTAGTCCCAGTGTAAATTTTTATATTATACTTCATTACCTTTTTATAATTCAAGAAATTTAAACAAAATAACCTTATGCACTCATTATATTTAGATACTAAGGATTAATAAAATGTACAAATGGTAAAAAAATTTTGTATTTCACAAAATTTCTGCTTAAATTCTGTTTTGTAAAAAAACACAAATGTTTGGAAAGGTTAAAGAAATGACACTACTTTTGTTGTGCATAAAAATGAAACTAAAGAAGACAAATGACAATGATAAAAATAAAACTCAAACGTGTATTTAAAACTTTTTTGAAAGATAAAAATAGTGAACAAATTTAATTTTCTAAATTATTTTATCTTTGTACAAGTATTATAGTTTGAAATAAGTACTTTTTATCTCTATATATTTAGCACATATTTTGATTACTTTTAAAGCTAAATTTAAAAAACTTAAAATTAACAAATTAAATATCCGACTCTAATAAAGAATCTTATGTATGCTAGAGACTTTTTGAAAACTAATAGAGTAAATTAATATTTCATAGGTTTGTTTTTTGTAACTATATTTATTATAAAATTTACATAGTAATTAATAAATTTTTAAATCAGATTTTAAAACAGTGCAAATTTAATATGCAGTTCAAAGTGTTTTAAATATTCAATTTATAATTTTACATTAATTTTGAAAGATACATTAATATATGTTAAATATATGTTGAAAAAGTATTCTATCCACATTATTTTTAAACATTAATAATTACTGTATATGAACACTAAATATAAACAATTCAAGGCTTTATGCAAAACACGCAGTGATAAATGATAGTCTAAATATTGTTAAATAATAAGTGCAATGGAAAAGTTTGATTAAATCTTTAAATACTGAATTATTTGAAATCTGTACTGTATTGGAGTTAGCACATGATGAGTTTCACTCGTCAAATGAATACAAAGGGTTAAGAATCTGAATAATTGGAACCTGGTAAATGGAGGTGGTTCTCTTTGAACAACTTTTTTTAATCTAAATAAATTCATTTGTTTTCACTGATTTTAAGGTTAATTTTAGATAATAGTATAATGTCACTCTAGATAAAAGCAAAGTGAAAAACATACAGCCTTGGATGTATTATTACTCAAAACAACATTTAAAGTGACATGTTATTTAGTATCCTCTAGACTACTACTTGTTGTTTTCGGTTTATATGATTTATTGAAGAAATTAGTGAAATCACATTCGTCTGTAAATTTTTTACTTGTTTTTCAGAACCATATGAAATTTTAGAATAAGCTCTCATTTGCCTAGTTTGAAACAATAAACTTCTAAGCATTCAATCAAGTAAACAATTTTTATTCATATTTTTTTAAGTATGAGAAAACCACAAAACTTTAGTATATAATGAATGACATCATAAAGCAAAATTAGGTTAAGAATAACTTACATATTAATAAATAACTTACATATCATAAACTCCATTCTTGTTTTAGGTATGTTTCACTGTCAGTAAGTTTACTATGACCTATTTTTGTTTACTGAATATGACAAACACAATATTATCTTATAATTTTCTGACAAGCATCACCTGAACTGGAATATTCAACTACAAACTTTTATATATCAACGGCAGAGAGAAAATAGACTAAAACAGGCTAATATACATAAAAACTCTCAATATGACAATTTTCTCTCGAATCAGGTACTCAAACTCCTGCTGTTGGGGTGTGAAAAGTTTGGAGTAAAATAATCTGAATGCGATGTAGAGCGAACAGTAAAATTTTAGGATGGCTTAAATAGGAACAGAAGTGACATTTTCCCCATCAAGCTATTGTAAACCATGGTTTAAAAGATAGATGTTTCAGAAGCTATACCCAAAAACCGTTTGGGAAACACTAGGGCTCCTTTATGATGCTATTATGATGGTTTAAAATACAGAATTAACAAACAAGAATGGCTCAAAAAAATCTCTGAAATTATGGTGAACTTGTTTCAAAGAATAATCATACTTACACTAAAAATTGTAGAGCATGAGGGCAGCCCACTTGATCCTTATTTGAATATTCAGCCAAAATGAAATAATTAAAGTAATTGGAATAAATCATGGTCCACAATTTGACAAATGATTTACATAAATACATGAAGCAAATAAATTACAACTGTTTAGAATAAATTTTTTTTTTTTTTTTTGCTGCTATAATGCATTTGCTTATCATGACTTCCAGTTAATTAAACCTGCTTTTCCTCTTACTTTAAATATAAGTAAGATTTTGATGTCAATTTTATAAAGAGGAATATCCAATTTAAAAATGAGTTAATACACTTTAATAATGATCATAAGTGCTAATGTGTTGATTATCACAGAATCTTGAAGATAGATAAATTTAAATCTATCGATTCCTGTTTCATAAAACTAAATTGTGCCCCTTTTTACTATGTTAACAATGAAATGATTTTTGAAAAACAAATTTTACAAAACTCTTTACATCATAGGACAGTATTTATTTTGTAATTTAAACTACACTAAACATATTCAACTATACTTTATAGAAAGTAAAGCAGATGATAAAAACATGAACTGTTACTAGTAACATGACCCAGAGAAAATAACGATATTTGATTTTTAATTTTACTAGTACAGTTTAATTTTTAATTTTGCATTTCAAAGTTAACAAAATTTTTTCAAAAGATTAATTTTTGAAAATTACCATAAATTATAATTGCAAATCCAAATGATGCTTTTTAAAAAAACATTTAGATATCAATAATAAGGTTCATTGTATTGATATTTGTGTTTATTGTTGGAAATATTTCAAAATATTCAATAAATGTATAATGAAAAGTTCATTAACATATATATTAATAATTAAGGAAACCAGTGGTGCTTTACTAGCCGCTTCAAGCAGTTTCATAATTTATAACAAAATCTTATTTTTATAAGTGAACTGAATATTCTTATTGCTTTTTAAAGTACTTTTTTGAAAAGTTTACAAGTTATTAAAAATAGAAGCCAATTTAAATGTTTTATTAGTATTTTTTCTCTACAGATCAAGATTTTTGAAAACTTATTATTGTATAGTTTTTGTATTTACCCAATGAATGAATTTTGAGATAATTTGTCTGCTTTATATTTTAAATGTCTGCTAACGCAGGAGATCAGTAGTATACTTTATAGTTTTGAAATGTACATTGTTCAAAATTTTAAAATTATTCTAAGTTTACATATCAAAAATTACACTTGAAGAATTAATATAAATACATTTAGAAAATTGTTAAATTTATAGTAATAAATTAATAATAATAGTCTTTACAGAAGAAAACAATTTTAATTTCATTTAAATGATTAAATAACATGTAATTTCTTACTTACATGAGGATTAAGTGATCCATGTAAATCTATATTTAAATGTTCAAGACCAGGTTTATCTGTCCAAGAATCTGAATTTGGACTATAATTATTATCCCAAAAACTTTCTCTAACAGGTGTTAAATCAAAACCAGGCCAATCATCTGGAAAAACAAAATTATTAGAACCATTCAAAACGCATGTTTTATTTAATATTAACAAACTAGATAATATATTAAAAAGTACATAAAAAGTTAAGTGATTCCAGCTGCTTAATTATATATATATATATATAAGAAAAGATTATAACATACCACATAAGAAAGATAATTAAGAAACATGCGTAAATCAAGAATAATCTGATTAAATAAATAAGTAATATTTTAATAGTATGTTATAGTAATATTTTAATAATAGTAATATTAATATTTTAATATTACTGTATAACATCAGTACTTTAATTTACAAAATTATTCATTTATCATAATTATTATAATAATAATAAAAATTATTATTATTTATCATAAACATAAAAATCAAAGTTTTTTTGTAAATGCTATACTTCTATAAACTAAAAAAAAAACAATAAATTTATATTTATATATATTATTTACCATGATATTGTGGCATATATGAATAAAAAATTAATATAATAACAGAAAGTTTAAAGTATAGTGATTTAATCGAAAACATAATTGTGAGTATTATTATGAGCTAAAATTTTGAGTCAAATATTATGACTAATCATGATAAAGCAGAAGAAAATTTTACACTTAACATACTAATTTTCTAATATATAGATATTATAAAGGAAAGTTAAACCTGAAAAATAATTCAAATGAAAAAAATTTTCTGTTTAAATATTCTATAATTAATGTAAGCATTTAAACATGTTCAAAACGTCGGACAAAATATGATAAACAAATTGTAAATGAGATTTAATTCATATTTTGTAAAATTTCTTGAATCATGGATTACAAAAAAACAGGCCACATATCCGTGGAATTACAATTAAAAATAAATTTAGGAATTTATAAAATTTTTTTAGGAAAATAGGAATAATAAAATCATTAAGAATGTTAAAATTAAAAAAAGAACAATTATTTATTCAAAAATACATTAATATCAAATTAATAATTTAAAAAATGACTATTTGGTTTAACCAAATGCTTATAGTTATTTCATCCACTATTATATAAAGTGCAAAATAAATAAAAATAAATGAAACTAAGATTACATATACTTTTATGAAGAATACATAAGGTGCATAAAATATAATGAGCAAATATTTGTAAAACATAGTTGGTTGAAGTATAATATAGAAAGATACTTAAATAAATATGTTTTATGTTTTTTTAAAGAGTAATATATTCTATTATTAAACATACCAAAGTTAAGGATTTTATATTTATAGTTTCCCATGAATATTTACTCACATTTATTAATATCTTTGTGACTGACTTCAAGTGAGTCACAAAGATATTAATAAATGTGACTGTGAAGAGTCAAATTGTATTTTTAACAGCTAAAAAAAAAACTTTTATTATGCTGAATGATGTCAAATTTTTTAAAAAATTTATAATTAATAAACCTAAAATATATCAGTATAGTTAAAATATTTTCAAACATTGCAGCTGAAAAACCTCTCTTATAAAAAATCAAGAACAGAAGAATCAATAGTAAGAAAAATCAATTTAGTTTATTATTTTGTAAAACACTAGAATTATTAAAATCAAAACACGGAAACTATTTTCATAATTAAAGTATATTAATACTTCTATATATTAAATTTTTCACATTGCCAAATAATTTGTAAATAGAATTTATATATAAGAAATCAAACTTTTCAAATATTTAGTTTTAATACCAGACACAATAGAAATAGTGTTTAAAATATTTAAAATTAAATGATATGTAAATTATACTTTAATATTACATGAGGAGACTAACATCTCATTCTAGAGATGAAAATAAATATGCACAAATATGCATTCTGAAAATTATTAAAGTGTGAAACAAAAAGTAGTTAAATTCTGTAATTTACTTCTAAAAAAAGGGCTTAAAGAAAATAAATACTTGCAATAAACATGAAAAAAATTAATTACTTGAAAAGAACTGTGCACAAGGTAAATGAAACCATAAATTAAGAAATACTAAAATTAACCCGTTTCCTCATTATGATTTTTCGATTTTTATGATAGATGTTAACTTACTATCAATCTCAGTTAAAGATAAGTATCTTCAGATGTTAATTTTTGCGAAATATTCATTTCAGTCTTAGTATTTTCATCTTTATTGCTTTAAATAATCTTTCATTTCCTTCAAGGAGTATAGCCAAAGAATTTTTTCCTTTTCTAATTCTTTAATATCTAAATCAAGTTTCAAAATAACTGTTATAGAAATATCAAGTTATCTTTTTTTTTTTTTTTTTTTTTTTTCCTTTAGATTCCTCTGCTTTTAAGTTTTCTCTCTAAAATTTTTATGATTATCTGCATCCAACAGATCCTTAGTATTAAGTAACACATCTAAACCTTTTCCTCAAAAATTATGAATGGCAAGTTTTATCAGTCTTATTTAAGGTTTATTAGTCTTCAGCTTTAGTTTGACTTTTGTTATCACTGCATTACTTTACAAAAAGACACACTCAGGGTCTACATTATCAAGTAATAAAGTAAAACTGATATTATTACTTTTGAGAAATATAAATATTTGATTTTTTCATCTGCTTTTATTATCAAAACTTTTTAATTTTAATTTTTTTAAAAAAATATCAACAGTGTAATTTATATTCCAGAACTTTTCAGCCAATTTTTGCAATTTATAAAGACTCCATTAATTTTGAATTAAATCAATAACATTGTCGGGGAAACATAAGTACTGAAAAATGTGTATAATAGCATGTAGTCTATTATTGCACTGTTCGTCAAATCGATTTGGCATGTTTGTTCAAGAATTTTAAAATTTATCAGTTTAATGTTACAAGTATGTGGAAGATTTTCTCTCAGACAATCAACATTAGGAACTAGTGCCATTTTTACATTTCTAAGAAACAACTTTTCTTCATTCTCATTTTCCAAAATTAACTTTCATAGGAATTGTATGTCACGTTGATAGTTGATATACCAATTTCTCAACTTTTGAGATTTTAAATTTGATATATCACAGATATCTAGAATCTTTAGCTCTTCATCCTCTTTATGTAAAATAAGACTATCTTTTACAAATGAAGATATGACAATTCAAAGAAATTCATTGCTTTACTATATACAATTTATAAATCATAGGAGACTTGCTCTGAAACAGTCTGGAACTTGGTAAACCCTCCAAGCACTTCTTCAAAAATATTGGAGGGGGGAAAAATTCCCTGTAATTTTAAATTTTATAGTTTTAAAAAGTTTTAAATAGTGGACCACATTATTGAAGTTTCATTTCATGATGTCTTAAATTTTGTTTTCATGCAACAATAGCCAATGCTATTTGCACAGCGAGCATTGGCTATTCTTGCATGAAAGAGCGTTGAGAGTTTCAGAACCAGCTTTATAATATTATAGTCAGGAATGAGGTAGATATTTTAAGCCTCTTGTATATTAAATACCATAAATACTTTCATTTCAAAACAACCTAAGATTTCATTTTCCCACAAGCTTTTTATTTTTCCACAATGATTGCTTCTTTCTATCATGCTCTTTGAGCCATATGTTACATCAACAATGTCAAAATATCACAAGTTTAGCACATTTTTATTTTTAATCAAATATCTTTTTGTTTTAGACTCTGTACTATGGAAAATGAAACATTTTTTGCCTACCATGTATACTCTAAATCTGCTTAAAATGTATTGACTTTCTGTCAAGAGAAATGTATTGATGTGCATATTTTTAATTTACAATGAAGCTACTTATTAATTAAAGCTGTTAATCTGAAATCAAAACTATTTAATGCTTACTCACTTTTTTTATTAGTACCTTATTTTTAAGTGTTTCAAACACCAAAGGTTCAAAATGCACAAGACATTTTTACATGCTTGAGTACTTTTATAATATTTCTTGATAGTATTTTGAAATAATTATTTCTAAGTATAAACATTTTTTGTTTAGAAAAATTTATTTCAGAGAGATGTAAGAAATTGTGTATATGCATTATTCTTTATTCTGGCTTTAAAAATTGTTTTATAAAATTTTAAAAATTAGAAACATTACAGTAGTTATAAATTTGTTTCACGAAAAATATTCCTCTAGTATAAGCTTTACAAAATTCATAATATAAAAATCCTTGTTTTAATGTTCTAATATAGAATAATTTTTAAAAAATTAAAAAAAAATGTTTTATTAAAAAATTGATAGTTTGCTCTAAGATGATAAAGAAAAGTTCTAATATGCAATTGAAAGTAAAATCATGAAATATTTATGTTACCATAGTTTCCTTTTTTGCTTAAATCTTTAAATAATTCTTGATATTACGAATTAAAGAAAAGTTTTATATTTAGTTGCTTAGTGTTACCTACAAAATTATACTTAATTTAGGAAACAAAATATTGGAAATGGTGATTTGTAACAATACTCATAAACAAATCACTCATATAAAGTAATTATTTTCATGTGTATGCTACACAAGATAAATAACTCTACTTACTATAGACCCCCATTTGTTTCTTATAAACTTCAAAACGAAGCTGCCGTTCTGTCTGTAAAGCTTGTATTAATGATATTTGAGAATTGCAATTCCATGTTGAAGACTTATTATAGGAATATGAATCTAAAACATAGTAGAAATTGATTATGGCTGTAGACAAAATGTATGTTTTTAATTATATTTCAACAAATTCATATATTTTCATGAAATAGTGTGCAAAAAAATAAGCAACAGAGATGCATAAGAGTATGCGTTTTATAAAAAATAATTAGTTTTAGTTAATAATATTCAGAGTTCAGTATAAAATTATACACCACTGTTAGTAATTTTAAGTTTCTAATTATAGTTTTTGTTTCTACCACAGAACTCTTTAATACATTCTTGGCTATGAGGAAGCTGATAGTCAAAATTAATTTAATTTTCATTGGGTGTAAGCTAGACCAGAGTATTTCAAGATTAAAGGCTGCTTGTTAGATTATTCCAGATATTCTTTTAAGGTTTTAACCAAGTATCCAATACAAAAGAAATTATGAAATTACAACTCCCCTAATATAAAACAAAATAAACTACTAATGCTCTATATATTTAGTTAAACAAGTAGAGTTTTTAACAATGTATTTCAGAATAAGATATTTTGTTATCAGGGCGTTGTTTTAACTTGGCTCTTTGAAATGAAAATTCACATTAAAAAATAACTGAACATGAGAAGATGGATGTTCATATTTTGAATGCACATCTTCCAGGATAAGAATAAAGCAAGTTCTCTGGCTTTCTTACTTTACAAACTATTGAAAAGTGTGCATATGGTCAATATCTATGAAAATCCAGCCTAAGTTTGATTGTCAAATGTAATTTTCATTAATAAGGTCATTTACTAAGCATTGTTTAAATATTCATCCAATGAATCAGTAATGTTTACAAGTTTTACATATTTACCAGTAATTAAAACAGATTTACATTTTTATTGAAAATACTGACATGAAAATTTTCTTATCATTATAATTATACATTTTATGTAAATAGAGCTACAGTAAAAAAATATATTCTCATTTTTATTCAGAATGAATTAAAACATGCTGTCAAACCTCAACATATCAATACATATTTACCCATAAATAATACAGGTGTTTCTTTTTATTTTCTGAGGTATTAAGGAAACCCATAAAATATAACTTAATACAAAATAATAAACAATTATATATTTAATTTACATGAGACTTCTGTGAATAAAATAATAAAGGTATATACCATGTTGCTTTGAAATATTTTGAACATTATGAATCAATGAACTATCTTTTAAAATGTCAGGTGTGGCTGTAGAAGTAGTATGTTCATTAGACTTGAGCATCCAGCATTTTAATTTGGAACCAGATAATTTGTCCTGTGCATCTGAGTTAATTTGTTCTAAATTATCACCATTCCAAACATTTTGGGGAGCTTGAAATTGACTATGCACATTTTTTACAGATGACTGGTAGTTTTGATTTCGTTTAGATCTTGAGGAACCTAATGAAAAATCCAATCATACATATTGATTTTTAAAGTTCACTTTCATATAAACTATTGAAACAAAATAATTGAGAATAATTAACATTTAAATTTAAAATCAAAAGCAAACTAAATAAAACAATAATTTAAATAAATGATAAGAAAAATGTTCTTACTCTAATCTAACAATATTTGGAACATTTTTATATCTAATAAAATCCATGCTTCATTTTCAAAGTTAAGCATTAGAAGTTTTAATATCTGATAAAAATTAATGTTAACACAGATGATAGGATGAGTGCAAGATGAATGGTTAGATATTCGTTCAACAGAGTTTATGGATTCACACACAATTACTATTTTCAACTTAGTGGTACCAAATCGGTTTAAAAAGTGTAAGTGATCTAACTAATAGTTGAATAAATCCTCAAGTGCAAAATTAATCATACAGTCACAAACAAAAACCAAATCGCAATATCAAGAGTATATCTTAAACTTTTAAAACTCTGCAAAAATATCTTACCACTAAATTTAAAATAATAACTTTCAAAAGAAAAACATTTCACTAGTTCAGCTAAGCTAATATTACTTAAGTTCAGCTATATAAAATAGTCTTACACAGCTAAATAATACCATAAATAGTATAGTTGTGTAATATTAATTTTATATATATAATAATAAATATATGAAGAAAAATATTGTTTTAATGAAAATAAATTAGGTACATAGTTTATACATGCAATAGACGGTTCATACTTAAGGAGTCATTTAAGTATATCAAAACACTGAACATTAAAGGAACTTATAATACAAATACTTGTAAAATAAATGGTAAATTTTGTTTGAAACAAGAAGATTTGGATTAATATTCAACAATTCATATTCTTTAAATTATTCTGTTTTACAGTAAATACTTAGACTTAATTATTGTCTTTCATAAATATTGAGTTTTCTAAGAATGTTATGATTATCAGTTTTTTTTTTTTTAAACTGAAAATTACATAACATATGTTACTCTTTAAAATTTAACTACACACAGCATAGACTTGTTTCTACAAAATTGCATGGACAGATAAAGTTTGTAAAATAGAAAAGCTATGTATTAGATTATAAAGATCGGATTTACTTTTTTTTACCAAACTACTTTTTCTTTATACATATGTAAGGTACTATTATAAAAAATTATTTAGCATGCACTTTAAGAAACATACACAGAATAAGATTCATACTTAAAAAGAATATTTACTTTCCCTTTACTGAAGGAAAATCAGGCTAAGTAGATATTTTTCTTTTTCAGTTTAAAAACATTTTTAAAAATATATATATTTTAACTTTCAATGCACAAAAGTGTTTTGTTTTTTCCCTCAAAAAATAACTTAGTTTTGCTAGCCATTCATCTGCATGTTTTACAGGTCTTTGCACTGCATCATTTTCTTCTTGTTTAATAGCTGAAAGCTCTTTTTTACTCTCATTTATTATACTCTCAGTAATTTCTTCATTCAATATTTTTTCATACATATTACATGCGAGTCTATATTTAAAAAATCCTTAAAAGAAATTTCAAGCAACAAAGAGGCTCTTTGTTGGAGTTCATGCAAACATGGATCATCTCTCAAGTCATCAAATAAATTACTTTGAGTTTCTTCAACTATGGTGGTTTCTTTAATAAAACCAGCATGCTGAAATGCTCTCAATATTGTTTTCATTCAACATCATTATCATGTATTTCATTGTATAATACAGACCTTCAACTCTTTTCAAGCACACATTGCACTGTTCCTTGAAAGTCAATTTCATAAGTTCTTCCCAATCATGAATCCAAATTCAAGCCCATAATCATTCTTTGTAAAAAGTACTCTACAATATTTGCTCTTGAATCTGTGGATTATGATTAGTTAACAGAAGTTACATTAAGCAGGTGTGACTCCACATAGATTGGTACAAAATCTAACACTTCAACATAAGCAGCGCAGTTATTCACAATTAGAAGAATATATGATTCCCCAATAAAAAAAAGTCTAAGTCCCCAATTAATTTTTATTATGCTCTGAGTCACCCAAGCTGTAATGTAAGCATGACATGCAGAAAATAGTTAGCGGAAATATCTCGGCATTAAATATTTCTTTATAAATGGCAATCGCTGTTTCACTGTTCCATTCATTTTGGCTGTGAGAGAGACTAATTTTTTGCTTTGCTTTTTTTTTACCCACATCATATATCACTTTTAAAACTAAGTGTTTTTGTGGGTAAGATAAACACAAATCTGTCAAGTATGCATTCAAAACGTCCTTTGGGTTGTAATTAGAAAGTAGTGATTTCCATATATGCTCTTTCTTTCCACTCAATTTTCTGAAGCTCAAACCATATTTAGATTAAATTTCTGTTCAGATTCATAGCAAAGCATAAAGATTTCTCTTTAATGACATTACAACTAACTGGAATGTTCATTCCTTTTTTTCTCAGCTAAGTAAGTAAGTACATGATTTTCCAATTATGGATGCTTTGCTTCTCTACAATATTTTTGAGAGAGATAGCATTTTTGCTGTAAATGTTCCCCTTCACAAAATTTTTTTTTTAGTTTTAAAAATTGTTGAGCGGCAGTTCTTTGAATTAAATATTTATTAGAAGCTTTTGTCTTATTTAATATTATTGTCTAATTCTTTTAGAATTTTTTTTTATTTCACTTGATAAACACATTCGCTTCTCAAACTCTGACAAACCCTCAATGAAACTGAGTCACTCCATGACTCTAGACAAATGAAATCAACTACAAAACAACATAGCTCAAACTTTTAAAGAGATTTTCTCTTTTCTATGCACTCACATATGGAAAGGACAGGTGTCTAATTTGATACTACAGTTCTTTTTTGTCAAATGTCTACTCTCCCAATGTCTGGAATGCCTGCACGAGTTGCTTCGTTGTATAAAAAGAAATCAAATAAAAATTTAAAAAAAAACATCAGATCATAAATAAAATAGAAAAGAAATTATTTGTTAGAAACAAACGTTCGCAAAAAATAAATTTTTAAAATTTTATTTCATAAATGGGAGTTGAAACTATCACTGTGTCTATGGTGTCAGGACAGTAACTAACCACTAGTTCACAAAAATGTGAGTTTGTAAATTATAAGTTCATAAAAACAAGCATCTACTGTATTAAAAAGATATGCCTGTTTAAAAAATTCAGCAGATTTAATTATAATTAGCATCTTATTTTCAGAATTAGATAAAAAAAAGTGAATATTAGGAATAATAGTAGACTTAAAGTTGTTCACTTAGAATATGGTAACATCAACTAGAATCAATGAACACAAAAGTATAAGTTTTAAAATTTATAAATACTTACTTAATTTTAAAGATTCTATACAATTTTTATTAACTTCACATAGAGCAATGTTATTCTTTTCTTTGTCATTTCCTAAAACATCTTTGCTTACAGCAGCAGAATATGTCGATGGATATTTAGAATAAGAATCAAAAGTTAACGAAGATTTTGAGCTTTCCGGAGATTTTGACCACAAATAATTATGAAATCCTTGTTGAAGAGCAAGGTTTTGGGAACATTCAATTATATCAGCTCTATCATCTGAAATTAATTGAAAAATCAATATTGAATATATACATAAAACAAACAAAAAAATTACATTCAAAATTAAGTTTTATAAAGTCAAAAATTTGTATAAAGAAAATATTTAAGATACTTCTTTAGGCATATTATGTTAAATAATGCTAAATACTTTCATACTAATATTTATAGATGAAATGTACAAAAATGTAAAAATAGGCGTCAGACACACTAAAAAAAATGCTTCATCAATTTCATTAACATTTTCAAGGAAGTAATAAAGAGCGGTGCTGTAGGCAAGGTTGGGAAAGAGAACTCTTGATACAAGCCCCTAGCTGCTTCCAACTTTTCCTAAGTAAACTTGCTAGGAGTACAAGTGATAGATGATGGTACAGCATATTCAAGAGTAATTATTAGCATCAGCGTACCTTTGGAAGAAAGTTTAAAACCAGGGTTTACGGAACGTACGAGGACAAAAAGAATATTTTGGCATGGCTATTTTTTGTTTGTCGCTCAACGGTAATTTTTTACACAGAATTGTTATTAGACAGGGAGCTACAGTTTAACATGGATTCTGCACCACTGCAAAACAACCATGCCTAAGGTAGGATTTGAACACACGAACTGCTGAACGAAATGCAAGAGCACTAACCAGTCAACTACCAACTCAGCAGAATGGCTATTTCAGCATTTCATAATAACCTTTGAGATTTTAATAACAGCATTCACAATATTGGTGTTGGTAACCATTTTATTAGTAATGACAATCAATTCAGTGAAGGAATGCCAGTCCTTAGGCATGTGGCAATTAAAAGTGGTAGGTTAGGATCCAGAGGCAGCCACAGAAAAAAATTACAGGAAAATGAGCCCTATTAAGCAGATCATTTTTCATTGTGAAGTCTCAGTGAGGCAACAAAATTTGGAAAACAGATGGCAAATCGATAGAATGGAAAGTTTTGGTAGCTACATGAAAGGGGATTATTTCATCATTATTCAGCAGAAATCACTCTTCAATTTGTTGACTCTGAGAATTAGTATTTATACTTCCTGAGTAATGACCATTACAGTCACTGATCAGAATTTAAGGAACAGGAAGTTGATTATTCTCCAATTTATTTAAGTCATCCTGAGGAATGGCACTATGAGTTTATAAATAGACACAACAAACAGCAATTAGAGTAGTAATGTGTATCCTTACTGACACAACTTATAGTGAAGTGAGGTGAACAAGGGAAGCACTGTTTTGGGGTAATTATTTGAGGCAACAATACAAACCCTACTAGACACAACAGCATCAAAGATGTTCATCTGATGAGATGCGAAATTCAAAGGTTTCATGTCTAATCAAATGGACATCCTGATGCAGTTGTGTTGCTGTTCTTCAAGGAAAATTCTTTCTAAGGAGAATATGATATAAGATTGTTTTCCTGGAGAGTAAAAATAGCAGGAGAAAAGGAATCTATCAAATTCTTAATGTCTCATGGGAATTCCAAGAGAGGTAAAACTGCCGTTATGAGGAGTTCTTGTGTCAGTGACAGAATCTGTTCCAACAATCCTTTTTAGTTTGAGGTCCACATTTGTATTCATGTCACTCTGGCAACTTATAAGAAAGTAGGTTTTATGACTGGTATTGTCTGATCGATTTTTAACTTTAAGTTTTTCGTAGCATTAAAGCCACAGTCTTTATAAAAATTGATGATAAATAGGGCGTTTTTTTATTGTTTGCTTTGTTTCTCAGGTTTAGATATGGTTGAAAGAGATGAAAGTTTAGAGTAATTTACTTGTAATATCTGAATTTGATATCAGCTTCCTAATAAGTTAGTGAAGTTTTTTTCATTTTTATCCTTTGAATTTCTTTTTCATATTGCCATTGTAGGCAGTTTTTAGAAAATGTAGAATGATATCCTCAGCAATTTATGCATAGTGGTTTAGATTGAGACTTCTTGATGTTCCAGACTTGGACATCAAGTACATGTAGCTTTTGATCTGCAATGTATTTTAGAACATCCAAACCTGTTACAGTTGAAGCACTGTATGTGTTTGGAATGTAAAGTTTTATAGGGCAATTAAAATACATACTTTTATAAAGTTTGAAAGATTGGGATAGTCAAAGATTAAAATCAAGTGTTTAGTAGGAATAATTGTTTCTGCATTAAGAATGATGATTTGGCAGACATCAGAAATCCCTTGTTCTTTCTGTCCTTATAGAATCTTTGTGTCAGAAACTAGTAAAAGGTCTATCTCTAAAATAACTCCATGACTTTGATTCAATGAATTTGGCATAGATGGGGATTTCTCCAAATGTTTTCAAAGAAAAGAGAGGCTCAACTTCTTGGGCAAAGAGCATTCAATCAGAAGAACTCTGGATATTAATTTCTTATATTAATAAATTCCTTAGTATTTGAAATGGGGGATATTTGTTTTATAATACCTTCGCTGTTTTGGATGAATATAAACTTTAGGAAAGCGTGTGTTGCAAGCAAATTTTTATGAGTCAAGTCCCTTGTCATGGCCTGAATTTTTTGGACCCATGTAAAAATAGTGTTCATACTGAAGGGTGTCTAGCCATCACAAGGGAAAGTTACAGGGTTTGGAGACAACCATCTTTGGCACTTACTTTAGAGGTATTATCAGAATATAGTATTACAGGTTGCCAAAAGGATCTAGTAGATATATCTGCACAACCCAAAATGCAGGATTAGCTCTACATTGCCATGAAGATGAAAAGATATTCCTGACATAATATCAGCCAATTAACTGAAAGCGAGCTCACTCCAGTCACCCATCTATTGAGAAGCCAAAGCCAAAAGGATCATGCCAGGACATCAATTTCCTTCTTATGGGACACTATACTTGGTAAACTTATAGGGTCCAAGATCAGTGAAAAGGAAGCAAACAATAACAAAGAGCAGAACACAAATGTGTAGCATGGCTGAACACAAACAAACAAATATACTTTATCTTGACAACAAAGAAAACGGAAGGAAAGAAAGAAAACCAGAAGACAATAGAATGAAGTAACAAAGATTACTGGGTTACCTTGAGTATGCAGAATCCATGTTTACTTAATAAAGATAAACACCCTGAAAGGCATGTATCATGTGAATCATTAATTGCTGATCCTTTTTTATATAAGTAATATTCAATTAACCTCAAGTGATAGTAACATTATTCAAGTAATAGTAACATGAAAGTTAAATATGTGGATAAATACAACTGTATATATTGATCAACAGTTATGTTATTCATCATTACCTGCTAATTACTCATGAGAGAGAAAATCCATGAAAAAGTAATTTATAGCTTCCTTAAAATTACAAAATAAAGTAAAACTTTAAAAGAGAATTTTTGTACATATTTAAATTTATTTTTTAATATCTTTAGTGTTATTTTAAGTATAATTAAATAATCTTATAAGTATTTGCTTTTAAACTTATCTTTCTTAATCAAACTAGACTAAAGAGAGACTTTTTGAAATTCTTTAACACTGTCAATTTGGTTTAACAGTTTATGTTCTGAATATGGCATAATAACAATAATGTTATATATCCATAAACAGAAGCTTTAGTGTGAAGTCATACATGATTGAAAAGCAATTAATTATTAAAGGCAAATAAGCAAAGTATTTCTAAGAAACTTCTCTTTACTAAAAATGCTAACTCTTGATTTTGTTCTGAAAATAAAAATTTTAAGATTTATTATACAATCTAGTAAGCATTTATTTGATTAATTTAGTATATTTTGGAAAAACAATAAATTAGCTCAATAGTGCATAAAAATTTAATTATATAAAAAACATACAAAAATTATAAGAAAAATATAAAAAATCAATATCAGGTGTTACACACACATGTATAATACCTCAGTAAACCTAAATAAAATTATAAATATTTTGGTACACCAAAGTTTTGAATATTTGGAAAACATTTTCATTATTATTTCTCACTTAATAATGAAAATTAATATTATCATCAAAATAAAATTTCTTAGACAAGTTAATAAATGCTAACTGAGATACCTTTATTAATACAATGTGAAGGAGAGCGTTCAGTTGAAGATGTTTCTTTTTTATCATCTTCACTCACAGATTTAAGTTTGTAAGGTAGTTCTAATGGGCTGAAAAGAAAATATTGATTAAAAAAGAAAGATACAAAATATTAAAAATCAACGTAAAATAAAAGGAGCATTTCTCTTTTTCTTATATAACACACAATATGAGGATTTTTTTATCACATTTTTAATTTTAGTATTTAGGAATAAATAAGTTGTTCTATTTATCAAATTAGGTTGGTAAAAAAAAAATCCATTATTTTTTCAAGAAGTTTATATAACTTGTTTTGGGTTCTGCTTTGTAAAAAAGCTATCTTTAGGTCCTTGGCAACACTTATACTGCTAACATGCGTAAAACTATGATAATTTTTAATATTTTATGAACATTTTTGACAATGTTACACCTTTGTGAAGCAGCATATCTTTAACATACAATACCTAAATCGAACTGACAAAATCAAAATCGCATGTAGTTGGCTGTTACAATCTGATTACATCATTCACAATTTTAGTCCCTTAAAATTGTATTTTCACTTTTACCAAAGAAAAACAGTTAAAATGTACTGAATTTTCAGGTTGTTGACTTCCACTTTTAACATGCTGTAACTCACAAATGAATGGACCAAATAAAAAAATAGCAAAAAAATTTTTAATTTTGGAATGTAACCTTTTCAAAAATAAATTGGAAATTGTGTGATAGACACTTTATGAAATATCGATAACTGCAGTCATTCAGATTATAATCAGATTACCTAGCCATCAATAACTAGGAAATCTGATTAATTAAAATGCAATGCAACAATTCATGTTGAATAATAAATGTTTATTTTTACTTTCAATATTACATAGAATTTTTTAAGTTCATATAATGAAGAAAAAGTCCAAATAAAATTAAAATATTAATATACAACTAAATTTTGAAATGGAACTTACACTATATAACTAAGAGAAAATTTATACACGGATTTAAGTTATGTTTCACAGTTAAATATGGTGACACAAAATTGTGACATGATGATGTCAGTTATTGAACAAAAACAAATACTTAGAGTTTTTAACATAAGAATAAAATCTTTAGATTTCATCATATTTACCACAGACAAACAAAAGACAAAATTGGTCATATTATAAACTAAATTTACAGCAAGAATAATGAAAAATTACTTTATTACTACAAAGTTTTTATTGGACTCTCCAAAGGAATGGAGCTGAGCTAAAAGTCAATTGGTTAGCACTCAGACATTTAATTCAACAATCTGAGGGTTTAATGCCTCCTTCAGGCTAGAATATTTGTAATGGTTTGGCATATATTTTAAACTATATGCTTGGTCTAATTAGTGTGTGCAAAAATGATCTATCAGCTACTAATATACCAAATAAAAGAAAAGTAAAAAATATATTGTAGTTGAAACTTTTTGTTTCCCTGATTAAAGAAACATCTTTATTACTATAACTAATAAATAAAACATTGGAACTTATATATTAATATTCTATAATTACAAAATATTGGCAGATAATATTCTACACTTATTTTCTTAATATATGCAAAACAGTTACAATTCAAATGAGAATTCAATTCTTCACTCAAAATAAAGACAAATTTTGAGATACATAGAAATTTTTACAAAAATAATAACATTTAAAAATTTTTAAAAGAAACATTATGAGAAAAGTGACCGTTATTAATGTGATTAAAAATAATTATATTTTTACTAAAGTGATGTACAAAAAACAAAAAATTGAAAAATCCATGAAAGACAATCATCCTATAATAAATATTCAATAAACTTTCTTTACAAAAATGATAAAATTACATTAAATTACAAGCAATTATGATAATTTTATTTTGTTATACCTTTTGTCAGGTTCACATCAAATGATGCGCTTCAACTATTAATTTGGGATACATATATTTAGTAACAAATCATCTGTCATATTTTCCATTTATTTAAGGTCTAGATTATCTCCAGTATAGAAGATTCAGAGCCAAACACAATATGAAAATCTGCTCAATGTTCTGATAAGGAATTAACTTCAGATAGACATGTTAATGCTGAAAATTTAAGAAAAAACTTTAAAGGTCAACCATGAATGCAACTGTTCTTCAGACAAGTGCCACAAGATGGATAGTGGTTATAATGTTGCAGATGAAATAATTCTGTCAAATCACATAATAATTTTAAATTGTATTTGAGAATCTAATACTTCTGAAGCATCCATTTTGCAAATGAGTTTTTTGAATAATTAGTCGCAAACATTTTTACAAAGTAATTTCTCTACCATGAAAATGAAAATAGCGCTTTATTAGTGTGTGAAATCAGTCAGTAGGTTCAAATTATTAAAAAAAAAAGTTTAGTTGTGTATAAGGTGACAGGAAATAAATTAACAGGCATTCTTGGTTGTATCTCCAAAAAGATGCACCCTCAGTATTGAAAAAAAGATAAACTACCCGCTTTAAAAAATTTAAGTACTTAATAAAGCAGAACAATCTTAAAAATTCCTTTTTAGAACCTAGTTTTGTAAAGGAATTATTTAAATATGTTACTGCATAAAAGTTTCATACAAAATATTATTTCCAAACATTAACACAAAGAACAATTTTGTAAAGAACAAAAACATATGTAGTACTAATAGTTGTCTTAAGTTCATAAAAATACATATAAATTAGAATCTAATTCAGAATTTTTCATCACATATTTTAGGTTCACATAAGCTTACAAACTTAACAGAAATAAAATAAGGGGAAAAAAGAATGTTTTCAATCACTAGAATTACAATAAGATAGAATTTAAATTCTAAAACGAGTTGAAATGCATTTAAGACAAAGGGAAAAGAAAAGAATCATAATAAGTCCTATAGAATGCATTCTCGGTATATTGATACACCAATGATATATACATCTCAGAGTTTGCGGGCTGTTCTTAGTTGTTTCAAGTCTTCACAAATTAATATAAGATTAAAAAAGATAATGCATATAACTAGTTTCATCTTATCTGCCAAATTGTACAATCTTAACTTATATGGAGAAGAAATTAATTTTAAAAAAATTCAAATACTTAAATTTTTTGTAAAGATAACTATAGAAAAAATGAGATGGGTGATTTGCTTACAGCCTGATGGTCACATTTTTCACATAAGGATGAATTCCAATGCAAGAAAATTGCAAGATCAATGTGAATTCCGAGCCATTATAAACATATATGCTGCAATGGTGCAAAATTGTGAATTATTGATTTGAAAATTTGAGTGCAAACCAGTGAGTGAGCTACCAATTATTCAACAGAATAATGGAAAATCAGTGGAAATATGAAAATAAAAAATATTATTATGATTTCTTAAAGCTTTTAGAAGTGCAGTAATAGAAATTTTAGTTGATAGGCTGAATTAAATCTTAATATAAATAAGTATTCATATATACTTACTTAGGTCTGGAAATCTTTTCTCCAAAGACCTTTCCAGGATCAACTTTAATCTTTTTATGGTTTCGAGCTTTTGAATTCACTCCAAAATGATCATTATTTGTGATATTTTCCATAGATTTTGATAAAATATGATTATTTTGTGTAGGATGTATGTCTTTTGATTTATTTTTGGAGTATCGCATTTTTGGAGGTTTAGATGTAACACAAACATCGGGTAGACGATGTTCCTACATAAAATATAAATATTTCAGGATCTAAGTAGCTAGAAAAAGCTGTTAAAACTGATAAGTACTTAGGAAGCTTAATGGATGGCATGCAGAAAGTATCTTTAAAATAATAAAAATTAAAAAGAAAATACAATATTATCTTTTTGCAATGAATAAAATTGGTTATAATTAATATTTTTAAAACAATATCTTAATTAGCAACAAACTCTATACAAAGGACTAGGCCTTGGAAAAAGAAGTTCATTTTCAAGGACAAAGGCATTGTATGTTTGGATATAGAAAATGCTAGTAAAAATAATATGTGATCTCAACAGACACCTGCAGAATCTATATTTCCTCAGAACTGCAAGCTGAGAAAATTAATAGCAGAACAAACAACATTGGTTAGCATCAAATAATGCTAAGAAGTGACATAAGGGGTGCCAAAATTACTAAAGCTAGACACTCTTGCAATGGCAGTTGGTTATTTGGACTAATTAATCTGTATTCACATCTTTCAGGCAAAAAGTAGGTGTATTCATGGCTAGAGATATTTAACTCTGCTTTTCTGTTGCTGACTGAAAAGCACAGAACAATTTCTCCCAGTTTCAGTTGAGGTATCATGGTGTTGTATGGTTGCAATCATTTTCTTGTCAGGGAACATAACTCATCATCAGCACATTCTTACCAATGAATCCCTCTGTACCTGCAAACTTTCTTCCCTAATAGGTTGTATTTTATGCCACTGAAATAAGGCAAAATGCACCATACTGTGAATTTTTAAAAATATCAGTATTTTTTTAAGTAACATTTTTAAGTAATTTAAATTTTTGCTAATAACATTTAAAATTTTGTTAAAAACTTTATGGCAGTAATAGTCATAATTAAGATTAAAAAAAGGTAAACATTAATTAAAACGTATAACTTTTAAACATATATACAACCATTAAAAATAAAGATAGAATACACATTGAACAATATATAATCAAATAAAATATAAAAAATAATAATTTTAAAAATTGTAAAATGATTGTGATGGGGAGGTTGGCTGAACAAATCCCATTTGGTTAAAAGATCATTGTTAAAAAAAAGTAAAACAATGGTTAAAATTGGAGCATGAAATTTAAACATGAAATTGTGTGCATGGTTCATTAGACATTTCACACCAAGGATTTTGTTTAATTAAAATCAAATGTGTGTGTTTGTCTGATATGAAGGAAAGTTAATTTTATGGCTAGTGGTAAAATGGGATGAGTCATGGAATTATGCAATCAATATAGCGCATATTATGGCACTTAATATGCTGTTGATTTGCATGCTCCATGAATCCTGCAAGAAACAGAATAAACATTTTCTCACTCCTTCTTGGGTCAGAAAATAAAACGGAAGGGCGAAGAAGAGTCAATGCAGACTTGGCAGCCACATCAGCCTTCTCATTACCATCAAGACATACATGACCGAGGATGAAACAAAACATAATATCATACCCCTTGCAATTAAAGGAATTTAAAACACAAAAAAATCTGTGACACACCAGGATTACAATCAGTATTTATATTCCTGAAAGCTTCTAACACACTCAAGCTGTCAGCAGTATACACAAAACCTTTATTATATGAGTAATTTTTGCACCCACATGTTGAAGTGACTGTAGTATTGATGTTGCTTTAGCAGAGAAGATGGAGCAAGATGTATGGAGACTGTAACTGAGAGTAACATTATCATCCGATTCTATAGCCAGTATGTCCTGCTGATTTTAATCCATCTGTAAATGCAGGTAAGTACAAATCAAACTATAGTGATGAGAAGAATAGAGCTGTTGGAAAACTGAATGGGCTGAATGGGAAGTTTTTAATTGTTCAAAAAAATTGATTATTTTAAGTTGTGGACCACATCAGGGTGCATGTTATGTAAAGTTCATTGATTCAATAAAAGCCTTAAGCAATCAGAGACTTCTGATATGGTTTTACTGTGGAATAGTCATAGGCTGAGCACCAGTTTCTTGAGAGTGGATACAAAAAGCATGTAATGTAATGAAAGATGAGGCTTAGACATGATCTTAATAATTGAGGGATAGCTGCATTCATTGTAGGTCGAAAGATATCTGCTGACAGATTATATAGACATAAGACAGGTGATGAGCTGAATGCACCAAAATTTATCTTCAAAGCAAAGTAATAAACAATGTCTAATCTGCTCATGATAACTGTCCTAGCTGTGATCTATAAGTAACACAACTGTAGTCAATACAAGATAAAATCAATGATTGATAGACTCGAGTGAGTGACATACGATCAACACCCCAAGATGTACTAGAAAGCTCCTAGAGGATATTAAGTGATCACTCAAACTTCTTTCACAGATGTAAAACATGCAGAAGAAAGGTTAACTTTTGGGCACATCAAAGACTTTTATCTTACTTACAACTGGTATAAGTGTGTTGTCAACACAAAAAATCACTGGATCATTATGAGTGTGTTTTCTTATTGAAGCTTACACAACTATTCTTGCTAGGAGACAGTGTATATCCATCTTTTGCACACCAAAAAGCAAAGCTCACAGACGGCTGTTTGTAACTGTCTGTCAATTAAATGCATATTTGACCACAGATGAGATATTTGCAAGTCATCAACATATAACATACCACAAACAGAAGGCGGTAATTCATGAAGAATGTTACATAGATGAAGGATAAAAAGGGTGATACTCAGAAGACAATGTTTTAAGGTACATCATTGATTTGTTTAACATAGTCAGAATAAAATGGTCCTAAGAGAAATTTTAAAACACAAGCATAAAAAAGCCTGCAGGAATATTGGAAAACTAACTTGAAAACCAAAATCACACAGAGAACGGAGAATGCCATATCCCCAAGTATGGTCATTTTTAATTTCAATAGATGAACTGCTGGGGAAATTATTTCATGTAAACATTACAAACACCTCCAGACACTGCACCATCCTCAGTAGTCTTTTTCTAAAACATTAAAACCCATACATAGAAATATTATTAGTAGACCTCAGGAAAGTTTCCTGAAGTGCTACACACGTGGGACACTAAACTGATACCAGAAATGATGTCATCAAGATGTAGCAATTCCAAAATAAAAACAATAACAATTCCATAACAATATATTTAAATCAAAAAGTTCCTTTCGCAGAACAGGAAGCCATGTCATGTCTATTTCATTGTTATTGTTAGACTGTTATTAAATGATACTGTTTAATCATAGTCCATGGAATGTAGAGAAACAGCGTCAGCCTCCAGGGATAAGGGTTTTATAGATAAATAAGAAGGATCTATGAGAGCCATCATTTGTTGATTTAAATTTAAAAGCTTAAATTTGTTTTTGTTCTTTTTAATGGGAGTTCATGTAAAATATTTTGGACTTTGTGCAGAGACTGGGGTGAACTTCTTTCACAAATCCAATTCTGTAACCTCAAAGCAATGTGAGGGTGTACATACCTAGCACAGAGAATATAGGTTTAAAATCTAAACTGGTTTTAGTTTCCTGATAGGATCGCCTATAATATGAAGGCTGTGCTGATACACTTGGCTGATACAGAAAGGTAACCCAATACAAGGAATGAAAAGTAACTCTCGATGAACGGCTGCAAGGTTATGATGTTGTGAAGTGGCGCCTTGAGGAAAAGGACAAAACCTTGTTATATGGATGCCTTGTTTGATTGTAAAAAAAGATATTTGCCTTCCCCCTTTACAGAGCGGCTATGAAATGACTAATACTCCTCCAAATTCTGGTGAACACAGTGAACGGTGATTGACACACAAAAAAAAAAAAAAAAAAAAAAAAATGGTTGCACTTTCTGGTGAAACAGTACCAAAGGAATAGAATCCTGGCACATAAGACAGCACCAGCAATCTCACAGTTGGGAAAGTAGAGCTACCATTAGACAGCACAGAGACTAGGAATTCTAACAAAAATCTCAAAAGCCTTAATTTAAGGCACTGTAAAAAAACAAAAAGAACGGTTTGAGACAGTTTGGAAGGTTAGAGGAACAAAAAGACTAAGGGCTGAGGCTTCAACTTCTATTTTCCTGCAGCACTGCTACAAAGAAACTGAGGGAGGACCAAGGAACCTTTGTCCAGGCTATTAAATGTTTTAAAACTGCCACTGTGAAAGATGGATTTCCATGTATCAAATTTACCGAGGATAAGGGGTTTATGGGAAATCATTTGTCTAAGGTTCATGACTTCAGTTTAGTATCTGGAACATTGATTCTTTTTGACGACCTTGAAACCATGGAATGGATTAAAAATCTCCATGACAATATAAGCACATATTTGAGTCAAAGTACTGGACCCTAGTAAACTCCCAAAACCAGTAAAATTGATATTCAAGAGGAAGGTCATACCAGGGATCTTGCCACTTTTCTGAAATGGCACATTTTGCAGAAAAGACACATTTCATTAAATGGATCTTTGAGGTTGATAATGAAGTCACAGAAGCCATCAAAAAGGCAAATTATGGTGCCTACACAAGTTTAGACAGAGGAAATTCTATTTATTTAGGTAATTACTCCAGAACCCAAAACATAGAAGTAGTGCCATCTTTGTCTCAAGTAAATCCTCCCCTACTTCTAGCAAGGACAGTGAATTACCGTATTTTCCTGTATATAATCTGCAGTGGCGTATTATCCGCACGGCCGTTTTTTCGAGTGAAAGGAAAAAAGCGTCGTATAATCCGCGGCAATATTTTCCGGCGAATAGTCTAAAACATGTATTGCTGATAATATGGATGTCACATAAAATAAAAAAGATGCACAGTAGGATTAAAAATTTAATAAATTGTATAGAGAAAAAAGCATTTATTATGAAAAATATCAGTCTAGATCCACTTCATCGCGAAGTGCGATAAACTTGAGATGAAAGCACGACGATCAAGAGAGAGAATTTCGAGAAGATTCCTGTAAAACGTATCGATATTTAGCTTCTAATATCTTTTAAAACGATGTTAAACATATTTAAATTAATATATATTTGCTTCGTTAATATTTAAATGAAAGAAATGGATTATTTACAAATTACGTATTTTATACAATTTTATTTTTTATACCGCGAGTGCTTTGTTTTACACTTTACATTAACACATTTGACACCATTTTTTTATTTGCTTTCGCTATAGCTTTTAATTTAAAATTTGCTGTGTAACTTAAAAGTTTTCGCTTCCATATGACGATATACGAATTTGAATATGTTAAAAACGAAACAACTCAAGTCAAGGCAAATTGCACAATGACGTTAGCGAATTTACAACTGTAATATCTTTAAGAGGAACCGAATTCGTTTTTGAACGTAATTGAACAAAACCGATTATAGTTTAAATAACTGAGGAGTATCTTGGTACCACCTGTTATTTATTTTATGAAACATAAAGAGTATTTTTTTCAAAACTTTCTTGTAAGCTTTTCTGATGGAGAATGTTTTTTTATCAGATTATCCGCGGCGGCGTATAATACGCACAACGAAATTCCGAACTTTCTTTAACACATAATCCGCGGATTATATACAGGAAAATACGGTACCTAGATTTGAAAAGGTAGAATTAGATATCATTTCTAATAAAACCTTCCAAACCAGATCTCTATATCTGAAAGCGAGGAATAAAAACCCTCTGCAGAAAATTGAAGTGAATAACTATCTTACTTAAGGTCCCACAAAGAGCAATACTCCCTCTTAACTGTTCTGGATGTCACAATTTTAAACATCAAAGTAGCACAAATTAACCTTCATCATACTTGATCAGCTTTAACTATTCTAAGCAAGAAACTGACTAGAGGGGAGGTTGACATTACATCAATTCATTAGACATTGACCCTTAATGTTTCTGCTTTGGAGCTCTATTCTATTTGTTCATAGTTTTAATATCTTTAATGATATATTTTCTTCGAAACCAAAAGCTTGTATTGCTGTTAGCAACAAATTATATTTATTATATATTTTATTGTTATTTATTATATAAAATAAATTAAAAAAAATTATTACAAGTAATCAAAGATGAAATTTTTGTCTTTATATCTTCCTTTGGAAAATAAAGACACGTTTAATGCACAAATTGTCGGTCTTTTAGATCATATCAATTTGAGTAAGAAACTCATCATAGGATGTGATGCAAATGCTCATCACATCACGTGGGAAGAAGTGATTTCCACAAACATGGTGAGGATCTTTTAGAACACATTTTATATTAAAATCTATTTATACTTAATAACGGTAATGAATATACTTTTATTACTGCAAATGACCTTATTCTATGTATAATGATAAGTGTGTGAACTTTATTAATGATAGAAAAGTAGTGTCTGATGAAGTAAGTTAATCTTGATTACAAATACATTAGCTCTTCCGTTTAAGGGACAAACAGATTAGAGGTGGTAGGTAGGAATCAAAGAAACACCTGCTGGAGTTTTTATAATAAAAGACCAGGAAGTCTTGATCACAGAAGGTCAGGTAAATTACCTTCTGTAGCAGATTTGGAGTTGGCTATTGATCAGTTAGTTGCAACATGCCATTCTCCAAGCATACTATCAAAATTCAGTTACTAATCTTAATTTGACAATTTTTTCAGTATCCACAGAATATTCTATTATTGATTTATGATGTTCATAAACCAATAACATTTTCAAAACATGTAATTTTTTATCAAGTTCATTAAATGAAAGCCTTTTATATAATTAAACCTTATGCATCTTTAATGTATCTAAATATAAATGATACTTTTCTTTAACACGAGTAGCAAAACTAAGACTTATCTGGTTATTATATTGTTTACATGTCTTATAATTTGCACATCACCATAAATGAACAGTTACGCACAATCATTTTTTCATATTTTCAACCTTCAGACTGTTAAACACAGGAAAACAGTGTTTAATAAAGGCTACCATGAGAGTAGTAAAACAAATTACCGTATTTTCCTGAATATAATCTGATGATTATGTATTAAAAAAATTCAAATTTCATAGGATGGATGCAAATGCAGTACAGATTATAGGTTGCAGTGGATAATCTGACAAAACACATTCTCCATCAGAAAAGCTTGCAATAAAGTTTCAAAAGAAATGTTGTTTGTTTTGTAAAATAAATAACAGATGGTGCTGAAAACTTTTATGACTCAACAGTTGTACTTTAGCTATAACCAGTTCTGTTCAACTGCATTTCAAGAATGAATTTGTTCCTTCGTAATGATGTTACACTTGTTTAGTGTAATTTTGGTTTTTATGTTTTAAACTGAGCTGTTTCGTTCTGAAAATATTCAAGTTCATATATTGTCATGTGGTCATAGAAGAGTGTCCAAGTTGCATGGTAGATTTTGAACTAAAAAGTTATAGAGAAAGTGAATAACAAATGGTGATAAACATGCCAACCTAAGATGAAAAGCATGTATAATAAATGAATTTATAATATATTTTTTTAAAACAAGTATAATATATTATTTTAAGTTATTAAACACTAAAAACCAATAAATCTTAATGAAATCTTCTTGGAATTATAGCTCTTGGCAATCAATTGGATGGTTTTGCCTCAGTTTATCGTACTTGACAATGAAGAGACTCCAAACAGGATAAAAATATTTTTTCCCCGTCAATTTATTATATTTTTTTTTATCATATTCTGTATATTTTTTATTTTATATGGCACCCCAATATTAGCAATATATATTTCCAATTACTCGTCAAAAAATTTGCCACGTTTATGTTACTCTAATATGCAATGGTTTTTTTCTTTTACTTGATAAAAGGCCTTGTGGATAATACAGCACTGAGAATTATATACAGGGAAATACAGTTATTGTGTTCCATATGGACAATTTTATTTAGTTTGATGGTAAATTGAAATAAAATATATCATTATATCAATAAAATTTTGACATTGTGCAGATGAACAATGATTCTACTGAATAAACTCTTTTATGAAGATTTAAATTTCTTTTGATTACAGTCACAATCTAACAATTTAGATGCACCAGATAATGACAAATAAATGCTACTGGCATTGCCTATAACAAAAGATTACAATTCATTTCTAAAATATTCATTTCTAAATTATCATATGTAATAAGAAACTTTAGCATTATTTAACATTAAAAGAAAAACCCAATAAAATTAATAAACATTCAAATAGCAGTAATTTATTTTGTCCATCAGTTTATTCAGCAGAAATATCAAATGTTTTCTGCAGTATACTTTAGGGTAATAACATTATTTAGAGGATTTATATTTTTTAACACACTTCAAACATTTATACTGCAAAAAATTTGCCACTTTTTATCTGGCAATTACTTAAACCACAGGATTAGTCTTATTGTAATTATATACACTTCTTTTATATCCACAGTGCACATTTGAATTATTAATAGAAGTTGCACAATTTATTTTATATATAATAAAGAAACATCATTTACTTTTACTGTTGTTTAGTATTTTCTTATTTTCCATGAAAAATGCAAGTAGAATATAATAACATTAAATTTAGAATAAAAAATATTTACCTTTTCACTTATATCAGACTCAGTAGTGGATGTTTCTGTAGTTGTAGATGAGGTTTCCTCTTCTGGTAAATTGTCATTTAACTTTTTTATGCAATTTCTTGTTTCACAATATTTGTTTTCATTTTTATTTTTTGTTTTACAACGAGCATTATTTTCTATATTAATAAAGCAATTTATATTTTGGTCTCCAATGATATCTAGCTCTTTCAATGATTTGATCGTATCTTCTTCAGTGGAATCAATAGTTTGTGTGGCTACGCTTGGTTTATTATTAATATTTGAACATGAGTGAAAGGAAAACGGGGGTTTTAAAAAACGAGTCCAACTATTTCTTGGCTGAGATTTTTTTATTTCAATAAGATCAGGTTCTAAATAATAATTTTCAAGAGGCTGTCTGAGCTTGGTGTTCTTTTTTCGAGATGATCTGTTATTTTCATTAAAATGGTCTTCAAATTCTCTAGAATTTAAAGATTCTTTTCTTTTCGATGTGGATGTGCCAGTGGATTTAAATGTGCTTAGTACGGAATTATTTTCTGAGATGGTTTCCTCAGCAATATTATCTTTCTTTTTTCTTGCATCAATTTGATAATTATTTTTAAGACAGCTAGAATAAAAACATAATTATATATTATCTTTTATTGTATGTGCATTTCAATTACTTAAAAACAACATAATCAGAATTATACAGCATCTGATATTATGATTAAATCAAACAAAAAATTTTCCTTAATTGAATAATAATAAATGAGTTATAAAACTTACTCATATAATTAAATTTTTAAGAATAGCCTAAAGAATTTATACACAAGTAAATCAAAATTTATACATAAGCTGAAAGAGAACATACAAAAATGATATTGAAATGTTAAAATAATGAATGCAAAGATGCTTGCTTGTTAGTATATAGAAACAAAACAGATTATAACACTTCATAAATTTGTATATTGTGTTTTAAGTCAATCATTTTTTTTCTCAATAAAAACTTAATTCTAGTATTTCAGTTAAAAAAGGTATTAACCATTCAGTTAAGAAAAATTTATTAGCAATTTTTTTAAATAGCCTTAAAGCACCTAAATTGAAGTGAATTATATAAGTAAATAAAATCCTTTTGCTAAACTAAATATACTAAAATGGTTTAAGTAAAAAAAGTATTGCATTTACAAAAGAATATTTACAGAATTTAGTTATTTGGCCTTTGGTTGGTTGGTTGGTTGGTATTGGCAGACCTTATGTCTGATATGCAGATATAGGCTGAATTTTTGAAGCAATATATAAATGATTCATCAATAAGTTAGTGGTTTTTCCCCCCACTTTAAGTGATAAAGTTTTTTGATTGAATCTAAAATACAAAGAATTTCTTAAAAAAAATAATTTTAATCAAAGTATACAATTTAATATTTTCATTTTAATTATAGATGTAGACACTGTATGAAGCTACAAGTTTAAATATTTAATTTCAACACTTTCTTACAATTTATAAGTGAATGGATTTATTATAAATTCAAGTTATAAATTTAAATACATAAAAATTATGTTACTAAATTATTACATTAATAGGAAAAATCAATAACCCTTAAATTTAACTGATTCTCCATAGCAGACAAAAACAATATTTAAAGTCAGCCTTTACAATTTATCTGCACCTTCCATATCATTTTAGAAAATACATTATTTACAAAATATTATATAAGTTTATTTCATACTATTTACTTATGCATCTGTTAATTTTTCAAGGTTTTGAAAGGAAGTAATTTTTATATCGCGCTATTTTTTCAGATCAATTATTTTTAAAAATTTATTTTTTTAACGAAGTAATTCTATCAACATATGAAGAGAAGTTATGCACATTAAATTATAAAAGCGTTTCTAGAAAACTGATAAGTAGATGTCTACTTTTTCTTGAAAATACTTTGTTTTATTTCACACAGTTTACAGATTAAGTGAAAATTATTGAATTTCAAAGATTAATTTTATAACAAATGTTTGATACATGCATAATAAACATGATTAAAGAAACTAGGTAATTAAATATCAAGAAAAATGTCATTTAAATAAAAGTTTACTATTTCATTAATAATAAATAAGCTAGTTAAGTTCTTGTATAAAAGTAATTGTCTGGATTGTAATTTATCATTGTCTGTCAGAAAAATTAATATTTTTAAATACACAGATAACATAGAGTAATGTTTTTAAAGAAAACTTTTTATAAAATAATAATCACTCCTGAAAGATCATATTCCATCCTTATTAATCCCATAATTTATTTATGTTTACAGCAATTACTTTATTAAAACAGTAATACTCAACTATAGCAAAGAATTTAATTATAAGTGTATACAAAGACAAAATTCCTTCTTATAACATTCAATAAGTAACTAAATAAAAATGTAAACAAGCTAATAAGAAGAATAAGAACAATGAGGGTTTGTTAAACAAAGATGTCATTCATGCTTATAGAAGGTAATGCATTTAATATTCATCCTCATTGAAAAGCCATCATGTTAACTAATAATGGCTGGGCTACATATAATTGCTTGCAATTGTAATATTATCCAAGTAAAATAATATCTTTGGAGTTGGTAGATCAAACCTGAAGTCTATTTGGTCCTGCTTCCAAATTATAAAAACTCAAACCTCAGCTTCATAAAAGGGTTGCCAGATTCTACAAGTGGAGTGAGCAATTGTTAAACTCTACACAAATAGAGCAGGCAACTCAAATTGATGTAGCTAAAGGTTCACTGGGTTAGGACATTGGATGAAAAATATTAATGTAAAAAAATGTTTAATTCTACTAAAAAGAAAGAAAAATATGCAATATTAATTCAAAGAGTTTAAACTGAAATATAATAATTCTTTTGGTACTACACAATAGCAGAAACTAAAACATGTCTTTTACATGAGAGTTTTAGCATGACATTGCTCTATGCATAATTAAACTATGCATTATTGAACTTGCAACATTAAGACCTGAAACATTTATGACCCAAATTATCTAGCATGCAATTAAAATTTAAAAAAATTGAAGAAGCTTTGTTACAACTTGATAGGTAAAATTTATGAAAATAATTTAAGCAATTTTTCATGAGATGAACTTAAATCTTTCATGGCAAGTATTTGGCGAAAATCAACAAAAACATAAAGCAAAATTTATTAATGACACAAAAAAATATACGAAGAAATCTATAATCTAAAAAAAAATCTATAATGAAAATTCCAATAGATAAGGAATTTTATTTATTTTAATGGAATGAAATTTGTTGCAACTTCTGAGATGATGCAATTGTTTTCTTACTCACAGTATTAGAATTTGTTACATAGTAACTATTTTCCCTTATTGTAGATATATATATAATTCATATATTGAATTTAATAATTCAGAATTTCTTAAATTTCTGCATTATTCAAATTTTCATGTTAGAACACACAGTATTCATGAAAATTTATTTCTAAAACTAATACAGAAGGATTGTTTATTTAATATCAACCACATCCAAAAGATAATCCAGAGAAAGTAAATAATGGAAAATTTCCAAATTGATTTTAAAAAAATAATAGCAATATCTATAATCATAAAAAGTTCTCAATTAATTGAAACATTTTGAATGGTTGAATTTATGACTGCAAGGTTAAATAAAAAGATAAAAATCAAATCAACATAAAAACATTATACATATTATTATAAAATTGTTTCTGGATATTATGTAATACGTGAAAACTTAATTATGAAGTGCCACATTAATTAATTTTATTACTTGGATGTATAAGAAAAATTCAGAAGGGAAATTAATTTTATAATTTGTGATAATTTCATTATTTGTATAAAGGAAATTTGTAATATGTACATTAAGACTGTACTACAGCTAGATATTTTGTAGTCATGAAGGTTTAAAAGTTAAGACTTTAACAAAGAGCCCAGAAATATTTTAAGTTATAAAGGATAACATTTATCAATACCAAGTTTTTGAACAAGCAAAATGGGAAAGAAAGTCACTGATAATGTACAGTGTGAGCGATTTATCAAATAAGGGGCAAAATGAAAAACTTACAATAAGTATGGATTGACTGAGCTAAATAAAGTAACATTCATTCATGTAAATGAGTTTCTTTAATATTTATATACAATTAAATATATAATTACATGTTTACAATAAACATATAAAATAATAACCATAGGTAAAATTAATCTAAATTTGCAAAGAATATATATTGAATAAGCAAAAAATTCCTGACAGAATCATAGTATACAGCTAATAACAATTTAAGGTTTTGCAGAATATGAATAAATCCATACCTGTTATTTTCCATAGAAGTAGTACAAATAGCTTTCAAGTCAAAAACATTTTCCTTCTCTATCTTTTCAGCATGTATTCCAACAGTAATAAATGGGAAAAATGTACTATGCAGTATGCGTTGACTGTCCAAATATCCGCAGACTGTTACAGAAAAGATCATAACTATTGAAAGAAATATGAAACTAAAATAGGCATATGGTTCCCAATAAGGCCTCGGTAATGTTTTGGAACACAATGCTAACATATGGCGAGGAATTGTTGCTAAAACTGTATATTGTAATATTTGTCCATCAGGACCTTGACTAGTATGAATATTCAAAGTTCTTTCAACGTGGGTGAGGGAAAAATCAGGTGTATATCTATAATAAAATTTTAGAAATGAATGTTAAATACAAATTTAAAAATATTTAAAAGGAAAATAGCATAAATTATACATAGATTTTAAGACACAAACAATACTTACGCAATATCAATTTTTCTACTAGCATTAGGTTTTAATTCAAATCCTTGACAATTTAAAATTCGAAATCCATATCCTTGGCAAGGTTTACCATTTATATCAAAACCTTTAATATATATAGACAATGCCCCAGTATTTCTTGCAGTGAATGCTCTTCGTACAGTAAAGTTAGGTGCAACATACTTTGGTGAATTCGAACCTAAAAGTTTCAAATTCATTTCATGAAATACATAGAATAATTAATTTTAACTAACATAAACAATAAAAAATTATATTACTATCACAATCTCTCAAGAGGCGTTCTGTTAATTCAAACAAAAGTACTGAATCACTACCAGGAGATATATTTCCAAATTTGATCTGCCCATAGCCCCCTTGTCCTTGAACAAGTAAGGCATCCATCACAGTTAAATTATTCCTATAGAAATATATATTAAAAACTTTAAGAAAAGTAAAGCAGGACAAATTTTATTTTAGATAATATCAAGATATTTTAAAACAGAAAATAAATTTATTATAATGTGGTTACAAAGTGTTTTTAAATATATAAAGAAAAATGATTCATATAAGTAATTGAATGCAGTTTTAAGCAATTTTTCAGTTGTAAATCAATCTGTAATCATAACTACTTTGAATAATAAAAATAAGCTTGAAAGCACTAAAATTATCCAAAAAAAAAAAAAAAAAAAAAAACTCATTCAAAATATTATGAGGAACTTGAATTATAATCATATGCTCTGGAAATAAACAATTTCATTAACTTTCATTAAGAGTTAAATCAATTTCTTTTTATGTCTATAAGAAACTCTAAAAAAGAAAGTGATAGCATAAAAAGTGAATGCATGTTCTAGATTCTTTAAAATCAAAGTAATAGAACAACATTTCATAAATGAACAATATGAAAAACAACAAGTGAAAGTCGCATTTTACAAATATTTAACAAAGATATATAATACAAGGCACATTTGGTTTAACAAAATGGGAAATTATTATATTTTATAATTAATATAAATAAAAGAAAAACATAGTTTCATAAATGTATATTTTTCCATGGGAATTTTGCTTATGTTAATTGGAAGAGTTACATGAACACTGAGATAATGAATTTGGGAACATTCTTAGTGTTAATGGGTAAAAAAAAGAACCATCTAAAATTATATTACTATGTATGGCAAACAGTTGATACACATAACAGTGGCATAGAAAACAGCATTATTTCTAGTAAACCTTCATTTGATACGAATACATTCATTTGATTTGAATACAGTCACTGTTAAACAATGGAAGAAAGCCACTTTCCTTTTTTTTAATGTACAATGATTATGATGAATGCCTGGAACTTTCCTGGGCATTTATTTTTAGGATATGCAAATGTTGCCCAATATCTATGAAGAATTCGCTTAAAAGATAATATGTAATGGAAGTTTTAAAATGTATTGCAGCCTTTACCTAATCAGCATCAATCATCAAGAATGCTAATTTAGTCCTTGTGTGTAGGAGTTTTAATGATATCTAATTATTAACCTGATCATTTTCAAATGTTACTTAAATTCTATTTTCGAAAATTACAGCTCACATTAAATGAGCTCTTTTGATTAGTTAATTTCAAATAGTTGCAATTTCAATGAATCAAATATTTTGTCTGATACTCAAAATGACAGCAGTTTCACTTTTCCTAAATTACTGATATTTTAAATGTCAATTTCCTGAACTAATAATATATAGTTCTTATGATCTTCTTGGGTAAAGTTTTAAGCATCATTCAGTTTATGATTCTTTAACCAACTTTTTTCATACAAGATCATATAATAAGCATATTTACTATGCATTCCACATGAATCATATCACTAGTTTTGATTGCATATGTCCAAGTTCCCTTCATATAGCATGTATTAATACTCATAAATCTTGGAATAAATTTTAAACTAGAAAAAAAATAATAATTGCATTTCACAAAAATTTTAAAAATTTACTCTGAGCTACTGCTTAGCCCAGAGCAAGCTTGTAATGATTTTAGCTCGCAAATAAAAAATTTATTTGTTACATAGTATTAAAGTTTTAAAATTCCTGTCTTATTAAAATTAGTTCCAGAAGCTTGAATGTTATTTAAGTCACTTAATAAGGTTTGTAGAATATTATATGTAGTTAGGTTAGCATGAAGCTCGACAGTGACATTTTTAGTACATAAAAGATATTTAACCAACAGCTTAAAGTGGATTCTGAACAACTAGAACATCCACATCTGAGGTGGAAGCTATTGAATTGAAGGTAAGAATTGGTTCATTTATTGATCAGTGATGATTTTTTTTTTTTACACGAAGACTAACTGGTCTGGAACCTATAGTTTAATGTGGATTCTGAACCACTAAAAGCAAATGAGTACAGTAGGGTTTAAACCCATAAAACTGCTAAACACTCAGTTGTTGTTTAGTGGTACAAAAATATATGACATTATATAGTAAGCAAAAACGATCAGGATAATTGCATGAAGGAAAGACAAGAGAAACTCAAAAACGAAGAGATAATTAGATATAAGAAGGAAAAAGTTGCCATAAGAAAAAAAAATACTGAATTACACAAAGCATTTAGTAAGTGAAAAATTTATTTATAAATTACAAAGAGAGGAAAATATTTCTGCCAGTTTTCATGATTTATGTATGATAAAGTGTGGCATTTATTGAGTAACTTTGCTTCTACAAACATGCTGCCAAATAAATATAGAACAAGGAAAACCTTTTTTTTTTATCCATAAAGTATTATAGGGAAAGAATTTTAGTATGTAGATTTCTAATTTGCATAGAGGAAAATAAAGTCAGAGAGCAAAAATAGATAAGTGGGTTTTGAAACTTCATTCAGAAAAAAATATGTACAGTTAAAAAAAATGAGAAATGTACAAATATGTATGCTATTTATGGTAGTAATAGATATCTAGAATAATCAAACAATCACGGCATTTAAAGTGGAATTACTTATATTACACTATCTTTTCACATACTCATTGAAGACTACAGGAAACTAGGTCTTCTCATGTAGCATGTTGAGATGTATATTAATGTTAACAAAAATTTGTACACGCAGTAATGTGTTAACAAAAAAAGTATATAAACTTCATACAAAAAGAACAATGATTATTCAAGAAATATGTGCCTAATTGCAGCTGAACTTGTTCTGCTTGTTGCTTCACAGTCAATTTTTGCATTTGTTTGTTTTTTGCAGTTTTTTCCAAGAGGTCTTATTTGATTGGGGTCGAAAATCTTAGAATGGACTCAAATCCCCAGCAATCATCCATGTTTATACAGAAATTGAATCCTTGAACTATCTAATTTAAGAACAACACGGTCACAATTCAGCTGCCAGATTAACACCTCAGAACTGCATATTCGGCCTGAATTGATGTTGAATACTCTTCCTGCTGAAAAGAGTGCCCTTTAGAAAGTATATAATAGTTTTCTTGGCCAAACAGATTATCATTATTAGGCAGTTTGTATACTGTATACCTAATGATACTTTGAAATAGTTATACAATGGTTTTATTTACGCAAACAAAATTATAAAAAATCCCAGCACATTCAAAGATAGCAACAGGTACTTCAGGAGCACTATTTCTAGTTAACTACTTCAATGAAATATCTTTAGAATTACTGCTACAAGTCTTCTCAGATTTGCTGCAGCACATACCAACAGCAAAAACCTTGGTTCATGCATAAAAGTGCACTAACGAAGTTTTTTTTCAATACAGTATTAATTCTTTCTACATTTTCTAGAATGTAGATTGGATGAATAGAAGACTAAATACAGAAGACCAATTGAATGCTTACTGACCTTTACATTGTTGGATTTATTTATTACTTACAAGTGAAAATTCTTAAGAAAGTTACTGCAGGCTATAACAGAATAGAGTGTTGACAACAAACACTGCTAACACAAATTTGTGCACAATTATTATTTCATAACTGTTGGATATGCAATGAACTTTTCAGCAATCATTTTGAAAAGTTCCTGAGTTGACATTGAAACATGTTGCAAATCTGTCATATAAAATTTACACATACATTTAAATTGTCACATAACATTTTAAATTTTTAAAAAAATTATAAATATTTCCCATAGTTTTTAGATTAAGTGCTGCTTATAATACAGCGCTCCACAGCATTTTTAGTTGTTAATGATACCTTGTTTATTTGTTGCTAACTTGACTTAATAGACTTTTCTTTATATTAAACGACTGAAAAATATCATATATTGACAAAAATATAATAAATGTATTGACCAATAAAGTAATTTAGAATTTCATGGAAGTAAAGTACATTTTGAAGATAGTAGATTCATAAATATTAAAAAGTATATCAAGTGTTACAAGTACTGATTAAATTTTAAAAACAAAGTGTAAAACAAAGCATATTTGTTTAATAGAAGAATAAAATATGTAAAATGTTTATTTATTACATAATATTTGTTAATAACATAAAACCAAAATATGCCAATTTTATCCATTACAAGATAATTTTCACAAATGCAATTATGTATTAAATCAAAGATACAAGAGAAAATTGTATTAATAAATAGAAAAGATTTCAATCTTCACTGAAAAAATAATAGGAAAAATGTGTTAAAATAAATAAGTCAACAATAAAATTGAAAGAAAAATAAATCGGCATACAAAATTATTTTAAAAAAATAAACGGAAAAAATTACAATTTAAACTTTAGGTAGGAATAATGAAGAGATCAGTCACATACAAGTAAAAATCACATCTATTTTGTTTTGGTGGGGAATTTTGTAATTTGACTCAACTGAACAAGTCATGAAATGTGATAAAAATGAAAAATTAGAATATTATGTTCAAAAGTATTTTAAGAAAACAGTTTCAAACAGGCAATAAATTAAAAGCAAAGGAAACAAAATCATGCAAAATACATAAAGCAATTTTCAATCTTATTTTGTGTAATCATCCATCAAGGTAAAATTGTTTTTAGGAATTTGTTTCAAATTAGGAAAAAAGTATAACAAATAACCATTTTTACAGTATTAGAAGACAGTAATTTTATTTTAATAGCAAAATTATTTAGAAGCTTGTGTATTTCTACCTGATTAATATTAATGAAGATTTTAAGTTATCATCTTTTGGTGTAAATCCAACTTGAATTCTAACTCTCATGCCAGGTGTAAGAAGCATTGCTATACTTTTTTTATGAGATTGAATGCCAAAAAATTCTTCTAAACTTCTTCTATATGCTGGTATGTGATTATCGGGATTAGGCTACAGGAGAAAATGAAAATTTCAATGTGTTCAAATGTTATGTAAAAATATTTACTACAATTATTAAAAAAATTGATGAATACAAAATAAGAATCCAAAGATAAGAGATTTTATTATTCTATAAAAAATTAATCAGTAGAACTAAATTTTGAAAATTAATTAAAAAAAACATTTAACATTATAAGAATTAATTTTATTGAACAAATAAATTTGTTCACACTATATTCCTTAAAATTTCTTGGATAGTTTAAGAAGACATTGACTTAGAGAACATATTTAAATAAAGTAACAGAAGTGATTTTGGCATTTAAAATGCATTTAATAAAATTATTTTTAACTTTAATCATTCAAATTTGCAATACCAAACAAGAATTTGAACCTCTGTTGTCTAAATTTTAAGCTAAAGGAGTTTTACTTTGTTGATAATGATGTTGGAGTCCCTAAATTTTTGTAAATATTCTTTATCACATTAAAAATAGGAAGGAACTGAAGTTGCTTTTTTCTTATTCCATGTATGAAAATGAGCCTTCATATTTTAATTATGAGTAAACTATCAATGACAATTGTTACATTAGAAATTATATTCCATAAAGTTTCATCTCAAAAATATATTATTACATTTTATCAGAATGAATTTAAAATAATAATGATGCCTTTTTGATCATGTTCAAATCACTGAGAATACTAAATGAGTGAAGTGAATCTTTTTAAATATATAAGACAGATATCAGGAAATAAGCTTGATTCAGTGTAGTAAAATTTCCAAGCAAAATTCTTAACATTACATCAATTTAGTTGAAATTGACTGTTACTATCTGCAAATTTCAACATAAATGAAAAGTCAATGAGAACTGAGATACTAGTATTAACATTTGTAAAGATTATTGAACACTTTCTTTCATTTTAATTTTTACAGCAAATTACTTATAAAAAAGAAACGTTAAAAATCCATTTTTACAATTAGTATCACTGAAACAGCTTTGATAGTCATTATCAATATTTCAAATGTTAAATATTCTGCATCTACTTACATTATTTTCTTCTAAATCTTCTAAAGAAAATATTTCAGCATCTTTAACAATGTTACTAGAGCCAAAATCATCACCATATCTTTCTTTTAATGCATTTATTATGTTTATAGGATTTGGATATAATGATACAGGAACAACTTGAACTAAAATAGGTAAGCTAGATGGATTTTCTAAAGTGAAATCTTTTACCTGAAAAGTAAAATTTTAAGTTTAATAATTACAGCCGACAAATTGTTGGAATGATTGGTGAAGCTTTTAAAAAATTATTCTAATGTAAGGTAACAGAAAATAATTAATTGAATGACAATTAACACTTACAAGGAAACATAACAATCATAATATGTAACCAAAAAATAATCATACACAGTATCTAACACCATTAAAAATATACATGCATTAATTTTTTACAAGTTGCTTTAGTAGTTTATTAAATTTGATAACTGAGGAAAGAAATAAACCAAAAATGTGATTTAAAGAACTACTTCATAAAGACTTAAAAGTATATGCTCTTCTTTGTCACTTTTTCCCTCTAAAGGAATGTTATTTTCAATGTTAATGATTTAAAAGAGTGTAAAGTTTTTTAAACTCCATATGATAAATTATATAATATTAATTAAAAATCCATTTTTACAATTAGAAAAAATATATTGCTAATAGGGAAATGGATTGACAAGAAATAAACTTAAATATACATACTGTGCGATTTCCAATTTGTGTAATAGGAAATTTTAACCTATATCTGCTAAATAAACGAGGCCAGTGTAACGATGCATGAGCTTTTAACAAGTATCCACGAACTTCTGTAGTATCAATCCTTAAAGTAATATTTGTTCTAAAAAATATAAGAACATTGTAGAGGATATAAATTAAATATTTTATGGACCAGACTTAACAAAATACAATATTTAAAGTAAACATACGTTTTCTCTTCTAAATCAATGAGGCTGTGCCAGCGTTTGCACAAGGTACGAAATAAATCTCTATCCATGTCACCAACATCTGGAGGCAAAGACATTCCTAATAACCATTGATGTCCCACTGAAATTAAGATTTAACTTTCTAAATCTAATAACTTTATAATGTTTTTAACATCTTTAAATATGCACTTATAAAAAAATGTTAATTTATAAAATAAATGTCTGTGATTGAAGCAAACAATTTAAAAAGGAAATTTTTGTTTTTATCGTAATTTCAATTGAATATTTGGCAATCTTTCAAAATTCTGCAACAGAATTGCTGTAAAATAATAGGGGTAGTAAATTAATAAATTTAAATTTAAAAAAAAATGGTTCCAATTATATTTAAAACTAATCTCAGATTGTACCCACAAAATTATTTTCAATGTTTTTTTTACAAAATTTTGAAATTTAAATAATTATTAAATTACAAATTGTGTAAAAATATTTTTAAAACAAATATTTTTACTTATTTTTTATAACGTATAATTTACAATTTTATTATACTTACTAAAGTATTTCTCCAAAACATCAAAAAATTGTTTAACACAAAATTAAATTTCGTTAGAGTTTTCAAAATAAGAAGAGGATATTAAGGCAATATGGAAAGTATCAAACTATAAGAACAGCTATTTTAACCCCTTGCTTGAAGAGGGCGTATATATACACCTTTTCTAAGTATGCTTTTCTGTAATGTGCTGCTATCAGTAAAGCTAGACCTATATGGCTTTGGAATGCAATAGAATGCCTGTGACATTGTTGATGATGGACTCACCTGTTTTTAAAAAGGAGCAATTTGGAGAGGGGAATATTTTTGGAGCGGTGGAAGCTGTTACATGTTCCTAACGTAAGTAGCAGCTGGCAGTTATTATTTGTTTCTTTTTCAGTAGTCCATAACTTTTTATTCTTTCGCATCCATTTATAATAGAGTGAATTACAAAAGCCAGTTATTTTTTGCCGAACATATCTAATAGTGAGGACAGTGAGTTAGATGACTATTTTACTTCATCTTCAGGATCAGAAACACAGGAATATGACATTACATCTGATGAAGATTCTGGTTGCAAATATTTGCAAGACGCTTGACGTTGGACACGATTGGATTTTTGGGACAGTCAGGAATACAGAGAAATATAACTGATGTTTCTAACAGCCTTTTCTTTTTTTTTTTTTTTTAATTATTTTTTGGAGAGGAACTGGTGCTCCATATTGTTACTGAAATTAACTGTTTTGCAGACCAATATATGAAGAATCATTCTAACAAAGAGAAATAACAAACAAAAGTGTGATATCTTACCGATTTAAGGAAAATACATGTTGTTTTGAGTATAATGATTTTACAATGAATAACAGTAAGACCTGAGATTGCTCTTTACTGTTATAAAAAAAACTGATAAAAACTCAAATTTTTGGGAAATTCATGAATAGAAAACGTTTCCAGATTATCATTAAGTTTCTGCACTTTTCCGATAATGATAATTCTGACGAAAACTCACAAGCAAACCCAAAACTTAAAATATGGTGGGTTTTTTCTGAACTGATGAAGAAATTTTCAACTTTCTATAAGCCTAAAAGAGAACTAAGTATTGATGAAAGTTTGATGCTGTTCAAAGGCAGATTGTCATGGGTACAAAACATACCATTGAAAAAGCTTATTTTGGAGTAAAACTGTTTGTACTTGCTAAAGCTGAGTCTGGATACATTCACAATACGATTGTATACACAGGGAAGAGTACAGTCTTTGATAAAAAGTAAGAGAACTATGGAGTCGCTACAAATTCAGTGACAATGATTGTTGAACCTTTACTGGGAAAAGGTAGTGTAATTGCAGACAATTGCTATCTATAACAAGAGTTAGCTAACCTTCTTAACCAAAATATCACGGATATATATGGAGCTCATCTTAACCGACATAACTTGATGAAAAACCTTAAGAAAATTACGTTGGAGAAAGGTGGAATAGCAGCTTTCCGAAGATGCAAAATTACTGTATTGAAATGGTGTGACAAATATGTATTACTTCTTAGCTCTATCCATACAGCAAACTGCTCTGAAACCCATAAAAAAGTTATAAAATCAGCTGTTGTCATAGATTATAACTTGAAGACGGGTGGGGTAGATAGAGTGGATAAGGCACTAGTGTGTTATTCAATTGCCCGAAAAAGACAAAAGAGGTATTTTGTGACAGTATTTTGCCAATTGTTAGATACAACTATTTGGAATGCCTTCATCTTACAGAAAAAAGAACTCCTAAAAACTGGTAATGACAACTTCCACATTAATTAGGTGGAACACATAATTGAGAAATACCATGTTGCTGCACCATGACCCACCAAACGGCAAAAGTTGCAAATTGATTACCGACATTTTCCGGACATAGTACCCTCAATGCCTTCAAAGAAAATGCATCGAATAAATGTATTGTTTGATTCAAGAACAAAATTCAATGTGAATACCGAAATCAATGAAGTGGATGCAATGTTGGCTTATGTGTCAGTGTTTCAAAATATATCACACTAAAGATAAGTTGTAATATTTTCGTTTTTGAGTTGTAAAAATAAACAATTAGAATGGAGAGTGTGCCTCTTCTTTTCCTCCGATACACCACATAACTGTGCACGCCAGTGTGAAAAATGGTGGCATTGGGAAGTGAATCTCGTAAGCTTTCCTTGGCAGGCAAGGGGTTAATGTTCTCAACATTCACATTAATTTTGTACTCTCATAATAAAATCAAAGACTTAGAAATTTATAATTATAAATGGAATTTAAAAATTGTTATGATAAAGGGAAAACCTTCAAAAATATCTTCAAACAATAGAATAATTACAAAAAAATGACAATTCACTATAGTGAAGACTGATTTTTGTTACACCGAAAACTAAATTCACAACTCGTGAAATTATTTGAAGAGTTGCTTCATGAAAATTTCCAAAAATTTATACATCAAAAAATTAATAAACTGGAAAGGCACCCTAAAACTTGGAAGCTTGAAAAAGGATTGACAATATGTATTTATTACATAAATATCATTACTTTTATCTTTTTTCATACAAAGAGCAGATTTGACCACTTTGTTTAATGTGATAAACTGAAAATATCAATGGTACACTTGTATCTACAACAGAAATCTTCCAAGAAAGTAAATCCTTAATTTCTACTGTTTTATTTTATTGTTGAAGACAAATTACACATAAAAAAAGTTCCAGTACAGTAATATATTTTTAAATGCATTAACTTCAATAAATATTGCAAATTTTCATAAAACTGTCTTTAATCTGAATATCACTTTATAAAATCACTTTGCAGTTGTAATTTACTGACAAGAGGAAATCTTACAAATACATGATAAATTGACAATTTGTATAAGTAAACTTAATTATTTAACTGAATGAGAGAGAGAGAGTTATTATTATTAATATATATGCATATAAATAAGAAAAAAAAACAATCTTAAACTGAAAAAAGTACAGAGTTTATCACTTATTTAAAATTTCAAAATGGTTCATTTGGCAGTTACAAAAATGTTAACATAGAATTAAAGGGGGGGGGGATGGAGATTTAAAATTATGCAATGATTTGGTGATTTCTTTCCATGCATTTATACACTAATATGTAAGAAAAATAAAATACATTAATATAGTGTAGATTATAAGAATGAATGAGTAATACATTTAGGGTTCATACAGATTTTCAAAAAACAAAGTCCAGGAATTTCAAAGTTTTCTGGAAGTTTATTGACATGTAGAATAAATGTTACTGCTATTTTCGGCCAGTTACATGTATATAATTTTTTATACAGAGTATTTTTAAATTCCATTTGCAAATGATG